>OX579640.1:1846545-2242015 GCA_951230915.1 Antitrichia curtipendula
TTGCTCGAGGTGTACATGCGGAGGTCAGATTGAACAAGCGGGTGGATTGGTCGACCTTGAAGGGCACGCCATCTGGTATCAAAATACTGACACCAGCGAATGGAATAATTGCAAGGGGGGCTATGAGGTTTTCCGAAGGAGGGCTGGGCAGGATCAACACACGTATTGAGCCGCCCGATACGTATGAGACACCAGCCTCTTCTACGGACGACGACTCTGATGGGGCTCATACAGTAGTGGAGTTAACCAACAGAAGACAACAACGTGCATAAAAGCGGAAGGCTGAGCGTGCACTTTTTGGAGAACTTCCGGAGCAAGATGCTGATGCGCAGTTCCATGGCCCTCAGGAACCAATGCTTGGAGTTGCTGAGGCGCAGTTCCAAGCACCTGATGAACCAACTATTGGAGTTGTTGATGCCATGGCTGCTGCAAACACCATACAGAGCTTGAGGGTGCAATTACAAGATAGAGGTGATGAAATGCATGCTCTGTATGAAGATGTAGGCAAATTTAGGGAAGAAATGACGCGCACGGATGAAGTAATTGCTCAGCAAGCACGTGACATAGAGGAGCTTCGGCGAGCTCTGCAAGCAGCACAAATGATGAACGAAGGTCAGGATCCACGAGGACAAGCGCAAGGACCTACTCGCTATTCTGAAATTCCGGTGCAAGATGTGCACGGTGGTACTGCCATGTTTACAGAACATGATTCATTGTCTTTCGGCGAATTCATTGCCACCGCCAACGTACCAATGGAAACTGAAGTTCAGGGCATGGTTAGGGACAACAGCTCTGAGCTGAACAACTTGCGAGCCAAGAACGAAAAATTACAAAGTCGTTTGCATGCCTTGGTGGAGCAGTACTACCAATGGAAGTTGGCATGCGTGTTCACCGTCGACAAAATCCGACAACTGGTAGCAGAGTTCAAGAAAATGGACCACTGCTACAGTAAACACAATCAAGAAAGAGTGTTTGGCTTGACTTCCTGGGCCCTTGTGGATGATCTTTTCAATACCGACGTGGCAACCATCAAGCTTGGTGGTGGAAAAACAATCATTGATTGGTCCCAACACAATTGGGATTACAAAAATCAGCTTGGATTGAAGATCGACTACAAAGGAAAATCGTTGTTGGAGTGGCTAAATCCTTCCAGTTTTGTGCACGACGGGACTATGTGCCCGATTTGTATGAATCCATTCGGCCCTGAAGGTGGAATTCACTTGGGCACCTGCAACCACTTGTACCACCCATTTTGCCTCATCAGTTTCATGATTGTCCGTCGTCGGTGCGCAGTGTGCAAGGCTCCTTTCCACGAGCGCTTGTACGAGTTGTTTGGCTTGGTCCCATATATGCCACCACATTGGGAATTCAATGCCACGAATGCCCCCGATCAATCTAATATGTGGGGAAAAGACTTGGTGTGGAGCTGGAAATTAAAAATGACGTCGTTGGACAAGATACAGGTAGCTGCTGAATGTGGTTGGGAGACTGACTCAGATCAAATTGTCCAAGTCTGCCACCACTTGATTCAGATGAAAGACAAGCATAGCCAAGGACAACGGAATTTTTTCTTCCAATGCTTCAATGGACATTGGGACGAGGTCGGAAAGAAGTTTCAATTTGGACCTCACCCCAGGCAATGGTTGTGGGGCGTTGATGGAGTCCGTGTCACCAATGACAACGGGGTTCGTATTGGGGAGGACCCTGACATGCCCAACCCCGCGGAGCTTGTTCAATTATCGGAATCTGAGTGGAGGGAAACTTTCAGAAACGAAGGGCTGGATTTCCTGCTTGAATATCATAGCCCGGATACACGTCGAGCTCTGGAGAGCCTCAAGCAATCGCAAATTATGAGGGCCATTTTGGAAGAAGACGGACCGGCGAGGAGAACTCGGTCTGCGGTTCCTAGACTTCAACTAGAATCCGGCGAAGATTTTCCGATGCAGCACGGCACACACGACAACGAGTCTGGACCCAGCGGCACTGCAAATAGTCCAATGAACATCGACTAAGTGCATTTCCTAGTGTGGTGATTACTAATTAGTAAAGCATATTTTGTGTAGACTTAGACACTTATCATTCCGATGCTTATAGAATTGCTAGTTTGCTACTTCGGTAGTTCGGTACTACAAACAGTATTAGAGAAAGACTCGTGGATATGCAAATTTTATCATGAAAAATGCGCTATAGACTTTTCCAATTTTGTACTGCATGATGCATATGAAATACATATATTCATTATTCACTTGTTGAATTCCTTTGCATGATGCATGTATAATTCCTTAACTAAAAAGTTATTCAGTAATAAGTTTACAAACTATTATACAATTTGATTGTGAAGATTTCAATGTGAAAAGTATTTTAATTTTTTTTTTTGAAATGTAGTGTAATAGAAAAATGGGAGCAATTAAAAACACAAAAATAACTGGACTGATTCCAAATTTGATGGAATCCCAGGAAAGATTAGCATAATGTTCCAAACATTGTGTATTCTTAAAAAATAAAAATAATGCATTTGCCTCAAATTCCAAAATAATTTTTTCCCTAGTGGGGAAAGCACTATTCATCTTCTTATCATTTTTCTTCTCCAGAAGCTGCATTTTTTAATTTTTACCTACACAATTGATCATCCAAAATTGTTATAATTAAAAAATCCAACGGTCAATATTTTATAATTAATTCCACACATCATACTACTCTAGACATAGCAATCTTCTTTTTTGTACGCTTGTATTATAAATTTCAAATACATTCCAATATCCCATACACAAAAAAATTTCAAAGTGGGAAGATTCATTGGAAAATTTCATTGTCAAAACATTGACACATTGTTAGGTCTTTATTTTTTTTTGATAACAAATGGAAACCATTGTATTAAGAGAAAAATAGTAACCGCCAAGCCAAAGGCTGGACAAATGAAGAGAATAAGAGCAAATGAAGAGAAGATGAGCAGAAAAGAAAGCAAGAAACTAAGTGAACGTACAAAGAGGGGGACCCTCTTTGGTCCACCTAATAGAGTAACCATTGTTAGGTCTTCACTCTTCAGGGGTTGAAGATAACTATCTTGCAATCTATTTGCTCAAATTTTCAGGAATTTCGTCCAAACATTTTTATACTAGTCAAAATGTCTAATACAGTATCCTACAGCTAAATATGGAAAAAAACATTCAATTACGTACAGTATCTAAGAAAAATTTAAAAATTATTTATCATCCTGTTTGAAATTTTAGATTAGAAAATAGAAACTAGAAAGAGGAGCTCATTATATATATATGAGGTGGTAGGACGTACAACAACCCACATGAGATATGTTAATTACAATTAGTGCTTAGGAGTTCCATTGCTCATGGTGAGCTCAAATTAAAGTACGATTCTAGAGTTTGAAAACTTGATGTACTCATGTACTAATATACTATCCTATTACCAAACCCTAAACCGTTGAACCTTTTTTAAAGCAAAAAAACCATTGTATTTTACTTCAATTCCAAACATAAGTAGATGTCTAGATTACAATTATCAAAGGAACCATTTAACTTAAATAGTTGAATCCGAAAATAAAACAAATTGTATTAGTTTTTTTCCCAAAACAATTCTAGTATCCATTTTTGGGGTTTTTTAAAAACAACCTAAACCCAAAAATAAAAGAAGAGGTATTTCATATTTTTATTTCAATTCTTAAATCCAAATATAATTAGACTCTTATTACTGAAATGAAGCAATGAACGTTTGAACTAAAATCCAAAAAAAAACCCCTTCAAATTGGATGGTTCCCTAAACCTTTGCAGTAGTTTTATCCTCCAATTAAGTAGAATTAATCTTGTAATTGCTAATTACACAAATTGACCCTTTGACTAGAACTGAAGATTTTCCATTCCATATTTGAATTGAATACCCAGCCTTTGTAGCCTTCGATGACAGAAATAGCCCCTGCAAGGTTGCAACTTGAATCCCCAACAACTATATCATGTATTTCATAGGAATTCCAAAATCTGGTAGCCTCTACGTAATACTTACAGAAGTTAACCCTTTAATCCTAACCAAGTATAAAAGAACTTGTATCTGATTTGAATTCCCAATCCTTGTATCTTCCAATCTTCCATTAACACAAATGAACCCTTGAAGTAGAACCCAAAAATGTTTACTTGTATTTGAAGGAATTTCCGAACCCTTATAACTCGTACTTTAACTTGAAGCCCTTGAAGTACAAGCACATAACATTTAACTTGTATTTGATTTGAATTTTAAACACTTGGAAGAACAATTTACCAACACCATAAAGGCTTCAACTATAACAAAACAAAACATAACTTCTATTTCATTTGAAATCAAAACCCTTCAACCTTGTAGCATCTAGTAACAAGACTAGAGCCTTCAACTTCCTTCGAAACCAATAGATCTTTCATTTTGTTTCCTTTTCAAATCTTTATAGCCTCTAATTTTAAAAATAAAATCCTTGAACTACATTGTAATACATTGTAATATGTTATTGATGTGAATTCCCAATTTCCAAACCCTTATACCGTCCATTACCAAAAACTAACCAATTCAATTAGAAGTCTAAAAAATATAAGACGTGTTTGAATTTTTTTTAACTGTAAACCCTTTTAGTTTATATTTGGGAAATTTGAAAATGCATCCTTCCACTTGAATTTTTAAAAATGTATACCTTGTCTTTCGTTATAAATCCAAAATCTTGTAGCATGTAATTTCAAATTTTTTTTTATTGAAGCGTGCAATAAAATTTTCATTTTCAGAAATCTCCTATTTTCCTTGGGTGGTTCCTAATTCTCAAGTGCTTGGTGAAGGCAAGAAGGAGAAGTTTGGCACCAAGAAGGGAGCCACATGCTCCCATGCATGGTCTTTTAATTTAAAAAGTAGTTGGACCTCTTAATGGAGCCATTGACTTGAAGATATTCTCGAACCAAAATGAAGAGCTGGATGCATTAATGGGTTCCCCCTCTCCATAGGAAGGAAGAATCCCATGGCCAAGTTCAAAATAAACTTCACTTCCCTCCCACACTATGGCGGAGGATTGGGACGTTCGCGCCCCTTCAAGTCCCCGCCCTGCCTTCAAGTCCCCGCCCTGACGTCCGCGCCCCGACCTGAAGTCCCCGCCCCGACGTCCGCGCCCCGACCTGAAGTCCGCGGCCTGACCTGAAGTATGTGTGGAAATTTATCCAAGCTCCCAGATCTGAAGTCCCTCCAAGCCAAATTTGAACTCCCTCTATGACAAAGTTGAACACGCGAATTCACAAACTTGAATTCACAAATATCTGAACCCCTAAATGCCCAAGGCACCGAACTTGGGTGTTGACCCTAATTTGAGTTTGAAATCAAAACCCTAACAAATTTGCTCAATGTAGAAGTTTATATTTTTGAAATATTGTTTTGGAAGGCTTGAATTCAAAACAAGTTGGATACTATTTCATTTAAAATTTTCAATCCCAACCCATATTTACATATCCCCATTACAATAAAATACCGTTCTACTTGAATTAGAAAATAAGGGAACTAGTATTTCATTTCAATCCCAAAGTAACCCTCTAGTAGCCCCTTACAAAAAGAAACCGTTGAAGGTGAATTCCCAAAAAATCTTAACAAGTATTTCACCTCAATTCCAAAGCCTTCTCGGATCCCATTACCAAAATGTACCATTGAACTTGAATTAAGAAATAGCTTAAGTAGTATTTGATTTCAATGCCACCCCCTTTTGGGATCCCATTACACAAATACAATTTTTCCAGTAGAATGATTGAATTGAGAAATAACATCACTAGTATTTCATTTCAATCCCAAACCGCTTTCGTATCCCCCTTACCAAAATGTAGCGTTGAACTTGAATTAAAAAATAGCTTAACCCCTAAAGGACCACCCTACAGAATTTGGCAACATAAAAAAATTGGGCAGGTACATGTGGCCAGAGATTTACAAGTTTGAGGCTGAAATTTTAATAGAAGTTGTGGACAAGGAGTACCTTTCATTTGAACTAAATTTTATGACATTTGGAAATACGAGTCAAAAGTTATGGCCTAATATATTACTTTTTTTCTCAGCCGGGCAGTTAGGTCAGATCAGAAAAAATCACTTTTTTCAGAAACAAAAATTTGAAACTGGTTTTCTAGAGCTATCTATACGCGGAAAGCTTTTAATCATTCCATTTTGACCAATGAGTCAAAAGTTATGAGGAGTTTTAGTTTGCGGGCAGTTTTGGAATCTCTACTCTAAAATAAACTTTGAAGTCTTTTATCTTACTCAATTTTCAATATTTTTTGAAAAAAATAAAATCATAGGATGTAGATTGTTTAATACAACATTTCAACCATTGGGATTGGCATTTTTCAATTTCATATCTAAATTCTTAACAATTTAGTATTTTGATTCATTCTCTACTTCATTCTACTTACTATTTTTTTCCTATATGTTGTACAATTCCAAATGATGTGAAAATTTTCAAGCATGTAGCCAACTTGTTTAGGAAAAAGAATCCAAAGAAGCACCACCATTTTGGACATTTTTTCATAGAAAAGTGAGCTTTTGAAGTGCAGCTGCCCGGTTTTTTGCAGGGGTCAAAAAATGATTTCAGTGATTTTGAATGCTTATATCTTGCAATCCACGTGGTGGAAATTTCTGAAATTTTTACCACATATTCTCAAGTCTGCATACTACAAGATCCTATGGTTACGTGAGTCAAAAAAAAGTTTTTTTCAAAAATTTGGTACTTGTACTAAAAACGGCAGTTCTTGAGCGTTTTCAGTGAAAACATAGTCACAGAACTTTAGGGGTTAAGTAGTATTTGATTTCAATACCAACTCCTTTCGGGATCCCCATTAGAAAAATATGCCGTTGAAGTCTTCAAGATCCAAACCTTTGTAGCTTCTTCTTCCGAAAACAAATCCTTCAAGTATATTTCAATGCATTATAATGTGTATTAGATTTCAATCCAAACCCTTGTAGCCATTTATTTTAAAAATAAAGCCTTGAACAAAAAGCCAAAAAAGTATAAGTTGGTTATGATTTGATTTGTAAAATCCAAATCCTTAATTCAAAATAGGTTCTATTTAGAAGAAATAAATAAAAATTCTTGAACTCGAATTTAACCCCTAAAGTCTCATTGTCCCCTCGAGGGACAATATGGATTTCGGGCAGGCTACTACGGCCTCAATATTCATCATTATTTTTTGAAACTATTTGTGAAGATAGATAAATACATTAGCTTTATGGATATATAATTTTTATTTCAATCGGTGCCCGGGAGCAAAAGTTATGGCACAAAAGGTCCATTTTTTCAATGCGGCGGGCAGAAATCTTCTCACACAATTTTTTCTCTTAAAATTTTTAAAAATTATTTTCTCATAGATGGTACTTTTATCTATATGGGAAGCTTTGATTCATTCCATTTGGATTTGTTATATGAAAGTTATGGACAATCTTATT
Organism: Antitrichia curtipendula; assembly: GCA_951230915.1. Taxonomy (NCBI): domain Eukaryota; kingdom Viridiplantae; phylum Streptophyta; class Bryopsida; order Hypnales; family Leucodontaceae; genus Antitrichia; species Antitrichia curtipendula. The sequence goes on from OX579640.1 coordinate 1,853,980, forward strand.
TTTCGGGCAGTTAGAGCATCTTCTTGAAAAAAGAATTTGTAGGATTCATTTCGGAATGCAATTTTCACAATTTTTCAAAAATAACTATTTGACGAGGGTAAGTTTGCTTGCTAAAATAATCTCAACATTTGGATTATAGTATTTTAATTCCATCTTAGAGTTGTTGACGATTTAGTTTTTTTTCTCAATCTTGGACCTACTTCTACTTAATAATTTTTCAAAGAATGAAAACCAAGTGAATCTTTTTTGAAATTTTTATCCTAGATTCTCAATTCAAGTGTTCAACATAAAAAAAATCAAATTCAAATTTGTAGTGCAATTTTTTTTTTTTAAATGGTGGTCCCAGTCATCTGAAATTGCAAACCAATGTTCAAAAAGACAAGTTCTTCCAACTTTGAATGCTGACATCTTGTAATTGGTACGGTCAAATTTTATGAAATTTTTACCACATGATCTAAGATAAATTAAGTACAAGATCCTACGATTAGATTCTTAAGAAAGTGTTTTTTCTCTTTTCTTCGATGAATGCAATAGAACTAACAGCTTTGAGTAGTTTTTGATAGAAAAATGGCCTTGGGACTTTAGGGGTTAAACAAATACGTACCTTGTCTTTCATTAGGACTCTAAACCCTTTGAGATTCTACTTACACAAATTTTGTCCTTCTTGTTTGGAAGTTCAATTTCATTTTCTAAATTTTTTTTGTTTTGGGTGGTTCCTAATTCTCAAGTGCTTGGTGAAGGCAAGAAGGAGAAGTTTGGCACCAAGAAGGGAGCCACATGCTCCCATACATGATCTTTGAATTGAAAAAGTGGTTGGACCTCTTAATAGAGCCATTGACTTGAAGATATTCCCCGAAGTCAAATGAAGGGCTGCCTGCATTAATGGGTTCCCCCTCTCCATGGGAAAGAAGAATCCCAAGACCAAGTTCAAGACCCCCCCCACTATGGCTGAGGAGTGGGACGTCCGCGCCCCTGCGTCCGCGCCCTGACGGGAAGTCCGCGCCCCTGCGTCCGCACCCCGACGGGAAGTCCGCGCCCCCCACGTCCGCGCCTGCACATGACGTCCGGGCCCCATAGAAAAACTGCCCTCCTCTGACGTCCCCGCCCTTGCAGAATAGGTCCCCGCCCCTGCACTCCAAGGGTATAAAGGCAACCCTGTTGCACTCTGCTTCCCTACATTTGTCATCTTGGCCTCATAATCTTGGACTTCAATTCAGTTTGAGCTCCTTGTGAGTCTACTTGGGTGGCAGATGGCCCTGGTTTATTGTTGAGGTGATGTAAAAATCAGTTCAAACAGTGGATTGGCGCTAACTATTATTTTGTCCTTTTCAATTGGTGTGATAGCCTCTTCTACTTCCTACAAGAACACGTTTGCATTCGTTGTGAATGCAATGGGAAGTCAACGAAAGCAAACAAAAGAATGGGAACCGTGGTATAATTTCTCTGAGAATGGGAGTAAAGTCAGCTGTGTTTTCTGCAATGCGACATTCAGCTATAAACGCGAGCGTGCTTTTGCTCACTTTGGGTATGGCGCAAAGTCCGAGAGGTCAATTTGTCGTAGTGCGCCGCGACCTGTACGCCACCGATTTGCAAATTGTGCAAACTTTGTCCCGCAACGATTGAGCCCCGAGGACATGTACGAAGGAGAATCAATTCCTAGTGGTCCATCAAGAGCAACTCCAGTCGCAAGTTCAAGCCAATCCGCTCAGAATGAAGTGACGGGAGGAGGCCCCGGTAGGAACTAGGCTGAAGGGGCTACTCTCCATGAAGGGAATGATCCAATAGAGAGGTCTCAAAGTCTCGCTGCATCAAATTCCACGAGATCTGGGACATTACTTCAGCAACGCATGCAGGATGCTTTTAACATTGCAAAGAGGAAAGAGTTAGATGACAAGTGGGCATCGTTTTTTTATGAGGCAAACGTGCCATTTAATGTGGCAAGAAATCCAGCCTTCATTGAGGATGTGAGGGCAACCTCAGTGGCAAGGTTTGAGTACAGTCCACCTTCTTATCATCAATTCAGGACTAAGTTTATTGAACCCAAGAGGTTGCAGATCGAGAAGCAAATCGAAACCAAAGTTGGTTTTGCAGTGAAGCATTACGGGGTGACAATATGCACTGATGGCTGGGATGACGTGAACCGGAGGCCTCTAATGAATGTGATGATGTCGTGCCCTTCTGGTGATGTATTTTTGGGGGCCATTGACACTACCGGACAAAGGAAGTCCATGCGCTACATATCAGACCAGATGAAAGTATTCATTGAGAAAGTGGGTCCGAAACACGTCACACAAGTTTGTACGGATAATGCAGCAAACATGCTTGGGGCAGTGGACGATATCATTCACACGTACCCGCACATTTTCAAACAAGGCTGCATGACATGCCTTGGATCTCATGTTGGAAGATTGGGCCAAAATAAAAGAATTCCAAGATTTAATTGCTCGGGCAAAAAGATTGTGCCAGTACATTCGGAACCATTACGTGACCATGTCTGTTTTCCGGGAGTTGAGTCCGAACCTTCAGCTCGTAGTGCCAAATGAAACCCGCTTTGCTTGTAATTTCCTCATGATGCACCGACTGGAGAAACTTCGAGGAGTAATCGTACGGTTAAAAGACCATCCACGCGTTCAAAATTACTTTGCTAGTCTGCGAAACAGACAAAATGGAGAGCAAGCAGCTACGACTGCAGGTAATGTGGTGTCAACTATCATAGATGTGGGCTTTTGGCAACGATGTGTGAATTACTTGCACATGACTGAAGACGTGTTGAGGGCATTGCGCATATTTGATGGCCGAGAACCAGCTATGGGTCGGGTATGGCTCATAATGCATAATTTGAGAGCCCATGTGTTTTCTTTAAGAGAGCCACCCTTCAACCTACGAGATGACATAGCCACCATCATGGAGGAGTCTTTCAAAACAAGGTGGAACATGGTCTTTTCGGATGTTCACTACGCCGGGGCCCTTCTAAATCCGTATCTCTTGGATAACGTGACGCTTAGGGCTGATGGAATTGCCCTCCGTGCATTATATCACGTCATCCGCAAAATGGAAAATGTAGTGGGTGTACAGTTCAACGTCGTGATGGCGGAATTAACAGAATTCGAGGAGGGCACAGGGCCATATAATGCTGCTGAGACACCCGACATCCGAGCGACAAATATGCTTCCCCACCAATAGTGGCACAGAGTTGGAGATCGAGCACTATCAAAGATTGCCGTGCGTATTCTATCATTGACATGTTCAGCATGCTCATGTGAAAGGAATTGGAGTATGTATTTCTTTGTCCACAACAAGGTCTGGAATCGGTTAGCCCCCAAGAAGGCTGAGTCATTGGTATATATCTATACCAATAGCCGTGTACTTCAGCAAAGACTAGGGGCCCATCCAGTTTGTTGGTACGATGCTAATATCTTATCGGAGGATTCTGATCCGGATGCCCTTGGCCCCGTTCCGGTGGGTGAACGCAATCGTGAATTTGACGTGCTGGCAGTTGAAGAAGAGGAAGACGCTGATGTGGAAGCAAACCAAGCACCTGGAGAGTACCAACCAAATCCAGACTTGTGGAGGGCAGGGGCCGATCACCTTGAGGAAGCTAGAAATTACTACGGAGATGATGATGAAGTGGAAGAAGAAGTTCTCCCTGGTCATTGGGGCCCTTGGGGCCCCCCCCTTGTCCCTCAAAATCCAGTCGTTCCGGAAGTGCAGCCTTTGTCATCGTCTTTGGAGAGTGATGGCACGGACGCAGTGGACGTCAATGATGATAATGTTCCCTCCGACAACAACGACGACCTCCCTCCGGAAAACGAAGGAGGAAATGGAAATGGCGGTGGGAATTTGAGGAACAATGCAACTCAGAGTACTGAAGGATCTGTTAGCGATCGTGATGGCAGTAGGGGGCCCGAAGGAGTGGGTGGCCGCGACAGCAATAGAGTTGTCGAAGGACGCCATGGCCAGAACATTGGAAATACGGGAATGGCACAATCAATTACAAGAAATGTCACGAGGATTTCTATAGCGGGAGCAAGGCGTTTTGACCCTGAATGTTTAGATCCCAGTGATGTTTTTGCGTTTACAGACCCACTTGAAGACGAAGCCCGTGTACCCCCACCGGTTGCTGTGCGTACTGTTCTTCCTAACCGGAATACACCGGTGCAGGGTTCCCTTAACCCTTCTTCTTCCGCAACTTTGAGTGCTCACCGTCGACCTTCCCAACAAGGGCTAGGGTCAGTGGGAAATGTTGAATTCACGCCTGAAAGCATTTTAAATGGGACAACAGGTGGTAGACCCCCTACCGCCCCTCGACCCATAGAAAACTACACCATGGATGAATATCGACAAGGACGTGGAAGGACTGCCGTCCGTGGAGGAGCAAGGGGTCGGGCGGGGACCGAAGATCGTGCAGGGATTGGAGGCCGTGGTATTAGAGGTGGACGAAACAACAACGAAGCGTCATCATCTAGGCCTGCTAAACGCCCTCTCAGAGGAATTGGGGTTCCCCGCCCAAACGTGGTGATAGCACCATTCTTGAATTCGTATGTTCCAGGACCAACTTTGTCCACTCCAGCGTATGTTGTTCCTCCACTTCCTCGAGTACAAGGAGGCCCCACTATAAATTCTGACGCGGAGGACCCTAGAGCTCAACAATACAAGAGGTTTAAACGCCATCGTAGGCAGGGTGAAATAGCTGTAGAGCTTCGAAATGATAACTCGGAAGTGGAGGGCCATTGGACAGACGGTGACGATGGAGGAGATGAACGTGGAACTAGTGAAGGCGGTGATGATGAAGACGACCATGATTGTGATGAGGCACCAGCAAATGATGATGTGGTAATTCGAAATCCTGCATTACCGGATCCGGGTACACAAGAAGTCCGCAGATCAAGTCATTTCAACAATTGAGGGGCACCCGACACCATTAGTAGATTTTCAATCATCATGAGTTCAAGACAGTTGCACCAATTGAAACATGAAATAATGAAGATCTACAAGAACAAGAAGGAGGGTAGGAGATAACCAATGGAAGAAGAGGCGTATCTTGAAAGTATAGATTCATTGTGTTGTGAACTTCTTATTGTACTGAACAATGCTTGAAATTTATAAATGTTGTTGGTTATCTGAAATAATGAAGTCTCCAATTGTGTTTGCAAAACTATCGCATTTGCCATGCATGTAGATGACATTTGTGAGTGCAGTTATGTTGAATAGTAGAAGATGTTGTCCACAGAATTTTCAAGTGCGAGTACAACAATGGTCAATAAAGTCAATGACGTCAAACCCTAAACCCTTCGCCCTAAACCAAGCAAAAGAAATTGAATGATTTTTTTTTGGAAATAGGCGCTACATTGCTAGTTTGTTAGAAGGATTTTGATTTAAATCTAATCCAATTAGATGGACAACAAATATCACACGCATTTGATATTGATTCCAAACCGTTTGAGCTTCTATTTACAAAAATGAAAACTTCAAGTACAACCCCCAAAAACGTACCTGAATTTCAAATCCAAACCATTCTAATATCCACTATCCAGCAACGAAAACGAACTCATTGAACTTGAAACCAAAATTGACATAACTTGTATATGATTTGAAATCCAAACCCTTGTACAGTTGTATCCTCAAATTCGTAAACCAACCCTTTTCAAGATGACTACAAAGATGTCTCTTTGTATTGGATATGAATTTGAGACACTTGTAGCCACTATTTTTCAAAATAAAGCCTTCAACATGATCCTGGAAAAAGTAGAACTTCTACTTCATTCAAATTAAACTGTAGCGTCCCCGCCCTCCTTAACACGTCCGCGCCCCAACGAATCCGTCCGCGCCCCAACGAATCCGTCCACGCCTCGACGAATCCGTCCGCGCCCTGCACTCAGGTCCCCGCCCTGACTTTCATGTCCGCGCCCTGATTTCAGCGTGGACCGCCAGCGTGGACAATTGGAATTTTTCAAAAATGAAAGGCGTCTGGCTTGTCCGGACCGTCCCGCCGTCCGGTCCGTTTTGCCCGTCCGTCCGTCCCGTCCGATCACCCTAACCCGCCCGATATGACAACCCTGGTCATATGACCTCTTCGTATGATTCCTCAAATGTGTCTTTGTCAAAAGCAAAGAACCAAGCTAAGAGCACATATAGTGCCACCATGGCACTCCAAATGTCCGTTTTGGGTCCATGGTGGCCTTCTACAATTTCATAAGCCACGTAACATAAGATAGAGTCTCAACGACATCAATCAATACTTCATAGAAATTAAAGATTCAGGCATATCCAAAATCAGTCACTTTAAGTAGTGAATCCTTGTCTTTGGTTTGAAACAACAAGTTTTCAAGTTCAAGTTCCTATGAACAATGCCAAGGACGTTGGCATTGTTATAGCATTATAGCGTTGCACGTTGTTATAGCACATACAACTTCCTTGATCATTAGAGCGACTTTTGGCTCTCCAAAGTTCTACGATTTTCAATCATACAATCAACAAGTGTCCCTTCACATAGCTCCATCAATATGTACACATAAATATCATCGTCAAGCACATCTTTGATGGATATTCTATTTGGATGTTATTTTTATGATTAATCAACTTTAAAATATCAATTTTACATTGTAATATTTTTAATTGTTTTTGTGAAATGATGGTGCTCTTTTGAATACATTTGTATCCATAGTGTTGGTCTTGCAATTTTAATGCACAAATAGATAACACCAAAATTGCCTTCCCCCAATTGCTTGCCTTGAGTGTAGAAGTCCATTATTTTTATTGTCTTTATTTTGAAGAGCTACAATAGACAAGGCGATGGAAGTAAAGACATGAGAATATTAGATGAGAGGCCTACCTATTTAAAGAACTACATATCTTTTACTTCGACATAACTTCCGCCTATTTCTTACATTGATCTAGTTTTCACCTAGCTTTTACTTTAGTCTAAATTTCACCTAACTTTTCCTTGTTTTTTCTTAGCTTTTATTTTTCCCCTAGCTTTTCATATGGCTTTTACTTGAATCTACTTTTTATATAGCTATTGTTTTGATCTAGCTTTAATCTTGTCTTTTTTTGGATTTATCTAATTTTTACTTTCTTTAGTCTATTTAACCTTAGAGTATTTTTAATTTTTTTACTTTAATAGTTCTTTGATCTACCTTTGTCTGAATAGCATCTACTTTGATCTTGCTAGTGTTATAATTTATGTTTCATTCTTTTTGTTTTATATAATTTTTGTACTTTGATCTAGTTTTAATGCAATTTTTATTTTGGAGTTAGCTTTATCCTAATTTTAACTTTTATCTACAAGTACCACAACATCTATTATAAGGATGATAAATTTGTTCCAATATTTACTCTAATATTGTCTATCATAATTAATCTATTTAAGGGATCTAATTTCAAGGATTCTAAGGATTTAGTTTTGTCAATGAGACAAACTTATAGCATTTCACTTGGAAGGAAATACATGAAGCCATTGTTGTTGTTTCATCTTCAACATCAATTTTTTTGTAAATTAAAGCTCGCTAAAATTTATAAGTCAGTTCATGAGTATTGCAAATGTGTTGAGATCATTGTTGTGAACTTTTTTCATAGGCAATATCGTCATATTCAAGTAAGTGCAAAGTTCTTGTAAATTTTATACAACCTCATAATTAGAAACTTGATCCACACTAGAAAGCATTGTATGTGTAATGACCCCTGAGCACCATCAAAGAAATTAATTACAATATAGTCATTTTGAGATGTTGATGTTCGCCATGTTGTATACATAACAACATGGCTTTTGTTTTTTTGTGCTTGTCACCAACATGTTTGATTAAAAATTATTCATCTTTAAGCATTTCTTTTGTTGTATTACAATAGAGATGTTTTTGTTTGTTTGTTTTTTAATGATTTTGTCTTTTTGCCATGATATTATATGTTGTTTTTTCCATTGCATATGAGCTTGTAAATGAATATTCTTGTTTTCTGAGTCAAGCAAAAATATCTCTTTTACTTTGTTTAGAATTTCACTTCTATTTGGTTATGTATTTTGTTACAAGATTTGTGGAATTTGTCAATGCTTTGATTATGAACTTTTGAATGATGTGTATATTGCTTTAACACCAATTTTGCTATTTTTTAGATACTACATACATAAATGTCACAACTTTTGATACTCATGCTACAAGAGAAAGAATTTTTTTAAATATATTCCTAGTAGTATAGTCCTATAATTTATGACCTTTAAAGAGATTTTTAGTAAAATTTTACTGAAAACACATGTATTTCTAGTAAACTTTTACTAAAAATCTCCTAAAAGTCATAAATTATAGGACTATACTTAAAACACCACTTTATCTTGTAGTGCCATAACCAAGTTGATTCGAAAAAAATTGACAATGTTTCTCATTTTCAAGAGGAGAGGCAAGTTGAGACTACAAGGATCCATGACAAGTTTAATGACAAGATTCTAGTGACTATAAGGTAGTTTGCTCTAAAAGCAACCATTTAAAGTTTGGTCTCCTTTTTTATTTTATGGATTTTAGTAGGGAGCAATATTTTTAGCTCATCTTTTAGATGAAGAAAAATGGATGCAAAATATAATACAAGTGATTTCATATTTTCTGAAACATTATTGATTTACCAATGAATTCTCAAAGATTTATTTCATAGGCACCTATTCTTGGCAATAGGTCAGCAAAATGCATACACCTGCAACCTATAAAGAAAGAGGGAAAAACCAAGAAAAAGCACAAGGACTTGCAATAAATGACAAAAAAGGATTCTAAATGCAACCATGCTTGTCTCAATCAATTTTGGAGATTCAACTTTCTTTATAACAAGGTATTTGGCTTGTCAACTTTTAATTTAAATACATGAATGTCTACATGTCAACATATTTGAAAATAGATCCAATCACATGTTTTTTCCATCCATAGGTCAATTCCAAAACCAATATCTGACAGATTTCAATGCGCTCTCATTGTATCCTTGGTCCATTTAATGGCTATATTAGATTCATTTCAAGACCACCTCATATCCATTTTTGAGCTAATCATAGACTTGCTTTGAAGAAAGTAATCAATCATTTTTAGAGCAAACTACTTTAGAGAAAGCCAAAAAGTGTGACATTCTTGACATTGATAAGAAAAAAAATACTTGTCTTACTTACAATAAGTAGAAAAAAATAGAGAATGGAGGGTAGGAAAAAGTTAGTACTAAGGAACAAACTTTCTATTGAATGTTTTCTTTCTGCTACTAAAAAATGACAACTTTTTTTCATAAAATTAAAAAAAAATACTACAAAGTTTTATTAGTTACTCCTACATTGTACAATATAAGATAAGCGATCCATAAATCACCCACCTAGGAGTTGAAACTGAATTTTGAGGATACAAAGCTTCTTGAAATAATTTTCAATAAATTTTCCTTGAAAGACGAGTATGAATTGGCATGTAACCCTAGTCATTTCATTTTTTTTTAGCTTTGGGGAATTATAAAATTTTGGAGTTGAAATGGCATAGGGCTCTAACATCGTCCACCTCCTAAAATGTACATTGTTTGTGCATTATGAAAAAGCAACATGTACTCATAATGTACATTTGAAGAGGTGGACAATTTTAGAGCTTGTGCAAGTTTAGAGTGTGTTCCCGTAAAAATTCTAGCTATGGTAGTGGCATTTGTTTGCCCCAAGATGTGGAAAATAAAGTATTTTATTGATTTACAGTATAATAAACAAACTAAGCCTTCTTGTGATTCATGCAGCAACCATTTTTTCACATCAAACAACAAACTGAATGAAAAATTACAATTCAAGGACATAGTCACGCCAATCCTCTAAACCTGAATTGCATGTCTTTAATCTCTAAAGGACGGAGCCCACGACCATGTAGTCAAATTTGCATACGTTGAACGGACACTTGGTCCTTGAGGGATTAACGTAAATGAACAAAATAAAATAAATTGAAGTCATGGGATGTATATTCTTCTATATACAAATTTTCTACCACTATATACTGTTATAATTCAATTTAATTATGCAATAATACTCTAGACTATAATACACACCTATGATGATGTTCTCCAATTTTCTTAACCCCTACTCCAATTGTCCCTTCAGGGGACACAATGGATTTGGGATACGTTCCTATGGTCTCAATATTTGTTGTGATTTTTTGATTATTTTTGTGAAGATAGAAAAACACATTTGCTTTCTAAAAATATAATTTTTATTTCAATTGAAGCTCGGGAGCAAAAGCTAACCCTTAAACTTCAATACAAACGGCAAACATCTAATGGATGACAAAGAATCATTGTAGTAGGACAAAAGTCAAGTATTCATCTTCGAAATTTTGTTGTAAAAAGGAGACATCTTCTATAGTAGTTTGACTTCCAATGAGTGCTTTTGCTATTTCTTAAGCCAAATGAATGATTCACATGGTAATAAAAAGGGATGATTTCCAAGGTCGCCCCCTTGTTCTTTAAGGATTTAGGCACAAAAAGCCCTTTTTCTAGTTTGGCATGTAGAATAAACCCTTAAAAAATCCTTAAAGTAAAAAAATTAATTTTTTAATTTTTTATAGATTATGTTTTTATGTATATGGGAAGCTTTGGTTATTCCATTTGGATTTGTTTTGTGAAAGTTATGGACTACCTTGTTTTTTGGGCAATCAAAGCATCTTCTTGAAAAATTACTTCTAGATTCATTTCTTCCCTCAACTTTCACAATTTTTTAAAATAAAGTTTCACAAGGTTAACATCTCTTGCTAGAACAATCTCACCCTTGAAATCAGTGTCTTTCAATTTCATCTTAGATCTATTAACAATTTAGATTTTCCTTCAATCTTTCACCTACTTCTGTTTAACAATTTTTTAATAATTGCAAAATAAGTATGTATTTTTTTTGAATATTTTTCCCCTAGACCCTCAATTCAATTTTTTATTATTTAAAATTAGAAATTCAATGTCAATAACACAAAAATTATGAGTTATGAAGGTGCAAAAAATTTGTTTTCTTCAATTTAAATGCAAATATCTTGCAATCTACAAGGTCAAAGTTTGTGAAATTTCTTCCACAAATTCTTGTACTAGTCTAGTACAAGATCCTATGGTTAATTATGCAAATAATAATAATAAATTATATTTTCCTATAGAAATGGCAATTTTGAATGGTTTTTGATGAAAAGAGACTTTGGGATTTTAGGGGTTAATGATTAAATAAAAATGAAGATTCTAGCCTTACTTTGGGCTTAAGTACTATTAACCCCTAAAGTCCCAAGGCCATTTTTCTATCAAAAACCACTCAAAACTGCCATTTCTAGAGCAAATTAGCAAAGAGCAAAAAACAAAATTTAATTTTTTTTGTGCATATTTAACCATAGGATCTTGTATAAACTAGTATAAGAATGTGTAGAAGAAATTTCAGAAATTTTGACCATGTAGATTGCAAGATATTTGCATTTAAAGTGAAGGAATTTAGTTTTTTTGCACCTTGCTCAACTACATTTTTTGGCTTTGAACCTTTTTAACTTAAAACTTTTGCTCTAATGATTTTGAATTTCTAATTTTGTATGATGAAGAATTGAGTTGAGAATATAAATTAAAAAAAAAAAGAAATAAAACTCTTAGTTTCACTCAATAAAAAATTGTTAAGTAGAAGTAGATTCAAGATTGAAGGAAGAATTAAATCATTAATAGCTTTGAGATAGAATTGAAATATAATAATTTCAACAATGAGATTGTTTTAGCAAGAAATCTTGACCTTGTGAAACTTTTTTTATTTTTAAATTGTTAAAATTGAGTTCAGAAATGAATCCTACAAGTTATTTTTTCAAAAAAGTGCTCTAATTGCCCGAAAAACAAGATTGATTGTAACTTTTGCATAACAAATCCAAATGGAATGAATCAAAGCTTCCCATGTAAATCAAAATAAAATCTATATGAAAAAAAAAAATTTAATTTTAAATTTAAAGTTTTTTTGAGGATTTTTTTCTGCCCGCTGAACTAAAATTTGGGGTTTTTGTGCCATAACTTTGCTCCTGTGCACCAATTGAAATAAAAATTACATTTTCGGAAAGCTAATGTGATTATCTATCTTCAAAAAAAATTCAGAAAATCACAAAAATTATTGAGACTGTAGGAGCCTACCCAAAATCCATTTTGTCCCCTGTGGGCGCAAGATTACCCACCCTCTGTAATCGGGCGAAAACTGACCAGGTTCTATGCCTTTATCCACCTTTTGAATATATGGGGGTGTTGTGAGCGCGGTCCACTGTGCCTTCCAAGCAATGGATCTTTTTGTGCTAACGTTTTCTAGGTGTCGTGGATGGCAGCGAATACTATTAGAAATGCATGGGGAACTAACAAGTTGACTGTGATGATCAAAGGTGGTGGTAATTCCTAACTCCCTAACTGTCTATCCTATGGATAGGGTTGGCTGGGTAGTTGGCGTCATTTCTAACGTCCCGAACTACATGCGCGGGGAACCCCTACGTTCCTTCCATGAGTGTCGAAGACTATCTTTTGAGGGAAGTTTTAACTCTATGACAAATCTCAAGCTTAGTCTTTACTCCAGTTTCCAACTTCTAGTCGTAACTCTAGATTTTTGACTCTATGGTTTGATTTGTTTACCTTCGGGTTTTAATTCCTGAGTAAATTAGCTCTAAATTCTACCCTAAATTAACTCTAAGTTTTTAATCCTAATTTTAACTCTAAGTTTTACTCCTAATCTTAACTCTAAGTTTTACTCCTAATCTTAACTCTAAGTTTTATTCCTAAATCTACTTTAAGTTTTTACTCCTGAAACTCACTCTGGCTCTTTCCTCCTAAAACTAACTCTACAATTCAGCTTCTACTCTTAATTTTTATTGTACCTATTACGGATTACTATTCACGTGAAGAGGGCTAATTTTAAGGGAAGAACCACAAGCTAATTGGGAACAACACACCAAAGATTAAATCAAAAGAAACTCACCTCTTCACTGCCGGTTTCGGAGAGAAATTCGTCCACGTCTGTATGCACATTCTCGTGCTCCATGGTGGACCTTGATTTAGGTTGAAATTTCTTCAAGCTCACCACTTATTTTGGGGGAGTATTATGACTCCGTGCGATCTATACCTTTTTCCTTCCTTTCCTCCTTCCTTCTCCTTCCCTTCTCTCTTTTTCTTTCCCTTTCTCTCTTTCTACACTAACACTATTCTACCTAAACTTTTAATATGGTCTTACGCCTATGACGCTAATAATTGAAAGGCTAACTACCTTCTTATGTTTGTCAAGGTTTGCGTCATCCTAATCCTCCTTCTAATGGCCGTGAGGGACTTTTGAGATTTTCCTACCACTCTAGCCTAGGCCACTATTGATCGTCTCTCTCTTTCTTCCGCCTATTTCAACTCCTTCCTAATCTCCTTCCATTCTTGTTTTGTCGTTTCTGTGGTGGTGAGAGAATTGGAGGTGCTTGTTTTGCAGGTGTGCGCATGAAGATGTCACTTCTATTCTCTCCCTTCCCTTTCTTTCCTTTTCCTCCCTTTCCTCCTAATCGATTTTCTAATCTCCCTATCAAAATGCCTTAGCTCTCGGTTTGACTTTTGACAGCTTACTATTTTTAGACTTCCAATATGTTTTCCTTGTAAAGGCTAAAACCAGCTTTCTAAGTTGATGTGGAACTTGCAAATCGGACTTTCCTAGCAAAAGTTATGCATGGATGAAGTTTTGAGTACTAATTAGTGTTTGAAACTTCATCCGCTTATATCTCTCTCAATTCAACTCGGTTTTCTTTGTATCTATGTTTTTGGAAAGCTCTTGACCTCTACTCTGAGATTCTAAAATTCAATTTGTACTAAACCTTCTTCTTAGCGGTTTGAACACACCTTTGGTCTCAGCCCTAAAGAAAGACTAATATTACAATAACAATTTGACCCAAATAAGGCAAAAAGGCCTAACTACGTTGAAATGATCAAAGAAAAGGGGGGGGTTCAAAGCTTCGCCGTATTTTTTATGACACTCTAAATTCTATGACAATTTCTAACACATAGGTTCAAAGCTCCGTTGTCCCAACGGGGGGTCCACCCAACGAGGGAGACTTTAGAAGAAGGTAGGAAAACACACTCTAAAAAAAACACATAACAAAGTCAAAGCTTCGCCGTCCCGAAAGGGGGTCCACTTAAGAAGAGAGAAGTTAGAAGAAGGTGGACAAAAAACACTTAAAGAAAACACTCCACAAAGTCAAAGCTTCGCCGTCCCGGAGGGAGACCACTACAATGCCGATAAAAGAAGGACAAGGTTAGTTTCTAAATAGTATCCACAACACGCATAGAACTCAAGTAATCACAAGGGAGTTAGTAATAAGGCAACACTCAAAGACTAAAGGCCCCCTAAAGCGGCATCACCAAGGTACAGTGGGGGGTTGCTCTAGGGTTAGTACAATGACAAAAGACTCTCAACAAACAAGTTAGTTCACAAGGATTCACCAAAGATAGAAAGACTTCCGAATAACAACAAGAGTATATACAAACATACACAAAGTGTGTACAAGGCAAGGTAGAAGGACCCTCAAGGACCTTCAAAGCTTGAAATATAATGACAATGGGAGCCAAAAGTGCTCCAAAAACACCGTAGAGGTTTTTTGGCCTAAACACCAAAAATTCCAAGATAACTTGGATCCACGGACCCAAAACAAGTATTGGGGGTGTTCAAGAGAGAAAAATGGGGACCTTAAATAGGTTTCCAAGGCCCCACCTTCCCCTCAAGAGCTTTAAAGTAACCTTATCAACGTGGATTTTCATCCTCATCTTCAAAGATTTTCATCCTAATCCCTAAAAAACTACTTTTACCTATCTACGCTGGACCAACCTCCTAACTTTTGGAGATTTACTCCAATCGTCAAACGGATTGCGCCATTGGCTCCAGATCGCCGTGTTTAGTCCAAGACCCCCCTGTCCCCCGTACCGAGGAAAAAAAACCATCGTAGGCTAATTTAGTTTCAAAAACTAAACCGTGGTAAAATCCTAGATATTGGGGGTCTCCTATTTTGAGAAATGTAAATAGCTTAGGGTCTCCGGTAGGTGTGAGGGAGTCGGAAAAGACTCTTGGTTGACTTTGTTCCGCCGTCGTATGGTCCCGGAATGTTGGTCAACGTGGCGGGGACCCCGCCACGTGATTAATTCTTGAGGGATCTCGCCGGTTCGGGTACTTGCTGCTATCGGAATGTCGCGAAACTTTACGGAGCGCGTTATTAACATAAAATAAGGTAGTCTAATTTTTAGTGAATTTTTCTGGCAACCTGGGTAATTTCCATGAAATTCCTGTTGGAGGTTACCAGGGTTGACCACCCGCAAAAGGTTCTTTTGCAAGTCGGAAGATGACGGGATTTTTCACAGGACCTCTCATGGGGTCACATGAAAGATGTGCAGGTGCGTTTCCGTACCTGGCACAATTGATCAGTGGAGATGAATTGGTCATCTCCTTGAGTTTATCGATGGTGCGGGAATCTTTTGCAGATAGAGGAATCTTGGCGAATCGATTTTGTCGTTGGACTTTTGGCATGGGATTTATCCTAGGACACCATCTTTGGGCTGAAGATTCCTCCACAGGCCCGGTCTTGCATTAGTGGCTCTTGCATGCTAACAATCAGGGTTTGGGGAATTTCTAAACCTAACTCTAGGACCCGACCTAGTGGCCTCGTTGTGGATCCTTCGGACCGACTTAGCCATGAATTGCCACATTCATGGTGGGATTCAGCCCTTTTGGGCCCATGTGATTTGAACCCTACAAGTCTAACCGTTTCGCTCTTTCTACCTATTTTTGGGCCAGGTTTGGTGGAATTCTAAGTCTAAACACAAATCTAGACCAAATACTATAATGGGTATGTTACAATCCTATTTTGATTTTACACTCTTTTTATGACTTTTTGTATACTTTTCTTAACTTTAAATTGCAAATTTCCAAAAAAATAATTCTACAAGTCCCAAGTGACAAATTGGGAGCTCACATCCCCCGAGGGAACAACAAAACTTTAAGGGTTAAGCAATTTTGGGCCTAAAAACGCGTTCTGTACTTTAGGGATTATTAAGAATGCACTGCAAAAAATTCAAATTTTCACCCCCAAACTGTGATTTTTTTAAGCACACTGACACAAATAGAAAATGTGCTCTCAATTCCCCCAAATAAAAAATCCATTAGGGGAGATATCCCAATATCCCATTCCTGACCACCTAAGCAATTCCACATATTTGTAGGGTGGATTTCTTCAGTTGGGAGATTTTCAATGTGCAAAAATAGAATTTGAAACCTTTCCATAATTTTCCAAATTTTTATTTCTCAAAACATTATTACTTTGATTTTGTTCTTGCTACTCTAATTATATAGACCTTCCTATTTCCAACCAAGGGTTGGTTGCAATTTTGAGAGTCTTGTAGAACAATCACAATGTGCCACAACTACATCGAGGATTGCACCATAATTAATCTCTATTCATTTTTTCCTGCGCGGAAAAAGAACGACCTACATTGCAAGAATGCAGGTGATCAGGATTAGAAAAAATTTCCTAGTGCATAAGGTATTATCCAAATAGTACAGAAAGTGAAAATATTTCAAGGCCACTTCATACTATGGCAGAGGGTTGAGAGTGTGTTGATTTCTACCAATCAGATTTCAGGAATCTAGGAATTTCTGAAATCTTGGCCTCTCGACCTTCACACTAAACGGCACAATCCAACATCCGTCGCCCTCCAAACTGACATTTTGGCAGAAAAATAACTACATGGTGATGGACTCTCGACCATAGTTTGGGCTAACTAGAAATTTCAGTCCAAATTATAATTGAGAGTCCGTCGAATTTTTTTTCTAAAGAAATAAAAAGACTTTTCTTCTTTTCTTTCGCATTATTTGTTGTTTATTAACCATGCTTTTGTTGCCACCAAGACATTCAAGTGGTCCAAAAAAATCAGGAATTGTGCATATTCCATCTTTGGAATTTTAGATTTTCAAGCCTATTTGTCAACACCAAATGGAAATTTTGACTAAAATTATTTTCCTCTTTGAATAATTGTACCTTCATTGGTACACAAATAAGGTGAGTACCCCCCAAACCGCCACTTTTGGTAATGTGCCTACTTATTATTATTAGATTGGTCAAATTTTCATATTAGTTTCTTGGCGGAAAGGGAAAGGATGTTCCAATGCACCAAAGAATACAACATTTGGATAGTGTATGCAAAAGTTATGAAGGGTCAAAGTTTTTTTGGTAGAGGTTCTAAAATCGTTCTTCCACATATATACATATTGATTTTGGAGATGTACACTCAGTGATGATAGCAATTTTGGGTCAGTGGTGTATGGCAGGGGGCACTTATATGAGAACATAATTGTTGCAAGCAAACTTACTCTTACAATAGTCTGACTTAGATCTTTTTTATAAAATTGACTTAAACATCATCATGAACTAATTTGCTTAACCCTGTAACGCCGAGGACGCCAATTTTTGGCGTTTGGATGATTGTGTAGTCATTTGTACATTGCTTGGAAACTTTTTTTCATCCATTTCATTTTTGTTCACCCTCCATGGTGGATTACAAAGCGTATATAGTTGAATTTGTAGTCATGCAAGTGTCTATCTTCACATAAATGAGAAGTTATTAAAAAAAACGGATCACAAAATATGCTATTTTAGTGTATTTTGGGAAGTTGTTGTTCCTTGCTCTAAATCTGAAATTTCTCCACAAAAATGAGATTTTTTGAGTTTGAGCCCAACTAACAAAATCAAGGTCATCTAATCTAGTTTCTTCTCCAATTTGAATTTTGAAAAAATTCTTAATATTGCATATTTTATTGCAATTTGAACTTTGGATGTATTTTCAATGTCTATTATTTTCTAATTATAGAATGAGACGGAAACTGAGTTTACTCCATGATGTTTTTCATTGTAGTATACACACATGATGAAATTTTCAGTTTTTTTGAAATAATTTTCTATTTGATGTGATTTTTCTTCTCTTTTTCTTCAAAAATTCTCAAAAAAATCAATTTTCCACAAAAAAATCTAAATTTTTTTGTGAAATAAAGAAGACATGTAATTTCATCTCTGAAAAATAAATTAAATTTTTTTTCATACATATCTAGTTGCAAAATGGCAGCAAATTGAGTGATAGGCACTGAGGCCTGAAATCAGTGGTTATAGGTCCGTCATTTAGGGGTTAAGGCCCATTCCCACCTGGTGTTTACAAAGAGCATGTGTTAAAAGACATAACTTCCGCATAAGAAGATAATAATCTTTTTTACTGAAGTTCAGGATGGTTACTAAGTTACTATACAAGTTTCTGAACTTGGTGCAGTTTGCATATCGCTCATACTTCTTTGACTGTCTTGAGGGACCACACCTTTGGTCATCCAAAGGTCACCCACGGTGAAAAATAATCAAAATTTCAAAATTTGAATGATTTTGAAAATTAACAAGTCACCTTGCTAAATCCAAGGATAATGAATTTTTAAGAAAATTCAACTGTTAAGGAAATGATTTCAATACACTTCAGTGTGAGCATATATCCCTTATGTCATGGGAGGAAAGATTGGTTTTATAATGAAATTCATTGTTCATCATAAATCCTCAAAAGCTATGGGACAATTTGAAGATGAGAGCTTGACCACTCATTGTCAAAACGCAAGAAATTGTGCTCAATGTAGAACTTTAGACCTCATTTAGGTATAGTAGAATAACTTATTTCAATAAAAATTGGACTAATTTTTTTTGAAATCAAGATATCTTTCATGTCCAAAAATCCGTTTCAAATTTAGAACCTGCAATAAAAAGTTATGAACAAAATTCAAAGAGGATGTTTGAAAACTTCCAAATAAATGTTCCTCCCAACCCCTCTTTGAATTTTGTCCCTAACTTTTTATTGGAGGCTCTAAATCTCAAATGGATTTTTGAAGATGAAAGTTAGATTGATTTCCAAACTTTTCTCAGTTCAAAATTTCTTGAAAAAAGTTAGCTTACAATGCTTACATGAGGTCTGAAGTTCTACATGGAACACAATTCCTACTTTTGACTTCACTAGGTATGAATAGTTGAGCTTCTACTAATCCTAATTTACATATCCCACATGGATTGTTTTACCTCCCATCACCCCATTTGTATAAAGAGATTGTCTCTACATCCCCATACCTTCACATCAACATTGACTTTCAAGATCATGTGAGGTCATGGTTGGAAAAGTTCAATATGTTTCATTTTTCTTGGTTGGGTCTTGCTAACTTTTGTCTTGAGCAATCATTGTTCTTATTATGCACTATTTTTGCAGCGGTGATCCAGCAAAGTAGAATGATTAATGGCTGTAATAGCGCTGTCCAGTCCATGCCACCTCGACTGCCATATAGGTTTGATTTATAGCTAAGCACTTAGGTGGGAATGTTCTACAATTTACAGCTCATTTAATACTTTAACATTGTCACCATAAAGCCAAGTGGGAACATACCTTTATTCATGTGGTCCCCAATACTTGTACATTCTTCCATCCTCTTACTCCAAGAAACTAATCATAGGAAGGGCATAGGCGGAAGCCATGCATATTCCACAATTTGAACTACACTAAATAGTAAAATTAGGTTGCCCCACACTAATTTCTTGGCATTTCACACTATATAAATACTTATTATTATTGCAATAATTTTCATAATCAATAAATAAAATAATCATTTTTAATAATAAAATTATCAAACACTAATTTGAATTAGTTTTCGTTGATTTTCAAAAGAAAAGAGAAAAACCCATTTGAGGGTGACAACTTTACTAATAATGACGCTCGGAGGCAAAAAACACACACCCGAAGGCAAGGAGAGTAGCTCGGAGGCGAGGAGAGCAGCTCGGAGGCGAGGAAAGAACAAAGAGAACACGAGGACCACCCGACAGGGGCGGGAGTGAGGCCAAACAAAGAAAGGAGACACCTGGAGGCAACGAATGGAAGCAGAGACCCGGAGACGCCCGGAAGCATCCGCAGACACTCGGAGGCAAGGTTGAAAACGAGGAGCAAGAGTAGTGCCCAAAGGGCAGGCTGGGCAGCGGGTGGAGAGAAGACCGTCGAGGGGTGGCCAAGTAAGCACCCGGAGACGGGGAAGGACCTCAAATACCCAGGGCAACAAGGCGCCAAAGAAGCAAGGCAACGGAAAACACAAAACAAAGACAGAAACAAAACGAAACAACAAAGGCACAACACGCAACCGCAACACTAATTAGCACTTAGGTCCTTGTAAATTGAGCAAAAGGTGGCTTAGATAACGAGGTCAAGATCAGGCTCGGCTGAAGCAACATCCTGAGCTGCATGGCTTGCATGGACAAGTAGGGGTCGATGCGGACCTTCTATGCCGAGGTCCTATAGAATCTGTTGGAGAATGAAACCAGCCTGGTAGGATGCCTCACTTCTCCTTACCTGAAGATTAGGAGACAACGAGTCCAAGCGGGCTTCGAACTACAGCCCAAATGTTGTTCGTGGCGGCAAGGTTGATGATGGACTCCAAGGGCACCCCGCTTGTGCCTGTGAGGGGGGGCCTTGGTGTAGCGGCACTGGATGATGCTGAATTGGTGTCTTGTGATCTTGAAGTGCTGGCCTCGCAAGTTGATGATGTTGTGGACCTGTCGGGTTGCATCATTGGAATCAATTGACGAGGTGCCGACGTCATGGGCCTGGAAGCTAAGTCCTGAGGGAGGTAAGTTGCATCAAGAATAAAGTTCCAGATCGGCTTATCCTGCATTGAATAGAAGGCGGAATTAGAGGTCCATGTGGCTAGGAAGGTTTCTATGTGTTGAGGCACCGACTATGGTACCTTCCAAATGTTCCTTCAAGTGTCGACGCCTATCTGAATTACCGTGTGCCATGCACTGTGGAGAGCCGTCTCCAAGTGAAAAGCTTTGTTCTTCATGACTCGATTACAGCGCTGACACCAACTGTTGCATAGGAGTAGGCATCGGAGCAAGTCCCAAGGTGTCTCCTGAGTGACTCGGCATGAACTGGTAAAAGTTCTGGTAGTCAATTTGGACCTAGTGAGAAGATCTCCGTCCAAGATGTCTGCTGGAGAAAGCTGTAGCAAAAGAAGGTTATGCATTCTACGGAGGTTGTTGAATTGGGCCCATGCTCTAGAGACTTGGGAGCAACCGATGAAGGTATGCCTTGCCGTTTTGATTGGCGCTGTTGTGCAAATCTTGCATGAGCCATCTATCTCCATCCTAGCCAGCCAACTTCCTAACGGTAGACCTTCGTTCTGTAGAAGCCAAAGAAATGTGCTTATCCGCCTAGGAAGCCACGGGTGCCACATTTTGGCTTAGATTTACTTGCGCTTTTGGTCGGAGAGGTCCTTGGCACGTAGTCACTTGTCGTACTTGGTTGATTCAATCCTGCTTTGGAGGTCCCATCGGTAGCCTTGCTTCGATGTGTAACTAAAGGGGGGTGATGCGGGTTGATTGCCGCTCTGTTTCCAGTACCATTCTTTGGGGTCCCAGTCTAGTGTGCCGATCATGTGTGGCTTGTGCAGCCATACTGATGTATTCTAAGGAATTGGGAAGATCAGGTTAAAGCCTATGTGCTGGTTTCTCCACTTTTTGTGCACTCTGACCGTGAGGGCGTGTGCCGCTAGACTATCCATTTGCCTTGAGCCAATCAACTCTAGTTCTGAGGAGCTTTCCATGGGCCAATAAATATTGACCGACATCTGCAATGCTTGGACGTTGGTAATATGATATATGAAGAGTGTGGGCTCCTCCGTGTCTAGCGTAATCTAGTGACCTACCCCTATGGGGTGGGATTGATCTGGTCTCTTTGAGATGCTGGATAATAATTCTGCTCTTAGCTCGTTAGTTTTCCAAGATTTGGTGGTGCGTAGCAAGTCCAACACTGGTCATCAGTTGTCATCCTTTACGTTCTATATATGTCTAATGAGTTGGAGTCCTTTGGCTGCCCAGTTCAAAAATCTACTTCCTTTTCCAAACCCATGGAAGTGCCATTGGTGTTGGTTATCCATGGATTTCTAAAGAGCGTCTATCGCATGATCTTCTGCCAAGTTTACGGTTCCACCTACATATTACCAGAACGCACGCTCCACCACAAGCGCTAGATTGCTCTTAAAAGGTTGATTCCAGCTACTCTAATCCATGTGGCCATCATAAGCCAGTTTCGACCAGGTACCCAATTGCTTGCGTCTGCTGGATTGAAGGTGTTGATTCAATGTCGAAGAAGAATTCTCCACGTTCCCTCCCCTTCCTGCAATCCTTTAATCATGAATTTTGCGAGGAGTGCCTGGATTTGTGCAATTGGGTTAATTACCTTTATACCTCCCTGAGAGAGCAGTGCGATGGCAGAATCCCAAGCTACTCTTGCTCTTGTCCTGCCCTCCTTCTTTTCTAATCAGAGATAGTCCTTGACAAGGCCGTCGGCAATCTTGAGGATTCTGAGCCCTACATCTGCTATAGAAGCCAAGTATCAGAGTGATGCAAGAATTACTTGGTTTGACATTAATAGACGACCCGCTTGGGATAGTGCTTTGGAGCTCTAGTATATTAGGGCGTCTCGGACTAGTGTAAGGACCTTCTTGTTCCGCACCTGCTAGGGAGCTCTGAACCCCATTAGAACGCCCAAGTATCGGCAGCTCTCCCCAGTTTGTAGCCAGTTGGCCCCAAGCGATTCACCCCAATTCCAAGTGCGATCTTCTAGAGTTGCCCATATTAAGTAGGTTTTGTTCCAATTAACCTTGCTCCCAGACGCCTCGCAATATAAGTCAAGAACCTTGCAAACTCTATCGAGGTTGTCTTTAGTACCCAGTAGATAGAGAGATGTATTGTTTGCAAAAAGCAACTCCAGTGTGGTGTCGCCGTTTGGTAGCTTGAACCCTTGCACCTTGTGTGACCGTTCCTGAAACATATAGCCCAAAACATCAACTACTAATAGATACAAGTAAGGTGCCAAAGGGCAACCTTGACGAACCGCTCGGCCTAATGAAAAAGATGCGCTTGCCTCTCCGTTGACCATGATTGTTGAATCTGATCCTTGGTACAATGAAGAGGTCCATCTTATAAAAACCTCATCGAAGCCAAGCTTACGCATGACCACTTGCAGAAAGGTCCAATTGACCCTGTCAAAGGCCTTCTCGAAGTCTAGTAACATGAGTACGAGATTTTGGTGTGATTCCACCGCCCATTCCATAGACTCTTCCGCAGTAAAAAATGTTGTCCAATATACTCCTTCCAGGAACAAATCTGGTTTGTGAAGGGCGAATAATAGAGGGCAGCATGGGCTTGAGTCTTGATGCAATTAATTTTGCCTGGACTTTGAAAATCGAGTTGAGGAGCGTGATTGGTCGATAGTTAGTGGCAAGTTGAAGGTTGCATGTCTTGGGAATGAGGACGATCTTGCCATTTTTGTTGTTGGGGTGGAGTTGTCATGTGACCTGCATTTCCTTGGCAAGCTCTGTGAGAGCTAGGCCGGTTAGATCAACAAACTCTTAGAGGAATTTGGTGGGGAGTCGGTCCTCACCCGGAGCTTTGTGAGTGGGAAGGTCTTCTATAGCCTTCTTTATCTCTTCTAGAGTGATAGCTTGAGTTAGCTACTAGTTCTGTTCGTGAGTAACTATGGTGGGGACATTGATTATTCATCGGTCCCGTGCTATAATATTTGCGTCAACTGCCTGGTCATGTTCATATAACTTGGTGTAGAACTTCGTCATGATGCTGCGTATTTCATGAGGAACTCTAGTGATGACTCCATTGTGGCTAATCTCCTTAATGTGGGTCCTGCCCCTGTGTCTAGAATGGAATTCAAAGAATTATCTCGAGCATATGTCCCCTATGGTGTTCCATTTTATGGCCAGCTCCGTCTTCCATTTGTCTTGATGGTCCATCCGCATTTGATAGAGTGTTTGTTGTGCCATGTTGAGTGCTTGGCATGCTTGATCATCCTCCCAATTACGGTGGAGAGCTGCCTCCACTGCAATTAGGCCTTCTTTGTCGCTGTGTTGCGCCACTTGAGGGCATCACTGCATTGCATGGTGCTGTGGATGGCCGCCAAAACCCTTTGTGACCATGACTATGTTGGATTACCCTCTAGTCTTACCGTCCATGCCGTTCTGAGGCTCGTGTGGCCTTCTTGCGAATGTAGGAGGGGTTTGTGAAATGTTGCACGGTTTTGCGGTAGTCTCATGACCTTGTTAATAAGGCAATGGATAGGGGCGTGATCTGATATTCCTGTTAGGGTGGAAACACCCCTGTATTTCCGTCCAAGGCATGTATATTATGGCTACCATAGAACCGGTCTATTCTAAAAAATATAGGGTTTTCCCTGCAACTGCCTTGCCAAGTGAAGTGCTTGGGAGCTGTCTTTGAGAAATCATTTGAATTGTGAAGATCTTTGAGCCCATAGGTCAGCAAGAGTCCGCTTCAAGCTTCTCTTTCTGTCCGGGTCATGGCTGTTCCAGTGAAGGCCGTAGATCTATCTTCCTCAGTCTCTATGACATTCCAGTCCCCTCTCCAAATCCAGTTAGCTTGCAGAAGCTCAAATTGCAATAATGTGTGCCACATGCGGGTGCGAGCTGCTGGTTGGTTGTAGCCATATAAGTTGACAAAACCTATCTTCAGGGTGGCTGAGAAGCGGAAGGTGACATACTACGCCCTACTACTTATTATCATCTCATAATCTTCAATGAAAGGAACCAGACGTTTGGCTATGAGAATACATGTTCCTCCTGTGTATTTCCCCATTTGTGCGAAGTATTTGGACTCGTTCCATAGCGCCTGTCCTCCCTTGAATTGAATCTGTGATGTGTTGGCGATGTAGTCCCTGATACCTAAGTAAGTTTCCTATAGTAGAAGCAATTCCAGTTTGGGGTCGGCTTGTTTGATGTAGTTACGTATATCACACCGCTTGTGTGTACCTTGTTTCCCTTGGCTGAGGCTGCGTATGTTGTAGGTGACGCTTGTGATTGGTGCCATCATCCTTCAAAGTTCAGGGTGTCGATGAACCGGCCTTGCGCCTGCTCATGCCTTGTTTTTTGGTTCCTTGGCTCCCTAGTATCTATCTCTAAGTGGATCAGTATTGAGATTGGGTGGCTGTTGGTACTCTTCTTTGGCGGTTTGGTGGGAGAAGCTCCTTGGTTGATCACCTCTGTGCTGAGAAGCTTGGTCTTGAAGACATCTTCTAGCTCGAGGTGTAGTAGTTCACCTTTCATGTGTAGCTCTGTTATGGCCTGTAGTCGCTTGGGCAGTTTCATCCATGCGTAGTTAGTTGGCCTTTGTACCTTGATGTCGTCTTTAGCTATTTCCACATATGGTAGGAGAATGCAACATGTCAAATTGTTGCTCCACGTGTAGAACCAAGATGCATCGTTCCAATGTCGCAGAGGATTGTACTTAAAGTTATGCAATATGACTATCCTCATCGCCTCTACAGTCTGGTCTAGAATGTAGTCTTGCGTTTGGTTGGAAGTCCATGTGCCTATGGTGATGTCATGGATAATCGTGATGATACGCACTGCTAGTTTTTGATTGGTTGCAACGTCGTCAAGATAGTAAGTGTTGGAGCACCCCTGCCCTAGCTGAGGGGTCAAGATCTTGCGCACGTAAATCGGGATGACTCGACAACTCCATGTTGATGCCGTGTATGGCATAGTGATCTCTAAGGCATCGAAGAATTCTTTTGGGACTAACTGCTGTTGATATCCCATGCTGGCTAGTGGATTAGGGTGGCTAGCAGTGACCCGCCATGGTAACGGTTTCTTCCCGCAGTGTTTGCTGTGCTGCCAAACGTAACTGTCCACTTCCTCCCTTGAAGGAAGATCACCATTTGGATTGAAGGGAATTGCTGCTAGTAAGCTGGTGTCTTCAGGAGTGACGTTTGAGGCTTGGCCATGG
This sequence comes from Antitrichia curtipendula, assembly GCA_951230915.1. Classification (NCBI taxonomy): domain Eukaryota; kingdom Viridiplantae; phylum Streptophyta; class Bryopsida; order Hypnales; family Leucodontaceae; genus Antitrichia; species Antitrichia curtipendula. Next base: position 1,879,824 of record OX579640.1, read on the forward strand.
TATTGGCTCTCGCATTCTGAGAAGTTCACCAAATGATACACTTCCAGGTTTGGCAGACCAACCGCATCGTGGAGGGGGCTCGAAGATCCTGTATCTTCAATGTGGCGTTCCCGTGGTAGGGCAATCATGGAGGATCTGGGTGAAGGCGTCCTGGGGGATGTCCCCTACCACTATAAGAAATCCGCTTTTTGGGGGGTGCTAGCAAAAAACATGCCTTGTTTGTATAGATGTCTCAGCGTTGGTCAATCTACGGGCTTTTTTATGCAAATTCTGTTGGATGTTGCGGGGAACGTGTACATGTTATTTGAAAAACGCATTAACGTCAACTGTGACGGGCATGTTGTGAGTGACGTCAAAAAAAACATAGACTTGTTTTTTTTGACATCCAAGAAGACATGAAGAATCCACGTCAGCAAGTAGACCAATTTTGCCTATGGGTAAGTTAGTAAAACTTACTACAGTCTATGGTAAAATATTGACTATATGTGAAAATTTTAGGCAAACGACAGCCACATGGCATGCTTTGCAAAAAAAAAAAATGAACGGATGAGCACCATGGATGAAAAGAGATGATCTTTACACAAGTAGGGTGGTAAAAAGTGAAACAATCCATATGGAATATACACAACAAGAATCGTGTTCAATGTAAAATGTCTGAAACAACATAATGCAGATGTCAAAAACAACGTCTAGATGTTTGAAACAATGTCAAGATGTACAATGGCCAAGTTTATATATTCTAGTTATCCCATATTTTTTGTCTCACCATGGATAGAGAATGGATACAAATATGACCTTTATAATCTAATTTTCAATAAAGGAATTCCTTCATTTGGCCATCAAAAATTCTCTTGATGGTAGATGGTAAGTTTTCTTTAATTCTTGGTGAATTCAACATTCTTTTTTGTTGATTTTATTTTATTTTATAATTTATTTTAACTAATTATTTTTTTTGTTGATCTTGCCTGATGGATAGGGTAGGCACCAATTGATGTCTCAAAAAACGTCTAAATTAACGTCTCAAAAAACAACATTAAAATTTTCAAACAAAATAAAAATATGTTGACTAGGCATGCCACATCATCATTTCCCTCCACCTCGTCAGGTGCCATGTCATAGACGGGCCGAATGAAAAAGTATCCCACATGGCACTACCCGGATGGAAAACGTTGACGTGTTGCCATTGTGGCATCCACGTGCCATGTTTTTTGGAGTTCATGAAAGCATGTTTTCTGTAATGTTAGAGTATAATGAATCCAAATCAAGCACATTTTTTGAAAACATGGTCATGTTTTTTGCCTGTCAATTATAACAAATTTTAGGTGACATCTATGCAAACGCACGTGATGTCTTGAAAAACATAATCTCCCATTTTTCGTGACATCTCAAAAAACACGGGTTTCTTATAGTGTGCAGTGGTAAGCGATAGGTTGTCCCTCTACAAAACCTTGGCATACGTGCTCCTTGTAATATTTGCCGGTGTATTGTCAATCATCGTGGGGTGATTTGGGTGAATTACGCTTCTGTATCTTGCTTATGTGGGCTCTTGAATGCTTGTTGGTGCATCAGCTTACCTTTCTTGATGTGTTGTGCCTTGATTGGTCAGTAAATTGATCTCCATCACATCCTCCCTTGGTGGACTTTGGTTGCTGTCTGCTGGAATGGCCTCTCCCCGTTGAACCCATTTCAGACCAGCTTGAGTCAATGGTGGGCGATGCTGCTAGGATCCTCAAGTAGACCAGTCAACTCTTGGTTGTTTGTCCGTCTGCTCTTCGGGTTGTCTTGAGTGTCGTGGATGTGCAAGTTGTGGATTGGCCACTTCAGATCTGTGATGGAAATCTTGCTATGTTTCGCCTTCCTATTGAGCCATGTTGTTTTGCTTCCCGATCTACCTGTCTCTCTGCTCTTTTGCTTGGTTCTGTTGGGGCGTGGTTCTTTCTCTGGTACTGCCAACCTTCTCTTGGATTCTTTGGCTTGTCACAGTGTTTAGCTATGTGGCCAAACTTGCGGCACCTTCTACATTGGTCGGGGAGGCCACTGAATAGCAAACTGTGTTTTGTTGTCTCCCTTGATTGCTCTCCAGGGATGACGATGGATGTGGGAAGTTTGTGGATGCTACCCCGTAGTATCTTTATTTGGTAACCTGCCGTTTTTGCCCTACAAGTTTCTAGGGTTTCTACTTGACCATTTTGTCCAACATCTACCCCAAAAGTATCCCATACCTCCATGGATGGTGTGTTGACTGGTCCGTTTTGTTGACATGCTCCCACTCCAGACGAAGCTTGAGTGGCAGTATTGGATTGTGCATCAGTGTTTGCTAATTTGAGGTCTAGAATTGCTGTCAGCTGTCCTTTCGGGTGCCATGCGAGCGTGTCCTCACTATTACTGTTGTCCATCAAGGCGTCCTCTCGCCTTGCCTGTTCAACCTGACTACGTGCCATTACTTCCTTGTGCTTGGTTTATGGAGTGGACAATTAGAAACTCTTTCCTTACAAAACAATAGTCAAAGTGAGCAAAGGATGCTTAATCGAGAGCTACAATATTCAGAACCCTAACCCTAAAATATCGCCGTTCCACCGCTCTCAATCTCTTTACTTTTTCCATGGTGTTTTCAAAAGAAAAGAAAAGTTGTCTTGTGCAATTGAGGGTCAAATTCTGTTTCCAGTAGAGTCACATTCATACATACCAAATTAAACATTCAAACTGTGTTGAAATGTCCCCAACTTTGAAATTCAAACTGAATTGAAATTCAATCAGATTGCAATCATACATGCATGAAGACAATGGTTAGCATAAGATGCATTGTAGCGTGTTGCATGCGCCTCTACGTGGGCAAGTGGTGAGTCATGAGGTAATTTTCCTACATAAGACAACCTAATTGTTAAAGCAACCCAATTTCACTATTTAGTGTAGAACAAAGTTTAGCTTATGTTCAAGACATGATATTCACATTGACATGCATTGCTTTACCCCTAAATGCCCAAGGCACCCAAATGTGGTATCGCAAAAACTTTGAAGTTAAATAAAACCTTATCAAATTACTATTTTTAGTAGTTTATATTTTTGAAAGGTTCTTTTTGAAGTTTAATTTTAGCATCAAAAATCTGATTATCAAAATGATTGATTATGATTTTCTATTTCAGATGTTGTGCAAGGGTGTCCATTGCAATCTTGACTTTCCGTAGTGTTGAGGGCTCTACAAAATGAGCCTCAAATACACTAGATCTTGGAGAAAAATTCACATGAGAAATTCATTTAAAAAAATTATTGAGTAGATTTTGAGAAGCCATAAATTGATTGGGGTTATGCATGTTAGGCCCTTTATCCTCATATTTTTTTGGTGATCAACTTTTTGGATTTGACATGTGAAAAGAAGATTGAAAGACTTCAAGTCACTTTTGCAATTTTAACACCTTCATGATTAAACGTTATAATCTTTCAATCCATAAGTGGTATTGTTGTGTTTTATTTTCCTATGTGATCTCTAATATGTCTAGCTTGTATTTTTATGGTTACAATTCAAAAAAAAATTGATACAACTTATCAAAAAGTTGACTTTTTATTCAATTTAGAACAAATTTCTAGGAGTTCAAAAAAGGCCTTGGGCATTTAGGGGTTAAAATTAATCCTTGGAACTTATATAACCATGCAATCAAACTTCAAAATCATTTAAAGTGTAGAAGGAAGGGAGAACAACCTAAATGTTATGAGTCACTAATTTTGACATCTACTGGAACCTCACACTTGAGTTAGTCACGTTTTCATTATTACAATCTTACCACAATCTTAGCAACCCTTTAACATCATGACAATGCACTTGGAAAGGGGACATGCCGACATGTCAATGTATAGTTTTAGCATGGGGCTATCAACGCTTTACCAATTTAGTCCCAACAAACATTGAAAAATCACATAAAATGCAATTCTTCTCAGAAGGTCTTGATTGTACTTGCAAATGACTTCTCTCAAACTTCTCAATTCCTTCATGACCAAACAACGTTTTTTGGCAACGTAAAAATTTTGGACAATTCACTAAGTATGGAATTTTTATTTATTTTTTGAAATTTTTGCACAAGATAAGATCAAGCAATAGCTTTAAGGTGCAACAATTTTCATAACTTTTGACTACATAGTTAAAAGTTATTGTATGATATGTGCTTTTTTCCAACAAGGCAATTCTAAAAATGACTTATTTTTTAAAGTAAAAATTTAAAATTGGTTTTCTAAATTTATATGTACATAAAAAATATTTCATTCCATTTTGATTAATGAAATGAATGTTATGAGTTTTTGTTTGTGGGTAGTTATGGAATCTCTACTCTAAATAAACTCTGAAAATTTTATATTTGACTAAATTTTCAATATTTTTTGAAAAAAATTAAATCATAGGATGTCAGTTTGTTTATTACAACATTACAGCTACTGGGATTGACATTTTTCAATTCGATAACTAAATTCTTAACAATTTAGTATATTAAATCATTATCCACTTCTTTCTAATTATTAATTTTTTCAAGCATGTATTTAAAAAAATTAAAATTAAAATATGCATTTTTCATTTATTTCTTCAGCATATTATCAAAAGTTGCAAGTTATAGGATCTACATGTTTTTGGGTAAAAAGTTTGATAGATGAGAAGAGTTGAAAATATTTATTTTTGAAACCTAAGCATCATGATCTTGCAATTGGTAAGGTTTTTTAATTTTTAATTTTAAAAGGATATACTGAAACAAATTAACTAAACAATTCTATGTTGGTATTTGTTAAAAATATACATAGATGAAGATTTTAAGTAGCCTTGCTTTGGAGATTAGAATTTTGAAGTAGTTTTGGGCCTTTAAATATAAAAGAACTCTTACTAGGGATTAACATATTAATAGCTTTTGTAAGGTAACTAAATAGAAAATCTACTTAGTAATAGGCACGTTTATCTTATGTTTCTTTTGTAAGAGAAAAAAAACAAAAATCTCCAACCTATTTTTAAGGTTGGCATAAATTAACCTTATACGAATTACGCAAAAATAGAAATTTTGTGTCTTTTGAATGATTTTTGAAAGGTGTATAAGGTTGGAAAAAAAATTTATCTAAGTTTTTTGAGAGGAGTTTTTTTTAATTCATTTTAATCCCTAAAGAAGTAAAGCACATTTTGAATAAGAAATTGCTAAAAATATCACTTCTTAGAGCAATGAGAAAAAAAACAAAAACAATCTTATTTCAAAATTCAAATGTACAAATTTGTCCTAGACTAATGTAAAAATGTGTGGAAGTTCTTTCAAAAACTTTGACCACACAAATTAAAAGATTGTAACATTTGAAGTTAAAAGAATTTTTTTTCTGGCACATGGCCAACACACTTTAAATCCTCCTTTAGTGAGATTTTTACACTATATATGGTTATTTTTTTTACATTTGCATTTTGTACTATGTAACATATGCGGGAAAGCATGCTAGGGCCTACCACTTTTGATGTCACGGTGTCACATTTGAATAACTAATTTATTTTAAGTGTACATAAATGAGGAGAATTACATGCATAAATTTGGTGTGATGATTGATATTACGAATTCTAGGGTCCAAGGGCATTTTTCAATTTGTATTCAATATCTAGTTTTATTCACTAATATATATATATATATATATATATATATATATATATATATATATATATATATAGTTTAGTTTTTAGTTTAGTTTTTTACTTTAAATATAAATTTAAATATTTAAATTGGTTGGAGGAAGATTTCACAAGTGGGCCTAATTTTCTTCTTATTTAATTCCTTCTACAAGAAATATTGTGGAATTAAACAATAAAATGAGTTAAACAATATGATAAATAAAAACAAACAATTTTTTTTTAAAGTAACGTCAAGACAAATTAAACAATATAAAAATTTAGCCCACCTGTAGAATCTTGTTAGCTTTCTTCACCAAGAATCCAAAGTGTTAAAAACGTTACTTATATTTTTTTATTGAATGTGCCAAAGTAGGTAGGCTACAGCATGCTTTCACCTATACATATCTGGCAAATTTTAGAAGTTGAGGAGGAGTTTTGCACATGTTGCCTAAAGTTGTCCAAGCTGTCTAATAAGTTCATGGACACATAAATTTTGATATTGACACCTGATAAGAAAAAAAATTACATTCCCACTAAAAAAAGTACATATTCACATCCTGTGTCAAAATTTTGTAAACATCCAATCAAAATTGACTTTGTGCGTACATTGAATGGTCACTTGGTCCTTCAAGGATTAAGTGAATATTCCCTCTCGAAATATATTTGGCTTTCCTACATAAGGATATGCTCAATCCATGGATCACTATGTAGAGTATTTTGGCAACTGCAAGCTCTATGCTCTCAATGTGAACTTGAACCATAAAAATAATATTTTGTGAATCAAGGCCCACTAATGAAATAAATTTAATAAAGTGTAGATTCTACTCCAACTTGAAAATTTTAAAATATTATAAATTTAATATTTTATTGCAATTTGAACTTGAAGCACACGACTAAGGTCTAATGAATTCTAAATATATAAAAACGTAGTAGATGATTTTATTCAATGATATTTTCAGTATCTATTATATACACCAATAGAGAAATGATCAAATTTTTATAGAATATTTTATATTTGATAAGAATATTTTTCACTTAAAAAAATCATAGGGACTTCAAATTTTATAAACAAATTTGAAATGTTTATGACTGATGAAAGCCATGTGTTGTCACCATGTGATTATTTTAAGAACATATAGTCATAAAATGGGAACTTACATATTAGCCTTTAAATGACTAATTATAAAATCTACTTTGGTGTTTTAGAGAATTTCAGATTTTGAATTTTGCATTTGATTTTTTAGAATGGATTCTATTCCAGATGTTATATTGGACGTGATTATTGACAAAAAAAACACAAGTTTTTTTCTATATGTCACCTAAAATTTGTTTGAAAAAATTACAAAATGCCACCTAAGACTTAGGTTTCTTATAGTGAAAATGTTGACTTTTTGTTCAATTTAGAGCAAATTCTTATAATCTCAAAAAGGCATAGGACATTTAGGGGCTTAAAACATTGCCCAACTTTAGATGAGCCCGTTAAATAATATCTTGTTTTTTTGGTGGTTAGTTTTCATTTGATATTTTGATAAGGTTTGGTAGAGAAATCAAAACTAAAGTTCTTGCGTACTATTGTATTTTATATTTTAATATTTTCAAAATGTAGATGACAATACATATTTACGATTGCTACTAAAATTTTAAAGGATAGTGAATAATATGACCAACTTTGAAATGTTTATAAATAAATTTGTCATATTTAGGTTCAATATTTTTTTTTAATTCAAATAGGATATCTAAACATATAAGTAGATGAAGAAATTAGAACTTTAACCCTTTAAATTATTATTTTTTAAATATATTGAAAAGTTACATCCAAGAGTTGTTACAATCTTTAAATTTAAATTTCTATAAAATAAATGCAAAACAAGATTTTAAAATGATATTCTTTAATACTTTAAGTTTTTTATATATCAAATGTATAATTAGTGTAAAACAATTGAATGAGTTTTAAAAATTCAATTTAACCCCTTAAAGATTAGATTCATGGCAAAATAGTCAAACTATCATGTCTAAATTAAATTTAGGCTTTTAATTTGTATTGAAATATGTATCTCATATTTTTATTATTTGACACTATAAACCATCTATCACCATAAAAAAAATTGAATTTTTTTCTTTTTGCAATAAAATGTAGTTTTGAATGTTTTTTTTTTTATGAAAATCAATCCTTGGAACTTTAGGGTTTATGATGCTTGAGACAACCTTCATTCTACCAATGTTTAATCACTCCACGAATGAATGACATTCTTTCTTTGCAAAATAGAAGATCAATGAATGTATTAAAGAATGTGAGTGGCGTATTGACACTAGAATGTACAAATGGCCACATACTAGTCACCTTTTTAAAATATTATATGATTCAACTTGCATATTGTCTCAAATGACAGAGAGATTGTAGAAGCTTTTCAAGAAGCTTCCCCCTTGGTGGATGCAACTCAAGCAACTTCCAAGCTTGTAGAAGCTTGTAGAAGCTTCTTAAGCAACTTCCAAACTTGACAAAAAAATTTAGGATCCTTGAATATATATAGGAGTCAAGATTAGAAGGTTCCTTAGTCTTGACAATTCACTCTAATGTCTAATTCATAGCTCTCAACCTTAGCTCTAGATTTGAAGCCTTGTTCTCTGTAATCCCGTTGTAATCTTGTTCTCTTTAATACATCTTGTGTTTCTGATGAAAGACAGTTTGATGCTTTTATTGAGATTCTTGGAGCACTCTTGTTCTTGTCTAGATTCTATCTTTTACACACATAGAGTTAGATCTACTTTTGTATTCAAATAGAATTTTGTCTAACTGCACATGCTTTGTTGAATTGTACTACATTTGAATGATGAGACCACATAATGGGCTATAAAAAACTCAAAGTCCTATTACTTATTCCAAAAAAATTGACAATTTGCTTCATGACCTTACAAAGATTTTCATAGTTTGATTTGAATGATGTTCAATATAGTCATTTCTCTAGCTGTTAAATATTTATTTCAAAATATTTTTTAAGAATCTATTGATTTCCAATTTTCTTTAGAGGTAATCAATTTAGATTACAAGAACTAAAGTTATAAATTCAAGCAAGAAAACTTCAAATAAAGTGCAATTTGTTTACATTGAAAATTTTGAGCGCATTACATGAATGTTAGAAATTTTGCATGGCATCAGGTGTTACAAGAATCATTGCATTTCAAACTATAAAAGGCCTCCAAGTACTATTATATATACCAATAACGCAATTATGATACACAAATATACAACATTTTTATTAGTGTGTATTACATTACATTGATTAGTGTATAGCAATGGAATTTGCAAGGATTTTTTTGGAGATTATAAACTTCATATTTTGTTATTAGGATTAGTCTTCAATCTTCTTATAAGTACATGAGTCAGAATTTGAAGTGCAAAGTTGTTTTGGCAAACAACGTGACAGACAAACATCACATGACATCCAATAAAGCCCTTGCAAAATCCAATAAAGTCAACTTTAAGTTGACTTTCAAATAAATTATCCTTCATTTATGATTTTGACATATTTAAGTCTCATTTTAGTGAAGTGTCTCAATTTGATAAACAAGTATTACATTTTAAATTTAAGTTCATAATTATAGTGAGATTTCAAATTGTCTCAGCTAGCACTGATCACCTTATTAAACAACAAAAAGGACTAACAAAAGTCTCCAAACAACCACCAACCGCGACATCAAACGTCCAACACGTCACCAAAATCCAAAAACGTGTCAACATGACAATCTTGATTGAGACGTGTATAAGCCTACACCTTGAGGAAATATATGGATTGAAATTTTTAACTTTGAAATTGAACTAGAAAAATCAAGAAAATATAACACATGTATCTACAATATATGATTGAAAGGGTCAAAATGCATGGTTTGGGTTCAAATTCATGTCACCTAAAAAAAAGATCTTTGATTTTTCTATACATATTTGTAAACATGTTGAAGTCATTGAGTTCCTCACAAATTACCATTCAACCTATATTTCTTGTTTCTTTTAGGTTCATGGTGTCAATTTTGTTTATGGATAGAACAAATTTACATTAAAAAAATAAAAATTTGAAAGATACTATGGACTTGGTAGACTAATTTGTCGTTGCACATACAAGTGGGGTACCTTAGAAGTGATAATTTTACACTATTGTATAAGTCTTTGTCTCCAAAGGGTTTGAAAAGATAGTTCTTCGCTATATACTATTAGGAGCCATTGGAAAACAAGGCATTATCCTATGCATAGGAAATTGCCAAATTTTTTGTTTTTATATTGCTCACTATACTATTTGTCACCTAAGTTTGGCGTAATTTGTACCCACTTTATTATTTCCATGTCTATGTTAAGCCATTCAAGAAATATAGTCTAGTGTGGTAGATCCCTTCTACATCAAATTCTTCATTAGATTTATGGTATTTGGAGTTTATATTGTAAAAAAAACTTGGTTTTGATATCAATTCTAATAGACTTGTTGGGGACTAGTTGGAGCTACACAATGGCAATAGATAGCAGAAGAAGCAACTTGTATAGTAATCTCTAGTTGTATAGTAACCTCAAGATTTGACGCTTCAAATGTTGTTATAGATAACTAGGTAACATATTTCAACGATTTGTACTTCCATCATGAATTAAATCTTTGCGGTGATGATCATGGTCGGACTTTTAGGACTTTATCATATTTCTTGATAAGTGAATGTTGCAAAATTGGCTCTAACTTCACTTGAATACCCTTGAAATACAAACTAAGGGCCGCTTTACACTTAGAGGCCGGGCCAATTTGTTGTGTCAGAGGCCAAGAATCCTCACTTGTGATTGGACAAAACGCTGAAATTAGTCCCAATCCTTTACACCTAGAGGCTAGGCCAATGTGGTGGAATGAATTTTTTATTCAACAAAGATATTATCTGACATGACCTGAGCTTACTAAATTGGGTGCACCCAAAATTGGAGGCTAATTCTTGGCCTTGGGGCCAATGTCAAATTTCAATTTTTTTAAATTATTTTATAAAATATTATTTTTTTCAACAAATCACATCTATTGGATTTTGTACAATTGGCCTCAAGGGGAATTGGCCCGGCCTCTAAGTGTAAAGTGGCCCTAAAAATTTCAGCCCTCTCTCTCTCTTTTGTAGGTTTTATTGAATCGGCCTAGCTTCTTGACCTCAAGGCCTTTATATATGGTAGAATTGGCCCCCATTATAATGTTATTCTAATGGGTAGTTGAAGTTGGCTTTTAGCCCAAAAGGGGCTAAAATTTTGTGCAATCAGCTTGAAGGAGAATTGGTCCGGCCTCTAGATGTAAAGTGGCCCTAAATATAGCCTAAGTGTTATGAGCCTTGATTATAATTTTATGGATGATTTCATTAGTAGATTGATTAATTCATGATGCAATACAAACTAATAGTTATACTTGGTTATGGTAAGTGTTCAAAGAGAGATAAATATCTCTAAATGAAGGAATTGTGTATGAGATTAAAAAATTCCATTTAGATAACAAGTGCACTAAAATTAGACAATTTTTAGATCATGTTATGTGCATGAGACAATGCACCGGAGTTAGACAACTTTTAGATCATATTATGTGCATGAGACAATGCACCGGAGTTAGACAATTGCCAGATGATGATAAATGCACTAAACAATGCACCAGAGTTAGACAATTGCCAGATGATAATAAATGCACTAGACAATGCACTAAAGTTAGATGATTCCAAAATCATGACAAGACCACTAGATAATGGACTAGAGTAAGATAAATCTAAGAAGAAGAAAAAGTGCATTCACTACAAAGAAACCAGTGAATAAATGACTGGAGGGAATGACTCTAAAGTGACTATATGTCCGGAACAACTAAAGAATGACTTTGAATTCCATAATTGCACCAGCGCTAGGGCAGCAGCATTGGAACAATCATTTGGCAGTCACTATCCTGAAACGCGGACGTGGGTGCAATGAAAGTAGAGTTTCATCTACGACTTTCAGTCGTCCTTGGGAACAAGTGGAACGTCGGGAACTGAGGTTCATGGTGCAGCGCACGCCTTAGTCATTCAAAAGTCACTTCAAGTCACGAAAATACACTTTGCATGTCTTAAACGTGAATAAAAAATGACTTCAAGGATTTGGGTGGTTCATGCTGCCCGCTCTGGCGGACTTTGGGGTGCAAGTATGCTAGACCCTATACTTTTTTGAGTCACAATGCCATTTTTCAGGAGAACTTGACTTTGCACTTGATATTGCTTGAACTTAGAAGTCTTTTTGTTCATATTTATTTTTATTTGCTAGACATGTTACATATAAAGATCCTATTTGCGTTGTTGCTTTCTTCAAAAACCATGTTCAATGGGAGAAATTTGTACTTTTAGTATTCTTAGTAAAATGTCACAGGGTGCTTCAAAGTAGAAAAGTACAAATATCTTGATCATGGGAAGTCGAAGTGTTTTTTTTTTTTTGGCAATGAAGATAAGGAGGGGCAGTGGCTCGGAATCTACTCTCTCTCTTATATTTAACACTCACGTCTGGTAGAAATCTTAGAAAAATAAGTTAGTTTTGGTTTAGGGGCGATATCTGGTGGAAAAATCCATCTTTTTGGAATCAGATTGAAGATTCTAGATGTTGGCAGTTAGTTCTAGAATGGCGTCTGGTTGATTAAGGAAAAAAGAATTTTTTCTGTTACTTATTTTTTGGCGCTTCATTTCGTCATTTTGATACCAAAAGTACTCTTAGTACAGATTTGCACTTTGGTTGGAGGAATATTACTTAAATGCGCATCCTCGTATTACTGACAAATCTAATTCTTCTTGGACGCCGGTCCGTTCAGGAGCCGCCACTGTTTGCTTGGGCCACGTCATCATCGTCTCTCTCAGGGCTGCGTTTGTTGTGCACCTTCAAAGTGTTGCGTGGTTCTGTGCGCTGTAGTTTGGGTTTGGCCGTATGTTGTCGAAGCTTTCCTTGGGGTTCGAGTTTTGTCAATCTTCTCTGTAGTGGACAACTGACACTCATGTTTTCACAAGCTGCTTGTCTTCGTCTGTGAAAAATGGCAACGTCTACACAACGCCCGGTTGTTCTGGTTCAGAAGCTTATTACATCATATTTCAGTGCAAGTCTTCCTACTGAGTTGGGTTCTATTTGTTTTGGGTCGATTAATGAGACTAGTGACTCTGGATACGTTTCAGAAACCCCTGTGTCCAAGCAAGGAATAACTGATTTCTATCTAGGCAAGTGCAACACAAAGGACGGGTCGTCAAGGCGTTCTCTATTCAGTAGCTCAGATTCAGCAACGTATCCCACCACTAGCTTTGATTTTACACCTTCTCTTTCTTCCGTGAGACTTTCTTGTGGGCCTTCGAGTGCCAGTTGTGAATCTGTTCTGTTCACGAAGTGACAAGGTCAATTTCTTAGGGTGAGTTCTTTGACAGTCTCATGAAATGATGATCCGCCTATAATGGTTTTATTGGATCTTGTTAGCTTCACAACTCCTGAACTACGTACTCTAGTTTTCGGGAGATGACTGACGTGTGCATGCCTTCCGACTATAGGATCTTTTGTTAGGAAATGGGTAACACTGCTAAGAGACAACGGGTGCAAAATGGCATCAGTCGCCCGGGTCCAACAGCTAGGGCCACTGCAGCTCGCTTGCACAAAGAGCAGCACGCTTTGGTAGCTGCGAACGCAAGAGAAAGGAAATCTCGCCAAAGATCACGAGATAGAGAAAGAGACAAGGAGGCACTTATTTTAGCTTCTGTAGCACCCGATCTTGAGGTGGAAGACAGTCTATCAGTGAGAGCGTTGAACCGAATCTCACTCCGTGTAGCACAGTATTTAGTTCAGGAGTTGAGATGCTGCCCTGGTCCACAAAGTAGGAGAGATGTTGTGGAGAAGATATTGTGCATTAATAGTGTTTCCCATTTGCTACCTGAGTACTATGCTCGGCCACAAGAAGCCAAGGTCATTCATTCATTCATTGAGAACTTCAAGAATGAATTGCAGTTAGTAAAGATGGCTAACTTCAATGAGCTGTTAGCCAGGAAGAGTGCTCTATTGGATGCAGCAGTTAGTTTGGGAATTGATGGGGTGAGACCATTGTCTCGTGTTTTGGAAACATCAGCAGAGAGCATCAATGTTGCTTTAAATAGAAGGAGTGAGGCCCGTGATACTGAGGAAACGGTTTTAGGGCTTCGCTTACATCGCAAGAAGAGAGGGGGTCTCTTTGACTACGTCAAACATTGCATTCAGCTATGGTGGAATGCTCAAACTAAAGTATCCCCAAACAAAAAGGACGTTATCAAACACAGAGTAGATCGGAAGAACTGGGCTGAGCCTCATCCGACTCATTATCTGTGTGATTCTTAGGTATGTTGAAACTTACGGTCTACGAGTTCTCTTTTTTCCTATGTTTTGGAGTCCTGATACATGTTAGTCAAACGAGTTTGATAGAAGTTGCTACGAAGACAACAAAATCAGCTCTAGAAGTATTCAACTCTGTGTACAATGTAACACAGAAGAAAGGTTTGCTTTAATATTAGTTAGCAAATATGCACAGTGTACATTTCATATTATAGGAGTTCTACACTTTGTAATCCCAACTTCTGCAGTCGTCGTGGGGAACTGTTACTTTTTGTATAAATATTATTTTACATGAATTAGAAGATGGACACACTTGAAAGTGTGAAGAGTTGTCTAGTAGTGCGAGTATTTCAAGTACGTTATCAGCCCGTGCCATCAGGCATACTGTACATGTTTAGAATTGTTCTTGTAGTGGTTAAAGGTGTAAATGTATAGCCCTAAGCACTTTGTTTACTTGTTGTACGAGGGGAATCTTTTAGCTTGTACACTTCTTACTTTAAACCTCTAAGGCTGAATAGAAAACCTAGTACAAGTAGGTAGTCATGTACTTTATGTTGCTAGTTATGTACCCTTTGTACATATGGCATTGTCAAGTATAAATGGTACGAGGATGGTTTTGTACTTGAGAATACTTGACAGTAAACTTAGGCATGAACTAACAATTTATATACCTAGTGTACTTATCCAATGTACTATTGTATGATGTCTACTTAGGAATCCAAAGTTCCTAGTACAGACCGCAACACAAGCATCACTTATAGTACATTGTGGTGATACTTTCTCTACAATTAGTATTTTTTGTAAATGCGTTATATACAAGGTTTACAAAAAAGGTCTTCATTGTACCTGTTGTGCATCTTTTGAGTTTTGCAGACCTCGTTCTTCTTGCGCTTCAAAGAAGTCCATCCGGAATGTAGTGTGCGGCAGAGGGCATTTGAGAAGTTGAAGCCGTGGTGGGTGCGGAAACTGAAGGAGAGAAATACATGTTGTTGTATTTACCACGTTCAGATGGAGTTCATGAAGATTGAACTGAGGAATCTGAGAGACAAACTCTGAGGGCTGCACGTCCACTGTGATTGTGTTTGTGTTATTTGCAAGGGCAATGCAAAGGGGATTTGCTGTGCACATGACCACATGTTTGAGCGGATAACCTTGTTGTGGGAAGCATGTGTGTGTCCTAAAGGGTTTTTTGATGTGTGGCATAAACTGGAATGCCTTATGGGAGATTGTTCTAGTTGTGGTTTTCATTTGCTTTCATTTTGTCCTCTTGGGTTGTCTATTTTTAACACATTTACCTTGAAGTGGAAGTGTTTTGAGTACTACCAGGTGGGAGTGGACGCTCAGACTGGAAAAGCCAAGAAAAGAATTAGGGAGGCTTTCAAAGAGACACCTGTACATGAATTTGTATCATACATGGAGAAAACCGTCACTGCCTTCATCACGCACAACTTCAAAGCTCGATGGCAAGATGAGCAGTGCCAGCTGATGATGGAAAATGTACCTGAGGGAGTTGTTATATCCCACATTGACTTTGCTGAAAATTACAGCTTTGCCATCCAGAATGAGGTGCAAAGCTTGTATTATTTCAGTACAAGTGTGACCATATTGGTTCACATTACGATGTGGAAAGAAGGAGACCAGACTATGAAGCAGACGCACTTTTACATCTCCGATGACAAATCCCACGATTCTGCTTTTGTTCAGCATTGCTTGATGTTGCATTGGGATTGGCTAACTGACTCTGGATTAACTCCGGAGGAGCATTGGGTCTATAGTGACGGCTGTAGTGCACAATTTAAGTGTGCAACAGCAATGTACTTTGTGGCACGCTACCCTGGGCTCACTGGAGGTTGCAAGATGAATTGGAATTTCTTTGAATCCGCTCATGGAAAGGGTGAATGGGATGGTGCAGGGGCTGTGGTGAAGAGGGCATTGGCTGCTGAGCAAATTGAGAATCCCTTGAGGCCCTTACGGAATGCTGCCGAAGTGGTGGATTTCCTCGAAGAGAAGTACACAAAGCGTGTTCCTAGCTCATACGCACGAGCTACAACTCCCCCTCTTTCTCGTGTTTTTTGGTTGATTGGAGATACAAATGTAGATCATATTGATAATAGTATCAAATGCCACACTCTGCCAGGCTCCAAAAGTCTTTATTCTATTTCAGGCTTTTCTAGAACTGACCCTACTCTCCTTAGGACTCGTGAATTGTCATGCTTTTGTGTCCCATGTATAGATGGTGATTGGACTGAGTGTGAGAACTCAAGACATGTGCAGGAATGGCGGGTTCAAAGGTTGCAGCCTTTGAGTGCTACTACTGTAGCTCAGCAAATCGAAAAGATGGATGATGAAGCAAACTGGGTGTACGATGGTATTTCGGAAGAGGTTGGTGACTTGGTTGGAATTGGCGACAACTTCATGATACCTGTAGAGGAAAATAACGAAGATGGGGTGGAATACTACATTCTCCAGTGTGTAGCCAAGAAGTTCGTGTTACAAGAGTCCATGACTTGTCCATGGGGGGGGATATTTAGAACTGGAGACGCTGTGATTTGAGCAAAATATTTCAAGAAGTATGGGCGTGCAGATAAAACCTACGTGCTTTGTGACAAGGCAGTTGACGCTCATGTAGAGGCTCGTCTGGTTCGGGCTTGCAAATTCCCTATGGTTCTTGCTTCCCATAGGGTGAAGGGAACCCCTGTATACAAAATGTCCAGTGAAACACAACGGATATGTGAAGATGCCTTACGGGAGTGGTGGGCATTCAATGGTAGTTAACTATGTTGCATTGATCATTTGAGGAGGTCCTTACTAGGGCTGTTTCTACTATTCTGTGGAAACTCTTGTTCAAATTTTGAAGTATCTGTAGATATTATGAGTACTTTGAGTCCCATTGAAACCACTTGTAGGTACAATGCATACTAATAAATAGTTGTGAGTTTATTAACTCACTTTTATATGTTATTGCTGCTTATCTGAACCTGTCTCATAGGTGAGCAATAAGATGTTCATTTGGTAGTTGCTCTTTGATTTTGGATATATCTATAGTTGAATGTTCACAAACTTGACAAAAGAAAAGATCCAAGGGAGTGAATACCAAACACACTTGAAAGAAACTACATTTTATACATATAGTACATGTACATACAATACATAAAGTCCATCACTAGTAAATTGCTACCTCTAAAAGCCTCACACCATAAGTTCTATGTCAACACCTCCTACGTGGCTTACGTGGGTTAGAAGCAAATAATGGAACCGCTACAGTTGGCAACACCTTGTCTTTGCACAAGATACTGTTACACCTACAACGAAAAAAATTTTCGATGGTTCATGTTTGAAACTTGTGCCATAGTCCCACGTCAACTCTGCTCCAACTTCAATTCTGCGATTAGTAAAGAAGGCCACATGATAGAAGCGGCGGTCCACACTCTCAATTGAGATAGGTATGTCCACCAGATTTGGATCCCCACATCTGTAATGTCAAAGTGCAAGGGTTAGTCCAGAGGGATTGAACATTGAGAATCAATTTGAAGGCAAACGCTGTCCAACTCTATCGTGAGATTCAGGAATGTAGACACATTTTAAATTTAATGGAGACCAGACCGTATGTTTCCATTTCCACAGTTGTAACGACCAAGTACAACAGTCCTTGCAAAGAAGTAAAAACCGAAAGAAAATTAATAGAAAATGGATTTTGCATTGTACCTGTGGTTCACAAAGCTGGCCACATTTCCAAAGCGAGTTGAATCCAAGCACAAAGCACTGTTGTCATCCCCCTTTTGCTCAGTAGCCCAATCCGCATCAAGTGCCAGACTATAGCTGTGTATGGCATCTGGCTGCTTATTTCTAACAAGGAGCTCAGCACTGGTTAAAATCTCCCCGGTCAGCTCAAAAACAAATGCACCTCTGGGTATACGCTCAGTTGCTCGAATCCCCCATCCTATAAGGGCTGTACGAAAGACCTCTACTTGAAACTTCATGCCCTGCTGAACAACACGATTTCCACAGTCACTACTGTAGGTGCACTTGACATTACACTCTTTAAGGAAAATACGAGGAACATGACCCTCGCATATTTCCACACCCATGATACATGGAGCACCCTCCTTACAGAAATGTGCATCGCTGTCGTTGCCCCCCTCAATGAACTCATCTGCCAGAATGCCTCCGGGATACGTATTTCGACCCCCAAGATTTGTTTGGCATGGACACGCACCATCTCCACCCACGCAACCGTTGGAACATTGACAGAAGTCCCCAGGGCGCAGGCTCTCAAGTGTAGGACGCACCTGTGCTTGCTCATATATCACACTACAATTCATGTACTGAAAATAAGCCAAAGCACCGTCAGATTCAGCAACTTGGATAGGAGTCTTTTCGAGCCCCTTAGACAAATCTTGAGCATCATACCAAATCTGGGCCTGGTTATTACCCTATTCCAACAATCAACATTCCCACGTCATAATACAAATAAAAAAGTGAATCAGTGTCCCACTTTAGCCACGAAATGTGTTGGACAAGACCAAATAACCAACTTTGAATAAGTCCGGAAAATACAAGTCACTTGATACCCTTTCAAGCATTGGAATTCCGGAGCAGATTCCAAAAGTGAAGATTTGGTATGAGTGAGGGGAATCACAAACCCATTGTAATAAATATAGACTACATATGCACAACAAGAGCTGACCAACGCAGCTCAATGAACCAAAACCAAAACCAAAAATAAATACATGACAGAAAACACCATGCGCTGGACCTATTTCGAAGTGGCAACTCTAGGCCGTTTGGACAAGGAAGCGCCACCTACATTGTGACCTTTTCCCTTCTTGACTTTGACCTTGGTAACCGCTGCTGCATCGACCTCCTTAACATCCTTAGTAGCACGTGCTCTGGTCCGAACAATGCTCTCCGGAATAAGAACCGGACTGTCAGTAATCCCAGCAATCTCCGATAATTCCTTCAAAGTCCTCTTATCTGCAGACCACACATTCTCGGGGGCGGACACATTTGCCGCATCCGAATCATCTGACACCTTCGGACCTTTGGCCCTCCTTGCCTTCTTCTTGAATGGTGATCTCGTCGATGCTCCCGCCTGCACAGCCATAGCTCCTGTCTCCAGAGCTCCGGGCTCCACAAGCAATACTCCCGCGTCCTTCACTACCATTGCTGTGCTCTGCACCTCCACAGTGGTAGCTTCAGAGTCTACTGCCGGTACTCCATCGACCACCAGCTTCACCCCCACCTCCACCTGTTGTGTCATAGGGTCCACAATCCGCTCACAAACCTCTACTTCTTTAGCTACAACCTCCACCTTATCCTCCGAACCTTTTCCACTCCACTCCATATCGTTCTCATTGCTTCCAACCTCCATACCTTTTCCTCGCTGCCCTACTAAGCATTGTGACCCCGGCTTGGTCACCACCGAGCTTCTACCTCCATCTTTGGACTCCAATGCCTTCCCAATCACCAATCCCTCTTCTTCCCTAGAAAGAGCACTCGGAAGTCCTGACTTTAGCCTAGGAAGCTCGTGAATGTGAAATCCTCCGCCAACAGGATTGCTCTCTTTTGAGGTCACGCTAGATTCTTTCAACTTCGCCCCCTCATATCCTGCAACTTCTGGTTGAGGACCCTCCTGGTCTTGCAGGTCGGGGTTCTTTGGACCCAAATCTGACAACTTGATGACGTCCATTCTCTTTCGTGCAGCATCCTCAGAATCAACGTCATTCTCCTCATTGGCATCTGAAATGGTGGTGCCCGAGGTTGAATGCATACGAGGCATCGTGGTATCTCCTTCATCATCTGATGAGTCTGACTCTGAACCCAGATTAGGTTCACAAGCCTGGCCGCTCTTATCATCAGCAAAGCACTCCATGACAACATTATCAGCTGAGTTGCGTGGCTTCTCTTGTTCAGCCAATCGAGGACTGCTCTGCTTGCGGATTTGACAAGGAACTCCACCTGAACCGTCAACATCCCTTCCTGAGGAAGTCCCTTGACTTGTCTCTCCCTCAACTAAATGAAGTGGGATACGGAACGCTGAAGCATGAGGGTCCAGTTCTCGGGAGGAGTCTGCCATAACACATAGAAGATTAGTGACTGTCATAGCAAACACATGATAGAAGAGTACTTTATGGACCCCTACTACGAGAACCCTCACCACAGAAATGTACAAGAACACAAATGAAATAAAAAATGGTTGTACAAAGAATACAAATGTACAAAGAATAGCCAAAAGAATGTAAAAAGAATACAAATGTACCCCCCAATATTCCAAATGTACTCAGCATACCAATGTACTAGAAATACGGGAACGTACTTAGGATACCAATGTACTAAGAATACCAATGTACTTGATATACCACTAAACTAAGAATAGAAAGCATACAACTAGTACAAAAAGTTCTATAGTGTTTCTATTGCATGAAACTAGTGGTTTAATAATACTAGCCCGAGGTAACTTAAAGTACCTTTTGTACTCATAAACCAATCGTTCAGTACTGTTTTGTCTTGAGCACCTTAGAAACAAAGCATAAAATGCACAAAAAATACCTATTGTAGGTCCTCCTAGTACATTCTCGTCGGCGGACCCTGTCATCAGTACTACATCAATGAAATACATGCAAAGTCCTCAAAGTATCTCTAGAGAACAAAAGTGTGTAACAAATACCAGGAAGTACTACTTCTTACATAAGGTGAAAACAGTGCATCATGTGTAGACTTTAAGGACATCAGTGAATAGAGAACGCCTCTAATTATCTAACACACTACATGTAAAAGTAGTAAAGTACATAGCAATGGCAGACCACAAGGAGATTTACAAAGTACAAACCCTGAAGACACAAACTACAGATTTACAATCATGCACACAATTTGAATCACAAGACATGGCATGACTTGGAACGTGAACTTACCAATTGCTGCTAACCTTGACTTAGCTTGGTCTGTTCTTTCCTTCATAATTCTCCTCCTCTCTTCAGCCAGCCCAAGTGTTAACTCCCTCTGTGATAGCTCGACATTCGGCTCTCCCCAACCAAAGCTTCGATGCCACTCTGGATGAGACAAGTATTGGCAGCCCTCTGCTATACACTTGCAATTTCGGGCAAAAACTACTGAAGCACAGAAGGGATGGTACAAATGCTTACACGAGGATACTACAATGTCATTCTGAGGAAATGGAAATGAACACAAACTACAAGCTGTAATTCTAGGGAACTTGCTCTCATCCAAGAAATCACGTGATGGTGAAGGAGGATCCGCGGGAGAGTACACCATGGGCCATGGCAAGATATTCGAACTACTCCTTCCGGCCTTGAGCTGAAATTTCTCCGCTGCTAAGGCATCAAACTGCAGCTGACTAGTTTTGAATCTTCTTGTCAATGACGCCATGGCAGCTTCAGCTTTGTCCACCTCCTCCTTTGCAACCTCTACCTTCATAGCGTCCTCCTGCATTTGCTCTTGAATTCCTTCCATCTTGATCATTTCCTTGAATATATCTTTGCCTTCCTCCTCCAATGTCTTGATGAATGCCTTCTTCTGTCGCTCTTGCTTCACTAACGACACCATACTCCATTCACATTGTTTGCAATTCAGGTAGGCTCCTTGAAGCCTCTGTACTACCTCCTTCTTCAATTCCCAAAGGTGTTGCTGTTCCAAGTGAATTGCTTCCATCAGCAGTTGCACTTGTAGCAAGCGCTCATCAACGACGGACTTCTTCAAAACCACTCCTATGAACGCCCCAGCAGAGTTTTCTTGGACGCAAACCCCGGAAGCCATTCCGGATTCCAAGCGTAAACCATCGCACTCAGCCATCGAAAGACGATGCAACTTACTGGCATCCCCTCTCTCCTGCGGAGCATCCACCAGGGCTCTCTTTTTGCAGCTGCCCTCCTTCCCTCCCTCTGTCTTCACCTGCACACCAGGCTCCACCTTCATTCCGCGCCATTCCTTGCCTCGCACGTTGATTTTTTTCTTTCCGTCCTCAGTGTTGGCCGCAGCCACTGCTTTCTTCAACTCTTCCAGCTTTTGACGATCTAACATGTGTCGGCTATGCTGACGCTTATTTGTCTCCTCCCCAAATGCGCACCAATTGACCTTGCCACTTCCTTCTTCATACTCAAGAGCCACCCCTTCGGCAAAGCGAATCGTGACAAGATTTGGTGTTTCATCTTCTCCGTGCTGGTAGAGAATTGGGTGCAAAAACTTCACCCCATCCACAACATCCTCCACATTGCAATTACCCCAAGCATATCCGGCCCGACCCGAATCCCCATATGGCTTCCCAAAAAGTTTCCTCAGAGAGTCCGCAGAGACGGTGTTCTTGCGAAAGTGATGGGAATTCTCGCCTTGATCTTTGAGTCCAAACTCCGTCTTGAAATCGTGCTTCTTTAGTTGTCGAGGGGGCTTCTTCAACCTTGCAATTTCGTCCTCAACATCTTCAACAGACCTGAAAACTTTAAGCAACCTGTCCTTCCCTTTCCCTTTCGTCTTTGCAGTAGTTCTCTAAGCCCCCTCTAGCACTTGGAGGTCTTTCTCATTGCCACTCGTCGCACCCGATCTCGTGGCACGCGACCCTAAACCAACGGATTTGGAGTGCTGGTGTTGAGACTTCACTACTGCTTCCTCATCACTTTCAAAATCGGGCTTCCCCTCCTTCGCTTGCGTACCCCCAGCCTCCGCGTCGTCAACCGTGACTATAGCCTTCTCTTTCATGTGCGAGCGCCCCATTTGGGCAGTCACCAAGCACTCCCTCAATTCCAATGCCTCATACCATCACTGTAGGTAACAAGTTTCCTAGAAATTGAACCCCAACCGTACCCGCGAACTCTTGCACAGCACGACGCGACCACACAGCAACTGATTGCACAGGACCCAACATCGCCCACAAGCAAATTTGGAATTCAAACTCGCGCCAAAGCTAACAGGCCAGCCTTTCCAAACGAGAAAATTTGGAACTGATACTCGCGCCAAAGCGAGAGGGCCAGCCTGCCCAAACGAGAGAGACGATGGTAACCGGTGATCACCAGTTACTACTCCCGTATAACAGCAACGGTAATCGGTGGCCACCAGTCACCTAAACCTCCTAAACCGGTCATGGCGTGGATGTGACATGGAAGGCAAGCCATCTTTATGAATACTTCAATTAGACTTTCCAAAATTTTGATTAAGATTTTTGCAAAGTTTTATGTCTTTGCTATCATTCTTAAATAGTGTTAATTTTGTATATATATTTTATTTCATTGTATGTGTTTCATGAATACAAAGCAAAATAAAGTCATAGAATTTAACATTCTATAAAGTAGAGCTCTCAAAAATTGGATGTGAGATAGAGCTCTTCTATGACATTTTATTTACATCACATGTATCTACAAATTTAATCTAAGGGGTTTAACCCCTTTTCTAAAAACAATTTTGAACTTGTGTTCAAATAAAAAAAAATGGGAAGCAAATTAGTTGCACAAAACTAATTTAGAGAGTGTTCTTGAACCTTCTTTTTTTTTCTATTTTTTTTTTTTCTATTTTCTTTTTCTTCTTTTTTTTTCTATTTTTTCTATTTATTTATTTTTTCTATTTTTTCTATTTTTTATTTTATTTTATTTTTTCTCTCTTTTTTTTTTTTCCACCAAAAAAATGGGGAGCAAATTTATCGAACCCCTTGGGAATTCATTAAAGAAACAAAAAGTGATTTTTAATATTAGAATGCTAATGAATGTTCAACAAAAGCGCAAGAGCCTCTTTGATGATCTAGCACTTGAAATAACTTGTGGTAACCCATTCAAGAAACTCTTGCACTGATGTATGAAGTCCACACACATCCTTTTATATTAGCATGAGCTTGGAATGTCAATTGTTATGGGATAATCACAAGTACTAACTATGTCCAAGCACATGTTCTACATAATGTATAGTAATTATAGATTTGTAGATTCTTGAAAATTGAAAACTTCTACAAGTCAAATCTTTGAATAGTCATTTGTGCAACATGTCTCAAGAACATTCAAATGCGGCAATTGTATCAATTGTAACATCTTATTTATATCACATCATGTATGTATCTACAAAATCAATGTAAGGAGCACTTGTTCTTTCAAGAATTCCTTTTCAAAATTTGAAGTGCTCAAAGAAAGGAAAAAAATGGGGAGCAAATAATTTGTTGAGCCCCTAGAAGGACAAGATAATCCTAAATTCTAAAAGTTTGAATTGAAAAGATTGAATTTGAAATAAATGACCTGTACATATATGTTCATAATTTTTATAGGGGTTCAAAGTCATATGACTTTAGATGATGTGTGCATAAAAAATAGGGTCATAGATCACATTTACAAAAATGATTCATGGAGTGAATTCTTGTTTGAAGAAAAAACATAGAAGCAAATTAAAAAAATGGGGAACAAATGCTTAGGGAACAAGTTTCTTTGCTTGTCCATTTTACTAGCAATATGAACCAAAAAATGTTTCATTTTAGATGTTGTTTCAATTGTGAATCATTATGTCTATTTCAAAAGTGTTCACCTAGGTCATTTATATTATAAAATCCTAAAATTTATTGGCGGAAATTAAATTTCAAATTTGTAGATTTAATTAATGTATATATATTTTTATTAATATAAGATATATTTAATTAGACTAAATTTATTTTGATTTCCTTTGGTGTAATTAGTACATTAAACATGTTTAAGAATTTAATCACTAAGTATTTCAATAATATATCATTGTAACTTCATATTCAAATTTTAAGAAGTTGTGACAAATCTATAAATTAAACCTCAAGCAAGTTCACGAATAAATGGAACGTGAAGGCAAATTCAAAGTCAGCCATTGGATGCTCCAAGATCCAACGGTGGGAAGGCTAGGCAGGCAAATTGAATTTCAGCCCTCGGATGCCCAAGATTGGACAGTGGGAAGGCCACGCACTCAGACTGAATTTCAACCCTCCGATGCCCGAGATTCAATGGCAGGAAGGCCACGCAGGGTCATTGAATTTCAAGCTGCTTAATTGAAGCAAGATCAAGCTGCTACATTGAAGCAGTCAGGATCGTTAGTAAATACAATGGCTCCATGGTGGTTTTACAAGCTGGATTACACTTAATCAGTCTGACGCATTAATCCCATTTGCTTAGGTTTGCGGATCTGAATTGGCACTTTATTCCAGAGCTAGTAACTCCCTAACAATCCAAAATCAACGGCCAAGATCAATTGCGCAAAAGTACGTAAAGTACTAATTTGTACTCTGGGTCAAAAACAGTACACAAGGTTTTTGCCGAAATTGCTTAGGCGTAGCATACTTACACCCTTCGGGCAGCCCAGAAAAAAATAAAGCATGTACCTAGTCTAGGACTTCGAAGACGCGGCTTCCGGTAACTTCAATGAGACTCAGAAATGACTAGGAACTGACAAAGTATTGAATGAATCGATTTACACTGCCACCACCAGGCCGATGAAGAGGCTGACGTGGACACCAGTCATTCCGGGGCGACTAGTATGCGACTTCAACGTTTCTTCTGAGCGACTCCAAAATGACTGACATGTGAGCGTAGTTTAGACAGTGCACGTCCAGTACATAAAACACCTTTTAAATGAAAGAAGGTCCACTAGAAGAAAACCCCGTTTTTGCTGTCGTTGCAGTGCAACGTGCCATGTTTGTTGAGATGTCACGCGTTAAGCAGTGAACGGGTGCAAAAGAATGAATTTGATTTGATGTTGCAAAAAACGTGTGAGATTAAGTTGGAAAACAAGTAGATATCACCATAAACAAAGATGTTTTTAAAGATGTTTCAAAAAATAAGCTGATGTTTTGTTATGACATCTCAGAAAACATAGACTGCCACGTCAGCATGAAGTCCATTTTCATTATGGATAAATTACTAAAAATTACTACGGTCAATGGAAAAATATTGACCTTATATAAAAAATTTAGGAAAAAGGCAATGACGTGGCATGCTTTCCAAAAAAAAGAAAAATGGATGGATGAAAATGGATGAGTTCCATGGATGAAAATAGATAGTCTTTATACAGGTGGGGAGGTGGAAGAGAGACAATTGATATGGGATATATCAAAAAAAATTGTGTTCTAAGTGAAATGTCCACAAAAACGTCGAGATGTTTGAAACAACATCTCTATGTTTAAAAAAACATATACACGTCAAAAACAACATCATGTAAACAAGTGAAATAACCATATTCTACTTGTCCCATATTGTTTGTCTTTCCATGGGCAGAGTATGGATATAAATACAATGTCCTTATCCTTCATTTTTATTAACTATTAATGAAGTAATTCCTTCATTTGGCCATTAAAAATTCCCTTAATGGTTGATGGTAAGTTTTCTTCAATTTTTGTTGAATTCAGAATTTTTTTTGTTCATTTCATTTTTTTTATTTATATTAAATTTTTATTGATATTGCCTTGTAGGTAGGGTATGTAGCAATTGATGTTTGAAAAAACGTGTAATTTGACGTTGTAAAAAATGTCTAATTTGACATCTCAAAAAACACCATTAAATTATTCAAATGACACAAAAATGAGTTGATGTGGCCTCCACATCAGTGACCACGTCACAGTTTCCCGCCTCCACGTTAGTGACCACGTCACAGTTTCCCGCCTCCACGTCAGTGACCACGTCACAATTTCCCGCCTCCACGTCAAAAACCACATCAGCAATGGCATGGATGGAAAAAAAGATGACGAGGCAGTTTTTGAGCATGTGGCGCTGACATGGCGCTTACGTGGCCTCCACATGTCGACTTATGCAGACCCTTAATCACCTTGTCATGTGTGACATCAAGAAAAAACAAGCTTGAAAACAACGCGTTTTTTGTGATTTTTGCACGTTTTTTGCCCGTCAATTCAAACGGATTTTAGGAGACATCTACGCTGATTATTTCCACGTCAAACAAGACGCCGTCACATGTTTTCTTCAACATAAAAAAAAAACCCTGTTTTCTTCTAGTGGTCCCTCATAGAGACCACCACTGGCGTATCGCCATTATTTTGGTGGACTTCAAATGCAGGCTTCCTAACAGATTCCTAATGTGCGATATAGTTTCAAGAGTGGAAGGATATATTCCATCACGTTTCACATCATCAAAAATGATCAAACAGCAAGCTCCTTGGTCCAAAGTCACCACAAATGTCTTGTGAAGGATCATTTGCGAGAACTTCGTCTCAACATTCGAAACTTCGGAGGCCACTAAGGGTCAGAGATGTGAGAAATTACCAAACCAAAAAAAAACCCGAATCAAACAGTAGAGAGTCTGCTCGAGTAAGGTGTCGTATAATGAAGATAGATGGCCCAGGTGAACAGGATATTCTTCTAATTTCTCCCTATAAATATTCAAGGCTTCTTCTACATTCTTGAAGGACTCAGAATAGGGTATGCTTTTTCTAAAAGGAGTGCCACATTCACTACTACAAACGACCGTCCGTGATGACTTCCAATTGTCTTACAAATGACTACTACAGTCATTTTTCAGTCATCAACCAATCTTTGCTGACCATGACTTGTAGGTACTGAAATCAATGCTCAGGGTACTCATACGTTGCCTAAGTACCAATGTCCATAGAACTAGATTTTCTTCTAATTTCTCTCTGTACAGGCAGAAGGCTTCATCGATATTATGTGTGCTAAAAAGGACGGCTAATGCTCTAATCACCTGTACATGCTTTGCAGAGGTGGCACCAGGTATGAGCGCTTCATGTATCGGAATGACACTAATATCCTGCCCGTGCTAACAAGTTCTCTTCCTCGGACAATTCTATGGCCCCACTTAAATTGACCGTTTCAGTTGGAATTGGCAGGTTACGGGGAGCTCTTAGCCCGTTACTCTCCACTGTTGTGTTCATAAATGCATCGGATGTGTCAACAACCTCTCGTCGAGCTCGTGCCTCTTTCCGTAGCACAACTTTCCACCCCGGTCTTCCTGTAACGTTTGAAAAGAAAACTTGAGTAGCTTGGCTTGGAAAAATGAACGGGTCTGCCAAACGAGGCAATTTGTGCCGAAAGTTCATTACAAGGAATCCAGCCTCGTCCTTCGTATACGTAGGGTTACCTCGATTGTCTATGGTTTTCACCCATTCACAACGCAGCAGAATTATCTTTGTACTCAATGCACCATAATCCAGCTCAAAGACATCTTGAAGTACTCCCACGTAGTTCAAGGAGGATTCCTCAACATTTCCAGCAGTCTCGTGGAAAACAGACGCTACCCCGTTGTTGTAACTCAACAAGTGTCTTGTACTGTCATCCTCTACTCTAAAGTGCAGCCCAAATGCTGTGACTCGTGCATATCTAGTAGCTCTCCGGGACGGCTTCTTGCTGAGGAGAAAGCGGTCCATGTGCTCTGGGTTATGCAAATCCAAGTCCGACTCTCCGACTTTGCGTTGCATCCAATCAGCTAAGGATGGCGTTTCTGGATTCTCTTGTGATTCAGTCCTCCACATCCTGGAAAATCCAGTGAAACACAATTAAACCCAAAAGCAGACGGTCCCCACTCCAAAATAGACCCATCATGACGCACTGTGTAGACTTCAGGAGTAATTCTCATTAGGCAGGGGAAGGGCTATGACTTCTCCGTGACTTGAAGCAGTCACTTCTATGTCGACTGCGAGTCATTCAGCATTTGCAAGACCTGAAAATGACTACACTACAACAAATGCAGAACTACACAAGATTTCAGGTCTAAATGTCCCTAGCTTACACAAAAGACTTCACAGTTGAGCCATATTAGGGATCAATGTATCACAGGGAAGAATGAACTCCTTAACTTACATGAAGGAATTCTGCATGGCTGCAGCATTGGAAAGCACATAGTGGTGGGCCACATCTCTCAACTCAGAACTCATCACGTACAGCCTTCCTGCCCCTTGCAGAACTTCCTCAGCATCTCTATATTCTTCGTCTTCGTCCCATACACGCCTGTGAGAGCCCTCAAAGCTGTGCAGGTACTCCGTAATGAGTCCAATGCATTCATCTTTCAAGTATCCCTCTGCCATGCATGCCTCCGGTCGTGCCATGTTTCGGACGTGGTTCTTCAATACTTTCATGTAGCGCTCCACTGGATACATCCACCGTGCACTAACTGGACCACACAAGTCCGACTCCTTTGCCAAATGGTATGGGAGATGAGTCATTATGTCGAAAAATGAAGGTGGAAATTCGATCTCCAAAAGGGCCATGCTCTCTGCCACATCTGCTTCTAGAGACGAAAAGTCTGCTGGATTGTATACCTTTGTGCCCAAGCGACGAAATACCCTGCACATTCGCATAATAGCCATACAAGGTCCTGGTTCCATCAGATCACGAAGAGCTAGTGGCATGATCTGCTGCATCAGAATATGGTAATCATGCGACTTCAGGCCACCAAAATTCTTCTTCCGGAGACACTTGCTCAGGTCCGACGAGTACCCCGCGGGCGTTTTCAAATCTTTTATGCACTTGACAAACTTCTCAAACTCTTGTTCGGACAAAACATAAGATGCTTGTGGCTTCACCATCTTCCCTGCCTTACGTGGGTGTGGAGCGAGCCACAAGTGCCTCCTTACATTTTGGCGTTGTAGATCCCTCCGCACTTTGACTGTGTCCTTCTTCCCTGATATGGTTTTCAGAAAGTTCTTGGCTAGATTCATTTCGCAATGCATGAGGTCTAGCGTGTAGCGAATGAGAAGATATTGGCAGTGCAGATATGACCAACAGATTAGGTACAAGTCCACATTCACAACCTGGTCACATACTAGTCATTTCGTAGTCAAACCTTGACGTATCCATGTAACGATAACTTGAAAATGACTTGGGAGGAACTAGAGGGTGACTAGAAAGTCACGTACGAGTCCCATCTAATGTTTTCTGCTCAGAAAGGCGAAAACTGGTAATCTTACCCTCCAGTATGGCAATCTAAATAGAATGCTCAGCCGCTTGAGGCCAAAATTTTTGGAGGGGTCCCCTGCGGCACCCTCTCTGTTTCCGGCAGCTTTCCATGCCTCACACTGCAGTGCGTGCTGCATTTGCTCCTCCACAGTCACAGTCCGGGGTTTCGAGCGGTTTTCCATTAATCCGTCAAAGTGGTCCTTCATACCTTTTGATCTGTAAGGATGATCTTCAGGTAGCCATCAACGAGTCCCACCGTAAGTTTGCTTGGACAGTTCAATAGAATGCTCAGCACCAAGGTCTTGACCACACCATGGACACGCTGCATACCCTTGATGACTGAATCCTCCAACTGTGCCATACCCCGGGAAGTCGTGTACAGTCCATAGCAACATGGCACGCAACTGAAAAGCCTTTTCACCTACATCCTTAGTGATGTCATGGGCAGGGACCCCGGCCCAAAACTCCAACAACTCCTCTACTAGTGGCTCTAAATATACGTCAAACACGTCACCCGTCACGGACTCCCTCCCTGGAATTAAGAGTGCCAACAAAATGAAAAACTTCTTTGTGCTCAACCAAGGTGGTAAGTTGTAGTTCAATAGCAACACTGGCCATGTTGACCATGATGTCCTATTCTGCTTGTAAGGATTCACTCCATCAGCTGCTAAGGCAAAGTGAACATTCCTAGGATCCCGTGCAAATGAGGGATCCACATTTTCCTCGAAATGCTTCCAAGCTTTGGAGTCACAAGAATGCTTGACGAGGCCATCACCTCCGTCACGGTTGCTCCGATTCTCTGCATGCCAAACCAAGAGCTGCGAGATTTTTGGACTCATGAACATGCGCTGCAGTCTGGAAATGATGGGGAAGTGGCGCAGCACTTTCACTAGAAAACAACGCCGCTCCTCGTCCCAGTATCTGCGACTGCCACACTTGGGACAACGTAGGTCTTCCTCATAGGGCCCACGAAACAACACACAGCCTCGTTCACATGCATGGATGGTATTGTACGTCAAACCCAATTTCCCCGTCAAGGCCTGCGCTGTATAGTAGTTTCGAGGCAAGTTATTGTTCCTTGGTAGGAGATGAGAATGCAGAATGCTGAACAATTCGTTGGCGCAGTGGTTGCTTACACCATGCACAGTGCACAAATTCATCAACAAGACCGTCGCCGCGAGCTTGCTCGAAGCAGCTCCATCATACAAAGGCTCTAGGCACCCTTGCAATGCCCTGGCATCAAAGCTTCCGTCACTGTGAACTCTATCAGTGGTTGCACTTGGAGGGCGGTGGTCGTCAGTGTCAAATCTGTCAGTCCCTTCCGAGGGAAGAGGATGCTGGTCATGACATTCCTCAGCCTCTGCTACATCACTGTGGAACACCTCCATGCACTCGTCGTGGATAGAGTCCGCCGTGGAAAAGGCATTCCTCACTTCCTCTTGAATTCTTTCGGCCGAAAATGTTGGAGCGTCCACTATATTCAATGCCTGATTTAGCATGCCTATCGTATCAACATCAACATCTAGGGCGGCCATGCCGGATGTTGCCTGTCTATGGGGTCCCCAAAATTCTTGCTCCCACTCCTCGTCAGAGGAATCCCTTGCGCCCGGGCCTCTCCAAATGCGGCAATCTGGATGCCTTCCATAACGTACAAGGTGAGCTTGAATGTTCTTCAGGAGAAGTCTCTTGCGACCTCTGCACTTCGTGCAAGGACAATGCAGCTTCTTCACATTGTACTCTCTAGCTCGTTGTAACTCCCTCAACCAGAGGCACTCATCTCTAAGTCTTTGTCTGCCGTTGTCGGACAATGGAAGCCTAGCGGGAATCATCTTCACTGGTTTGGCAAATTTGTTACCATGTCATGTACAGGAACGAAATTGGGAGGGTAATGGAATAGAACCTGTGAAAGGACGGCTGGAGCAGGACTTATTTAGCCTCCATCACTGATACCTTGTACTTCCGAGAAACGCGAGTCGCAGTGCGTCCTTCAGCATTCACTGGCGTCTTCCGTAACTCTTCCATGACTTCAAAAGTCACTGCGTAGTCGAAAAATGACACAGGTAAACGACTCACATATGTCTTCACAGCATGAATTCAGTGTAACTAGGTATTGGCGTCGACAGAGTTTTTGCATATGCAGGTGTAATTAGAAACGTAATTAAGTCTTTCACTCCCACTCTCTCAGTGAACGTGGATTGTACTCGAATGCAAATCAAACTGGATCAAGGCTACCGCACGTTTTCAAATCGTGAAAATGTTGATTACTACTGTCAAAATCCTCAATTTAATGATGAGCCGCCGGTAACCGACGACGCTCATCAAGAGAGAGCCTTCCATCACCGATCGCGACAATATCTCATTTCCTCCTTCCAATTGGAGTTAACCACAACGGCTCACTCTCTCTCTCTCTGCTACGATTGCTGAGGTGAAGGACCAACCGCCTACAAACGAGGACGACACTGAAGCGGCGGATTGGGTGATCGGCGAACTGGGTGATTGTGGGCGCAAGATTACCCACCCTTGGTAATCGGGCGAACATCGATCAGGTTCTATGCCTTTATCCACCTTTTTTAAATATAGGGGGGTGTTGTGAGCGCGGTCCACTGTGCCTTCCAAGCAATGAATCTTTTTTGTGCTAACGTTTGCTGAGTGTCGTGGATGGCAGCGAATACTACTAGAATTGCATGGGTAACTAACAAGCTGACTGTGATGAGCAAAGGTGATTGGTAATTCCTACTTTCCTAACTGTCTATCCTGTGTATAGGGTCGGCTGGGCAGTTGGCGTCATTTCTCACGCCCCTAATTATGTGAGCGGGGAACCTTTACGTTCCTTCCATGAGTGCTAAAGACTATTTTTTGGGAGGGTTGACACTTCTCTCGGAAGTTTCAACCCTACGGCTAACCCTAAGCTTAAGTTTCTCCTCTAATTCTTGAGTTCTAAAGATAACTCTAGATTTTTACTCCTAAATTTTACTCTAAAATTTTACTCCTATATTTAACTCCGAATTTTTACTCCTAAATTTAACTCTGGATTTTTACTCCTAATTTTAACTCTAAATTTTTACTCCTAAATTTAACTCTGGATTTTTACTCCTAATTTTTTAACTCTAAATTTTTATTCCTAAATTTAACTCTGGATTTTTACTCCTAATTTTTTAACTCTAAATTCTTACTTCTAATTTTTAACTCTAAATTTTTACTCCTAAATTTAACTCTAACTTTTTACTCCTAAATTTAACTCTGGATTTTTACTCCTAATTTTAACTCTAAATTTTTACTCCTAAATTTAACTCTAACTTTTTACTCCTAAATTTAACTCTGGATTTTTATTCCTAATTTTAACTCTAAATTTTTACTCCTAAATTTAATTCTAACTTTTTACTCCTAAATTTAACTCTAGGTTACTATTCACTTGAACGGCTAACTAAGGGAAAAAAAATCAATGCTAATAAGGAGCTTGATTCAAGGACTTACCTCGTCACTACCGGTGTCGGAAATGCGATCGTCCGCCCCCATGCGCCCGTTTCCATACTCCATGGTGGTCCTTGGGTCAGGGGATTTTTTCCCCAAGTTTACCGCTTATATTATAAAAATTGTAGATCCCGCGCGACCTAACCTCTTTTTCTCCCTTCCTCCTTCTTTCCTTCTCCTTTTCTTTCCCTTTCTCTCTTTCTACACTAATACTATTCCACCTAAGCTTTGATGGGTGTTTTACAACTATAGATTCGAACCCCAAGACATTTTAATGTCCCTCCTAACCTCTTACACAACCTTGTCTTTGTGTCATCCTAATCCTACCTCCTAATGGTCACTATGAATTCTCGAGATTTCCCTCCTAACACCTACTTTAGCTAAACCTAGGTTACTATTTATCATCTCTCTCACCACCTCTCCTATTTCATTCCATTTCCCCCTAATCCTCCTCCATTCTTGCTAGTTCGAATTGGTGTGGAGAGAGAGATAGTATGTGAGTTTTTTTTGTATGCAGGTTCTTGTTGATATCCCGGGACGTGCGGCTTCTCTTCTCCTCCCTTCCCTTATTTTTTTCTCTTGTGATCAAGCTTCTTTTCAATTAAGCTTGGCCTCTAGCTTTTTAGACTTTTTTACCTATATCAAATTAAGAGATCACACAAGGACCCCGACTCCCCAGCTCCCTGACCTCTCGGAACCCAACTCCCTGGACTAGCTCGGAACCCAACTCCCTGGACCAGCCGGAATCCAGCTCCTTGCCCAGCTCGGATCCCAGCTCCCTGGATCAGCTCACCCCACTCCCTGACCAGCTCGGAGCTCGCCCCGTAACTGAGACCCCAACCCCGCTGACTGAGACCCCAACCCCGCTGACTGAACCCCCAACCCCGGTGACTGAGCCCCAACCCCGATGACTGATTGAACCCCAGCTCCGGTGACTGACTAAACCTCAACCCCGTGACTGAATGGGGTCTGGTCCTGGGTTTTCGGTTTTTTTAGACTGGATTTTTTTCTGGGCTAACTAAGGAACTGGGTTTTGCTAACTAAAGAACTGGGTTTTGCTAACTAAAGAACTGGTTTTTGCTAACTAAAGAACTGATTTTTGCTAGACTCATGGAGACGGAATTTTTGCTAACCAAGGAAACGGAATTTTTGCTAACTAAAGGGACTTGGATTTTTACTACACTAGGGAAAAGATTTAAAAAAACTCTGGATAATTCGGAACTTGACAACACTAAATCTCTTGGAAGCTAAACTCTGGACGTTTCCAAAAAGGTCTTGGAAACTAGACTTTGGAACTAAGGCCTGAGGAGGTTCAACGCTTCGCCGTGGAGTTGGTTTTAACACCAACTCTAGGACTTGTATCACTCCGGGGTTTGGAGCTTTGCCGTCCGAACCGTTTTAACACAAACTATAGGACTATCTTAGTTCGAAGCTTCGCCGTTCCAAGGGGGGGGTCCACCAATCACGAGAGAAGTTAGAAGAAAGTGGGGAAAAACACTTAGAAAATACACCTTACAAGATCAAAGCTTCGCCGTCCCGGGGTGGGACCACTACAATGCCGATAAGAGAAGGACAAAGTTAGTTTCTAAATAGTACCCACAACACGCATAGAACTCAAAGAATCACAAGGGAGTTAGTAATAAGGCAACACTCAAAGACTAAAGGCCCCCCAAAGCGGCATCGCCAAGGTACGGTGGGGGGTTGCTCTAGGGTTAGTACAATGACAAAAACTCTCAACAACAAGTTAGTTCACAAAAATACCCCAAAGATAGAAAGACTTCCAAATAACACAAGAGTATACACAAACACACACGAAGTGTGTACAAGGCAAGGTAGAAGGACCCGCAAGGACCTTCAAAGCTTGAAGTATAACAACAACCGGAGCCAAAAGTGCTCCAAAAACACCGTAGAGGTTTCTTGGCTAAAACGCCAAAAAATCCCAACATAAGTTGGACCCACGGACCCAAAACAAGAATTGGGGGTGTTCAAGAGAGAAAAATGGGGACCTTAAATAGGTTTCCAAGGCCCCACCTTCCCCTCAAGAGCTCTAAAGTAACCTTATCAACTTGGATTTTCATCCTCATCTTCAAAGATTTTCATCCTAATCCCTAAAAAATTACTTTTACCTATCTACGCTGGACCAACCTCCTAACTTTTGGAGATTTACTCCAATCGTCAAACGGATTGCGCCATTGGCTCCAAATCGCCGTGTTTGGTCCATTGAAACCCTGCCCCCTAGACCGAGGACAAAAAACCATCGTAGGCTAATTTAGTTTCAAAAACTAAACCGTGGTAAAATCCTAGATATTGGGGGTCTCCTATTTTGAGAAATGTAAATAGCTTAGGGTCTCCGGTAGGTGTGAGGGAGTCGGAAAAGACTCTTGGTTGACTTTGTTCCGCCGTCGTATGGTCCCGGAATGCCGGTCAACATGGCGGGGACCCCGCCACGTGATTAATTCTCGAGGAATCTTGCCGGTTCGGGTACTTGCCGCTATCGGAATGTCGCGAAACTTCATGGAGCGCATTATTAACATAAAACAAGCTAGTCTAATTTTTAGTGAGATTTTCTGGCAACCTGGATAATTTCCATGAAATTCCCGTTAGAGGTTACCAGGGTTGACCACCCGCAAAAGGTTCTTCTGCAAGTCGGAAGATGTCGGGATTTATCACAGGACCTCTCATGGGGTCACATGAAGGATGTGCAGGTGCGTTCTCGTACCTGGCACAATTGATTAGTGGAGATGAATTGGCCATCTTCTTAAGTTTATCGATGGTGCGGGAATCTTTTGCAGATAGAAGAATCTTGGCGAATCGATTTCATCGTTGGACTCCTGGCATGGGATTTACCCTAGGACACCATCCTTGGGCTGTAGATTCCTCCATGGCCCGGTCTTGCGTCAGTGGCTCCTGCATGCTAATAATCGGGGTTTAGAGAATTTCTAAACCTAACTCTAGGACCCGACCAAGTGGCCTCGTTGTGGATCCCTCAAACTGACTTAGCCATGAATTGCCACATTCATGGTGGGATTTAGCCTTTTGGGGCCTATGTGACTTGAATCCTACAAATCCATCCATTTCGTTCTTTCTACCTATTTCTGGGCCCGGTTTGGTGGGATTCTAAGTCTAAACACAAATCTAGACCAAATACTATAATGCGTATGTTACAACCCTATTTTGGTTCTATACTCTTTTTATGGCTTTTTGTATATTTTTCTTAACTTTAAATTGCAAATTTCCAAAAAAATAATTCTATAAGTCCCAAGTGACAAATTGGGAGCTTACAGTGATCGGGCAAGTTGACGGGAGATCAGGGTTCGTCGTGAACCCCATCGTGACCGGAGAGCGTCCAGAAGACTTACACCGCACAATGGAAGCGCCGACGGATAGTCCACCGCCTCGGAAAGGAGTGTACGAACTGCTGCGTGACGAGAATGTCATGCGGGTGTAGCAGATGGCCGCTCCAGTCTTGGCAGCGAGGGCGGAGCTGTAAGTTCCGGACCCCTTCCCCTCAACGCAGCTTGATCAGATTTCACAGAGCCAATACGCATTGAACCCGCGACGTTGGAGTTGTTCCTGCCTACGTTGTAATTTGAGCTCCATGGATTTGCCATGTTCATGTGCTTATAAATGCAAGAGTTCAAAGTTTGCAGAGGACTCCACCTCCAAGCGAAAGTACCGTTGTTCTCTGAGCCTGTCCGTTGCACGGTTTTCGAAGCAAAGAGGCGGCGCATTCATAGGGTTTCCCACACCCAACATTGTGTCCCAAGGATTCATTTGCCCAGAAGTCATAAGTCTGTCGTTCATGAGAACCCTCGAAGTTGAATTTTATGTCTTCGGGCTTGTTGGTGACTCCGTCAGAGTCACATGACAGTCACTTGTGAGTCATTAACTAGTCACATTCCAGAGACCTGGTTGAAGAAGCCATATTCCCGACGTGGCCGCCACGTAGGAGCCAGCATGGTCTTCTTCTTTCCTTGAGAACTGTGTCTTGCTTTAATCCTAAATCCCTGTCCAAGCCTGCCTTGTCGCCCAGAGTCAGTGCACGCTAGTGTCAATCTTTCCTCTATCTATCGTCACCGCTGAGTGTCTTTTCTTGCCGAGGCCGTATCTCTTTCTGAAACCGCCACATTTCTTGGATGTCGGGGCAAGGATAAAGCGATTGCCAAGGCTCAGAGTAGTAAGCGGACTTCCACTTCTGGAAACCGCGGTGGAGTTGTGCGGAGGAGTTCACGGCGAGCAGGCGTCCCACTGAGGAAAGCAGCGGAGGCAAAGGGAGGCAAGCGGAGCCTGCAGATGAGGTCCGCGTTCTACTCGTCGTCGGAGGCGACAAAATTTGATGGCGATGCCATCGCGACAGGTATGATGCACCTCGCAATTGCTTGTA
Source organism: Antitrichia curtipendula (assembly GCA_951230915.1). Classification (NCBI taxonomy): domain Eukaryota; kingdom Viridiplantae; phylum Streptophyta; class Bryopsida; order Hypnales; family Leucodontaceae; genus Antitrichia; species Antitrichia curtipendula. The sequence goes on from OX579640.1 coordinate 1,917,497, forward strand.
CACATGTTGAGCGGCAATCCGACAAGGAGAAAAAGTCCGTAGGTAATGCTTGTTCTCTTATCGTTTCTCTAGGATCAGTTTCGCAGTTTCAGGATTCTTGTGTCATTCAGGGTTCACTGTTTTAGGGTTCTTCTTCGGAAATCTCGGGATTAGTCTTCATGTGATGCTTATAGCTTTACCATTGGGATTAGGGTAGTGAATTTATGAATTGTTTTGAAAAATAATGGCGTCTTTGGTAGGATCGGAGGAAGAGTTTATGGACTCTTCTGAAGACAACCTTGAGCTGGAGGACGAAGAACCTCTGGTTGACAAGAGGACGAGGACGAAGAGGAAGAAGACAAGATCATCGGGTCAATGTGCGCCAATGCACATTGCACCACCATCGCGTCCTCCTCCAACAATAGAATCCAGCCAACCGAACCTCGCATGGGTGCCAGGGCACTACATGCCAGTGCAGCCGCAATCCCAAACTGCGCGGACTTCAGGAGCAGCAACAGTGATCCCAGATGTGTGGGGTGGACAGAATGGACTTGCCCTTGCAGAAGACGGCGAAGATCGTAGTGGTTGAAGGAAGCGCAAATGTGATTACGATTTGTCCACTCGCCAACGTGCCCTTGTGGGAGTGAAGCCCAACCGAGTGTTTGTATTACCAGGCGGCAAAGTAGATACCACATGCGAAGGGAAGAACGCCTGGGATGAAACTTTGCGCGACCTGGTCCCGAAATGTCTGGACGTAAGTGTGGTGAGCTGGTCCAAGCATGAGCCACACACGCTGCAAAAGCTTCGAGCCGCCTTGGACAACGAGTTCGAGTACTTGGGGAATCCGCTGAGTATGGTGGTATTTAGGTTGGCCGTGTCGAGGTACCTGAAGGCAGAAAGATGTCGCCTCAAGAATTGCTATTTGAAGGGAATTGACACTCCTCCTCTTCATGTCGACAAACCGGAGTGGGACCGCCTGAAGGAGTACTGGAACACGGACAAGCAGAAAGACAAGGCGCAGAAGATGACTGTTGCACGACAGAGTGTGAAGAATCTGACGTCGGTGGGGAGGAGAGGAAAATCCGGTCGCCCGTCCTCCACGATAAGTGTCTAATATCCTTCTTCAGTTTTGTTATGTAATAGTGAAATGCAAGCATGTGTAGGTTTGAGGGTCCGCACAGTGGTTTCTTTTCTTGTGCTTAGAGGACAAAGATGAAATACTGGTTTCTGTAATGTTGACAAGGAGGAGGTCCCGAGACAAGCAGTGCCATGATGGACAATGGCGAGGGGAGTCTTTCAAGTGCACGGCCAAGACTACCTTCCTATGTGAGTTCCCCTTCCGGTTCAGAGGTAAACTGTTTTGTTTGCGTGTGTGAGGATTTGGGCTCTTTGGTAAGTGGATTCAGTTGCCCGGTCGGGTATGTGGTAGGGGACTTCTACCTATGTGGATGTGGCAAGCAGTCGCCCATTTTTGCTTATCAAATCAGTGCATGCACTATATTGCCGAATGCATGAGAACTGGCATCATCCCATAATCATTTGAAGCACGACGTGCCCATGTGTTGTGTTAGCAGTCTAGGGTGCAGTAAAACGCCGCTGCAGTTGTTCAGTCGCGTTGAAGTCATAGCAAAGTTGTGTTGAGTCATATTTGAGTCCCACAGTCAAGCGTGAGTCATTTAAAAGTCATGGTTATCTAAAGCGCATTACCTTCGAGCACGTGATCGGGGTTTCATTTCCGTTCCCCATTTTTTTGGGCTTCTATTTTCCTTCCAGTTCTTCCAGAGCATAATGTAGTTTTCCTTCCTCGTCTCTTCTGGATACAGCAGTAGTTCTTATAGTCGAAGTCACATAGAACAACCCTCCCTTGTTTGTAGTTGTAGCTAAGTCATTTCGTAGTCACTATGCAGTATCAGTCATATTTTGTGTCTTCAGCGTAACTCGGGGTCTTCTAAACTCATTCACCTGTACGTGTCTATGAGTAGGCGGGGGGAACAAGTAACTCAAGTCGTTGGGAATCCCTGGAGTTATGGAAGAAGGACGTCGACGTGAAGCTCCAGGAATTCGCAGCAAATTCCAGAAGCACTTCTACGGCCATAGGTGAATTGCATTCAATGTTCTCCACCTTCATGAGGAATTTTGCACATGGGGATGAATGGAGTCCCTCCGGAAGTGGTGAAGCAGAACAGAGAAGAGGCCCTTTTGCTAAACCACGAAAGAGATCGGGAAATCGGGTGACTGCCGCGGCTGCGGACATCATGTTGTCTGAAGATGAATTCGAATTGGACCCTCGTGAAGCCACAGTGGGGATCCCACCTGAAGCCCATGTGGTTGACCTTAAACGCATGCCCAAAGAGTGGAAGGTGGCAGAATGAGTTGTCAACGAGCCAGTGATTGAGGAAGTTCTGGTCTCTGAAACACAGGTAGACCCGCAGCCAGTGACAAAGGCAATTTTGGAGTCCGTTGTGGAAGTTGACGCTCCATTTTTGCATCCCCCGTCAACTCCGGTGGCACCAGTACTCTTGCAGTCGCAAGCACGTGCCGAAATTGTGACCCACTCTCTCGAAGGACGTGAAGAGATCTCAGGAAGCTCAGAGCCACCGGTGGTAGGTGTGGATCCTGCCGTCCGAGAGCGCGAGCCGGGTACGCCCGATAGTGGTGGACCTTCGCCTGCAAACAGCACCAGCGTGGCAGGGGAAGCAGAGGAAGACGACGGTGACGCCGAAATGCACACACGTCAGGCAGACCCCAACACAGCAGATGTGGTGGAGGTTACTGGGGAGAGGACGAAGTCAGTGGGAGCAGCCTCCGGAGTCCCATCGCCCTCATAGAGAAGGTCTAGGAAACCACGGCAATCATCGTTGAAGATATTTACCCCGCCCGGCGTTTATCCAGTGACGTCAAGTGAGGTGAGACCTGCCGGTCCTTCCGTTATGCCTCAATTTAGAGACTGTGGTCACCTCAAACTAATAATTTTCAATGTACATGGTACATTGTTAGATTCTAGCCTGTTGTCTGGACAATCCCCAAACCCTGCAATTTGAAGTACCATTCGAATTGCGCTTCGAAGAGTAGTATTTTGACCATGATTGAAGCCCTTCCTTTCTCGATGCTTTAGCAATTACTCTGTGGGCTTCTGGGGTAGCGGCAGTAAGCTCCATATGGAGGACGTGTTGTCCACAATCTTGGCTGATATGAAAGCTGTAGGGTCCGGAACCCCCTTGTTTGCTTGGTCAGGTAAAGTTCTTGAGGGTGAGGACATCGGAGACGGCTGTCCAATCGAGTGGGGTAAGCAATTGGAGGCAGTATATGCAACATGGCCCCGTTTTTGTGCAGCTAATACAGTGATAGTAGACAGTAAACACAGTAGGCTCCACTGCAATCCAGAGGCTAATGTAATCATTAGTACCCCATTCTATGTGAAGTGGATGTGCTCATTGGCAGATGACAAGGAATACCTGAAACGGTACCTATGGCCATTGTTGGAGGCTCTGCACTCAAGCGCATACGTTGCTGATTTTCGATCCAAATTTCCCGAAATTGTCAACGAATCCATGCCACAAATGCTGCGCAGACACCGTATTGGACATGCATATGAGTTTCTGGACATTCTGGAAGGTGAGGGGATTAGCTACCCACGCGCTTGCACATGTGAAAGCACCCCCTCACCTTCCTATGATCTTCTTTTCTGATGACCAACTTGTACGTGTGCAGGTAAACTGGTAAAGGAACAGAAGCGGGAGGTCCGACCAAGGACTGCATCGGCGGCAGCCAAGAAAGCTCCCCTTCCGTCCTCAAAATCAGTAAGTTCAACCTTGTAATTGTAGTTCCACGGTAGACTACGATGTATTATAGATTTTGATTCTTCTGTCATGATTTAGAAGCGGTTGACAAATTTGCTCTACGTCCATGGTAGTAGAATGGAATTGTTGGGGCAGCCTTTCATGAAGTTCAATTGAATGTGAGAGTGGGTCATTTTGCTGTAGTTGGTTGAAAGAGCTTCATATTAATTATTGTCCGTGAAGGGTATCCGTGGCATTTTCACCTGTCTGCCTGAAGTGGCTTTGTCCAGTATGTTGTGGTCTCGTAGTCACAAGGAAGTCATGAAGAAGTCATTTTCCAGTCACGTCACAGTCATGAGGACGACAGCTGCAAGTCGGCCTATAGTAGGATTGCATGTGGATCAACTTCGATGTATTATTTGTGCTGGGCCTTCATGTATGTTTGCTAATCAGTGGCCTGCTTGCAGTATCGCTGCGGAGACAAAGTGTTTCTTCTAAATCCGCGAGCGCACAAGCAAAAAGTGGCAGCAGGTAAGATTAGTGGATTACAGGGAAACATAAATACCACGGTGACGACATTCCTGAAACATGGTTCAAGGTGGACGTCCATGAAATTCACCAGGGTGAGGTGGCACTCATGTTTCATAATCCCCAAGGTGACCAGGAAGTTATGGAAGATGTGAAAGGGTCATGTACCATATGGAGCCAAAAGTACCTGAAGATTACAATGTGAGGTGGCTTTTCCCACTCTGTTGTTTGACATTGTCTCCAGACATTAAGGCTTCCATTTTTATGTACAGTCTTCCGTGATGAACGGAGTATTCAGAATGCACCTTTTTTTGGCACTGAAGGCTTTTGTTTTTATATTGGGCCCCATCCCTATTGCATTAAAAAAGGATTGTGGAATGCATGAGGTCTAGTTTCTTAAACCCATCATGTCGCCGGTCGTTGCTTTCTTTGCATTCACCGTAGGAGAGTGCTAATGTGTTAGGGGCTACATAAACATGTTAAGGGCAGAAATAGATGACAAAGCAGAGACAGCCCTACATTGAGAACGTAATTGCATCGCATATGTATGTTTGTAATGACTAACAATAGCTTTGTCAGTAATAGAGGAGAGAGAAAATGACATGCAAATAACTAGGAAATGACTATGCCCGAGATCAAGTCGACGCTTCCATAAATTTCCTAACCTCAGAACGACTCTCAGGTGACTGGAAGCGAGCACAATAGAAAATGTAAAAATGTGTTGTGCATCTACCTCATGCAAATGACGACCTACAAATAACTCTGGTGTGACTCACAAATGACTTGTTAATCAACTACGTGTGAACAAGGATGTTTGTCACCCCCCTAATCCGACTGCAAAATAACTCCACAGTGACTCGCAAATAAATCATCACATTGCCACGTGTCAGCAATCCCAAACATTCCATACCAGCAGAATGACTCTAAAATAACTTACCCTCAACTTCCAAATGACTTCAGAAAATTACCATTCAAACCATGCGGAGCACTTTTCGTGACTGTAGAGTGACTTGTAAATAACTACAGAGTGTGCTGACGTGTCAATCCATGTCCACGTGTCAATGACTCCATGGTGACTTCAGAGTGACTCCGAAATTGCTGACGTCATGCCGCATCTCGAAAATTCCGGACTGAAATGGGCAGCTGCCCACACTTTCTGACAGCACTGGCCGAAAATCACAAGTGCCACGTAGACCCTGTCATCCCCTTTTCATCCAAGACAGTGATAATAAACTGCTAGTCACTACAGTCACACCTGTCCACAATGACTTCAGGTCCGGAAGTCACGATGCAGTCGAAAATGTCCTAAATGACTGTTTTTGCAGTCATTTATCGCAGTCATTTATCGCAGTCATTTATTCACTGTTTTTTTTGTAGTGATTGGAGTTAAACAACTCCAAGTGGATTATCTAAATCATAATCTGGTGTGCATTGGAACTTACAATTTTCTAAGCATGACTAGGACTTTCGCATTAGTGGAAGGTTCTAGATAGAAACAAAAGTAGGAAGCTAAGGATAGAAGGAACTGAAATTGTTACTTGAATCTATGGTTCTAAATAGAATCCAAAGTAGAAAGACCACAATCTATCTTAAGAACTAAAAGTCTTCTAGTATTTAAGATAGAGCTCGAGGATAAAGAAACAATTGTAATTATTTGTCTCACTCTGTGATTGAGATCCAAATAGAAATCTTATTGTTTTGTTTGAATGAATTGAAAATTCTTCTATGTTCTTTATTAGAGCAAATTGTAGTTTAAAATCTGAGTTGTAATTGCAGACTATGGAAGGTTCTTTAGAGTATTGTCATTGTGTGACAATGAAGAGGTTGTCATGATAATAGAGGGGTTTGACTTATTAGGGACACTCCCATGGCACAATGAACAAGACATGGCAGTCCGGACTTAGCCAAATCTCTCTCTATCTAGCCATGTTTTAGAGTCCAATTTGTGTTTTCTTTGAGCCCCAATGAGGAAGATCCTTGCATGTTTTGGTAGCCTATTGTGGCTGTATTCCCTTCTTTGGGTTGTTGTGTTGAGAATATTGCTAGGTTGGAGGGTCTTTTAATCCTTCTTGAACTTGCAACCCATGGCACCATAGGAGCAAGTAACGTAAAGTGCAAGATTGCATCATCTGTTCGGCAATTGCTTGATGCTCAAAAATAGTGACAAGTTATAATACCAACCATTATTTTGTACAACACAAGGAATAAAAAACTATCAAATTAGCCTTTAGGCTTCTTATGTTACATTGCTTTTAAAGTATACCAATATCACTAGGAGTAGTGTTTTTAGCATTTTATTTCTTACTAGTTTTGATCATTCACTACAAGGAATTCTATATCAGTGTGTATATTTTTTTCATTTCCCCTTCAATGTCTTTGGCCTTTCTAGTCATCCATATTATCATTATGGTTTAACCTCTAAAGTCCCATTGGCCCTACGGGGGCCAACATGCAACTTTGGATAGGCTCATACGATCTCAATATTCTTCATAATCTACTAAAACTTTGTGTAAAGCTAAAAAACACATAAGCTTCTTGGGAATATAATTTTTATTTCAATTATTTAGTGCTTGGAAGCAAAAGTTATTGCACAAAAAGCCAAAAACGGAGGTTGGTGGGCAGCCCCCAACAAATCACAAAAAGTCTACATATTTTCTTAAATATTTTTTTCCTAACACATTATATTTTAGTCTACATGTAAAACTTTGGATCATTCTATTTGGACTAGTGATGAGAAAGTTATGGAAAATCTTGTTTTTCGAACAATCTAAGGATGTTTGTGAGCTCCCAATTTGTCACTTGGGACTCGTAGAATTATTTTTTTGGAAATTTGCAATTTAAAGTTAAGAAAAATATACAAAATGTCATAAAAAGAGTGTAGAACCAAAATAGGGTTGTAACATACCCATTATAGTATTTGGTCTAGATTTGTGTTTAGACTTAGAATCCCACCAAACCTGGCCCAAAAATAGGTAGAAAGAGCGAAACGGTTAGATTTGGAGGATTCAAGTCACATAGGCCAAAAGGGCTAAACCTCATCATGAATGTGGCAATTCATGGCTAAGTCGGTCCGAGGGATCCACAACGAGGCCACTAGGTCGGGTCCTAGAGTTAGGTTTAGAAATTCTCCAAACCCCGATTGTTAGCATGCAAGAGCCACTGACGCAAGACCGGGCCCGTGGAGGAATCTACAGCCCAAGGATGGTGTCCTAGAGTAAATTCCATGTCAGGAGTCCAACGACAAAATCGATTCGCCAAGATTCTTCTATCTGCAAAAGATTCCTGCACCATCGATAAACTCAAGGAGATGGCCAATTCATCTCCACTGACCAATTGTGCCAAGTACGGAAATGCACCTGCACATCTTTCATGTGACCTCATGAGAGGTCATGTGAAAAATCCCGTCATTTGCCGACTTGTAGAAGAACCCTTTGCGGGTGGTCAACCCTGGTAACTTCCAACGAGAATTTCTTGGAAATTACCCAGGTTGCCAGAAAATCTCATTAAAAATTAGACTAGCTTGTTTTATGCTAATAATGCACTCCGTGAAGTTTCGCAACATTTTGATAGCAGCAAGTATCCGAACCGGCGAGATTTCTCAAGAATTAATCACGTGGCGGGGTCCCCGCCACGTTGACCGGCATCCTGGGACCATACGATGGCGAAACAAAGTCAACCAAGAGTCTTTTCCGACTCCCTCACATCTACCCGAGACCCTAGGCTATTTGCATTTCTCAAAATAGGAGACCCCCAAGATCTAGGATTTTACCACGGTTTAGTTTTAAAACTAAATTAACCTACGGTGGTTTTTTGTCCTCGGTACAGGGGGTAGAAGGGTCTTGAACTAAACACGGCAATCTGGAGCCAATGGCGCAATCCGTTTGACGATTGGAGTCAATCTCCCAAAGTTAGGAGGTTGGTCCAACGTAAATAGGTAAAAGTAGTTTTTTAGGGATTAGAATGAAAATCTTTGAAGATGAGGATGAAAATCCAAGTTGATAAGGTTACTTTAGAGCTCTTGAAGGGGAGGGGGGGGGGGGGGCGCAAGATTACCCACCCTTGGTAATCGGGCGAACACCGACCAGGTTCTATGCCTTTTTCCACCTTTTAAATATATGGGGGTGTAGTGAGCGCGGTCCACTATGCCTTCCAAACAATGGATCTTTTTATGCTAACGTTTTCTGAGTGTCGTGGATGGCAGCGAATACTACTAGAATTGCATGGATAACTAACAAGCTGACTGTGATGAGCAAAGGTGATTGGTAATTCCTAACTCCCTAACTGTCTATCCTATGTATAGGGTTGGCTGGGTAGTTGGTGTCATTTCTAACGTCCCTAACTACGTGAGCGGGGAACCTTTACGTTCTTTCCATGAGTGTTGAAGACTATTTTTGGAGGTTTGACACTTCTCTCAGAAGTTTCAATCCTACGGCTAATCCTAAGCTTAATTTTTTCCTCTAAATCCCAACTTCTAAATATAACTCTGGATTTTTACTCCTAAATTTAACTCCAAATTTTTACTCCTAATATTTAACTCTAGATTTTTACTCCTAAAATTTACTCTAAATGTTTACTCCTAAATTTAACTCTGGATTTTTACTCCTAAATTTAACTCCAAATTTTTACTCCTAATATTTAACTCTAGATTTTTACTCCTAAATTTAACTCTAAATGTTTACTCTTAAATTTAACTCTAAATTTGTACTCCTACTTTTAACTCTTAGATTTTTACTCCTAAACTTAACTCTAAATGTTTACGCCTAAATTTAACTCTAAATTTGTACTCCTACTTTTAACTCTAAATTTTTATCTTGACTTATCATGAGTCAATATTCACTTGAACAGGCTAATTAAGGAAAAAAATCAATGCTAATAAGGACAAACACCAAGTTTTGATTCAAGGACTTACCTCGTCACTACCGGTGTCGGAAATGCGCTCGTCCGCATCCGCGCGCCCATTTCCATACTCCATGGTGGTCCTTGGGTCGTGGGAATTTTTCCCCAAGTTTACCCGCTTATATTATAAAAATTGTGGATCCCATGTGATCTAAAACCTTTTGTTTTCCTTCCTCCTTCCTTCTCCTTCCCTTCTCTCTCTTTTTCTTTCCCTTTCTCTCTTTCTATACTAACACTATTCTACCTAAACTTTTAATATGGTCTTACGCCTATGACGCTAATAATTGAAAGGCTAACTACCTTCTTACGTTTGTCATTGCGTCATCCTAATCCTCCTTCTAATGGCCGTGAGGGACTTTTGAGATTTTCCTACCACTCTAGCCTAAGCCACTATTGATCGTCTCTCTCTTTCTTCCGCCTATTTCAACTCCTTCTTCCTAATCTCCTTCCATTCTTGTTTTGTCGTTTCTGTGGTGGTGAGAGAATTGGAGGTGCTTGTTTTGCAGGTGTGCGCGTAGAGATGTCACTTCTATTCTCTCCCTTCCCTTTCTTTCCTTTTCCTCCCTTTCCTCCTATTCTATTTTCTAATCTCCCTATCAAAATGCCTTAGCTCTCGGTCTGACTTTTGACAGCTTACTATTTTTAGACTTTCAATATGTTTTTCTTGTAGAGGCTAAAACTAGCTTTCTAAGTTGATGTCGAACTTGCAAATCGGACTTCCCTAGCAAAAGTTATGCATGGATGAAGTTTTGAGTACTAATTAGTGATCAAAACTTCATCCGCTTATATCTCTCTCAATTCAACTCGGTTTTCTTTGTATTTTATGTTTTTGGAAAGCTCTTGACCTCTAATCTGAGATTCTAAAATTCAATTTGTACAAAACCTTCTTCTTAGCGGTCTCACCACACCGTTGGTCTCGGCCCTAAAGAAAGACTAATATTACAATAACAATTTGACCCAAATAAGGCAAAAAGGCCTAACTACGTTGAAATGATCAAAGGAAAGGGGGGGTTCAAAGCTTCGCCGTATTTTTTATGACACTCTAAATTCTATGACAATTTCTAACGCATAGGTTCAAAGCTCCGTTGTCCCAAAGGGGGGTCCACCCAACGAGGGAGACTTTAGAAGAAGGTAGGAAAACACACTCTAAAAAAAACACATAACAAAGTCAAAGCTTCGCCGTCCCGAAAGGGGGTCCACTTAAGAAGAGAGAAGTTAGAAGAAGGTGGACAAAAAACACTTAAAGAAAACACTCCACAAAGTCAAAGCTTCGCCGTCCCGGAGGGAGACCACTACAATGCCGATAAAAGAAGGACAAGGTTAGTTTCTAAATAGTACCCACAACACGCATAGAACTCAAAGAATCACAAAGGAGTTAGTAATAAGGCAACACTCAAAGACTAAAGGCCCCCCAAAGCGGCATCGCCAAAGTACGGTGGGGGGTGCTCTAGGGTTAGTACAATGACAAAAGACTCTCAACAAACAAGTTAGTTCACAAGGATACACCAAAGATAGAAAGACTTCCGAATAACAACAAGAGTATACACAAACACACACGAAGTGTGTACAAGGCAAGGTAAAAGGACCCTCAAGGACCTTCAAAGCTCGAGATATAACAACAATACGAGCAAAAAGTGCTCCAAAAACACCGTAGAGATTTCTTGGCTAAAACGCCAAAAATCCCAACATAAGTTGGACCCATGGACCCAAAACAAGATTTGGGGGTGTTCAAAAGAGAAAAATGGGGACCTTAAATAGGTTTCCAAAGCCCCACCTTCCCCTCAAGAGCTCTAAAGTAATCTTATCAACTTGGATTTTCATCCTCATCTTCAAAGATTTTCATCCTAATCCCTAAAAAACTACTTTTACCTATCTACGTTGGACCAACCTCCTAACTTTTGGAGATTTACTCCAATCGTCAAACGGATTGCGCCATTGGCTCCAAATCGATGTGTTTAGTCCATAGAAACCCTGCCCCCCAGACCGAGGACAAAAAACCATCGTAGGCTAATTTAGTTTCAAAAACTAAACCGTGGTAAAATCCTAGATATTGAGGGTCTCTTATTTTGAGAAATGTAAATAGCTTAGGGTCTCCGGTAGGTGTGAGGGAGTCGGAAAAGACTCTTGGTTGACTTTGTTCCGCCGTCGTATGGTCCCGGAATGCCGGTCAACATGGCGGGGACCCCGCCACGTGATTAATTCTCGAGGAATCTCGCCGGTTCGGGTACTTGCCGCTATCGAAATGTTGCGAAACTTTACGGAGCGCATTATTAGCATAAAACAAGCTAGTCTAATTTTTAGTGAATTTTTCTGGCAACCTGGGTAATTTCCATGAAATTCCCGTTAGAGGTTACCAGGGTTGACCACCCGCAAAAGGTTCTTCTGCAAGTCGGCAGATGACAGGATTTTTCACATGACCTCTCATGGGGTCACATGAAAGATGTGCAGGTGCGTTTCTTTACCTGGCACAATTGGTCAGTGGAGATGAATTGGCCATCTCCTTGAATTAGCGACGGTGCGGGAATCTTTTGCGGATAGAGGAATCTTGGCGAATCGATTTCGTCATTGGACTCCTAGCATGGGATTTACCCTAGGACATCATCCTTGGGCTGTAGATTCCTCCACGGGCCCGGTCTTGCGTTAGTGGCTCCTGCATGCTAACAATCGGGGTTTGGGGAATTTCTAAACCTAACTCTAGGACCCGACCTAGTGGCCTCGTTGTGGATCTCTTGGACCGACTTAGCCATGAATTGCCACATTCATGGTGGGATTTAGCCCTTTTGGGCCTATGTGACTTGAATCCTACAAATCCAACCGTTTCGTTCTTTCTACCTATTTCTGGGCCCGGTTTGGTGGGATTCTAAGTCTAAACACAAATCTAGACCAAATACTATAATGGGTATGTTACAACCCTATTTTGGTTCTACACTCTTTTTATGGCTTTTTGTATATTTTTCTTAACTTTAAATTGCAAATTTCCAAAAAAAATAATTCTACAAGTCCCAAGTGACAAATTGGGAGCTCACAGGGGGGCCTTAGAAACCTATTTAAGGTTCCCATTTTTCTCTCTTGAACACCCCCGATACTTGTTTTGGGTCCGTGGGTCCAACTTATGTTGGGATTTTTGGCGTTTTAGCCAAGAAACCTCTACGGTGTTTTTGGAGCACTTTTTGGCTGCTTTTGTTGTTGTATTTCAAGCTTTGAAGGTCCTTGGGGGTCCTTCTACCTTGCTTTGTACACACTTTGTATGTGAGTTTGCGTATATTCTTGTTGTTATTCAAAAGTCTTGCTATCTTTGGTATATCTTTGGAAACTAACTTGTGTGTTGAAGTCTATTTGGTGTCTTGTACTAATCCTAGAGCAACCCCCACCGTACCTTGGCGATGCCGCTTTGGGGGGCTTTTAGTGTGTGAGCTTGGTGTTTTCCATGTTATTCTAACTTGTGTGTTCCTTTAAGTATATCTTCTTTACCCTCTCCTAATGTTTCTCCCATTGAGTGGACCCCCTTGTAGAACGGCGAAGCTTTGACCTTGCGAGGTGTATTTTCTAAAAGTTTTTGCCCCACCTTCTTCTAACTTCTCTCTTGTCGGGTGGACCCCCCCTCGGAACGGCGAAGCTTTGAACTAGTAACAACCGTCAAGTCTTATAGTTTGTGTTAAAAAGGTCCGGACGGCAACCTTCGAACCCCGGAGTGATACCAAGTCCTAGAGTTGGTGTTAAACCCAACTCGACGGCGAAGCGTTGAACCTCCTCAAGCCTTAGTTCCAAAGTCTAATTTCCAAGACCTTTTTGGAAACGTCCCGAGTTTAGCTTCCAAGATATTTAATGTATCAAGTTCCGAGTTACCCAGTGTTTTAAATCTTTGCCCTAAAGTGTAGTAAAAGTCCAACTCCTTTTAGTTAGCAAAAATACCGATTCCTTGGCTAGCAAAAAAATCTTGTTTCCTTGATTAGCAAAAATCCTGTTTCCTTAGTCTAGCAAAAGCCAGCTCCTTAGTTAACCCCCAAAAAATCCAATCTTTCTTTAGAAACCGAAAAAACCCAGAACCAGAACCTCCGTTCAGTTACAAGGCAGGATTCAGTCATAGGGGTCGTCCAGTCTCGGGTGGGTTCAGTCATAGGGTTGTCCAATCCCGAGTGGGTTCAGTCACAGGGGTCGTCCAGTCACCGGGTGGGTTCAGTTGCAAGGATGGTCTAGTCACGGGATTGGGGGCTCAGTCGCAAGGGCGTCCAGTCACGGGGGGTTTAGTCACCGGGGTTGGGGGGCTCAGTCAGCTGGGGTCCGGCGTCCAGAGAGTTGGGATCCGAGCGTCCAAGGAATTGGGGTCCGAGCGGGCAGGGAGCTGGGTTCCGAGGGGTCCAAGGAGCTGGGGAGTCAGGGTCCTTGGGTGATCTCTTAACTTGGTCTAGGTAAAGAAGTCCAAAAACTAGGGGTCAAGCTCAATTGGAAAAAAACTTGATTGCAAGAAAAACAAGGGAAGGGGGGAGAAGAGAAGCCGCACGTCCGGGGATATTAAAAAGAACCTGCACACAAAAAGACTCGAATACTATCTCTCTCTCCACACCAATTCGAACTAGCAAGAATGGAGGGGGATTAGGAGGAATTGGAATGAAATAGGAGAGGTGGCGAGAGAGATGATAAATAGTAACCTAGGGTTAGCTAAGTAGGTGTTAGAAGGAAAATCTCGAGAATTCGTAGTGACCATTAGGAGGCGGATTAGGATGACACAAAGACGAGGTAGTGTAAGAGGGTAGAGAGACATTAAAACCTCCTTGGGGTTTGAATCTATAGTTGTAAGACATCCATAAAGTTTAGGTAGAATAGTGCTAGTGTAGAAAGATAGGAGGGGAAAGAAAAAGAGAGAAAGAAGAGAAGGAAGGAGAAAAAGAAAGAGAAGGTTTAGATCACACGGGATCCACATTTCTTTATAACATAAGCGGTAAACTTGGGGAAAGATTCCCACGACCCAAGGACCACCATGGAGTATGAAAATGGGCGCACGGATGCGGACGAGCGCATTTCCGACACCGGCAGTGACGAGGTAAGTCCTTGAATCAACACCTGGTGTTTTCCCCTTATTAACGTTGATTTTTTCTTCAATTAGTTTTTTTCTTTAAAGTGAATAAGTAACCCATGATAGTTCAGGTTAAAAATTAGAAATAGAAGCTAACGATTAGAGTTAAATTTAGGAGTAAATTTTAGAGTTAAATTTAGGAGTAAAATTTAGAGTTAAATATTAGGAATAAATTTGAGAGTTAGTTTAAGAGTAAAAAGCTAGAGTTAAATTTAGGAGTCAAATCCAAGAGTAAAAATCCATAATTACATTTAGAGGTTAGAGATTCGAGTAAAATTCAAGCTCAGGATTAGCTTGTAGAATTGGGACTTCCAAAAGAAGTAGTCTTAGAGGTTCATAGAAGGAACGCAGGGGTTCCCCTTTCACGTAGTTAGGGACGTTAGAAATGATGCCAACTACCCAACCAACCCTAGACAGAGGGTAGTTAGTTAAAAGTTAGGATTTTCTATCACCCTTGATCATTGCAGTTAACTTGTTGGTTATCCATGCATTTCTAATAGTATTCGGTGCCATCCACAACACTTAGAAAACGTTAGCATAAAAAGATTCATTGCTTGGAAGGCATAGTGGACCGCGCTCACAAACACCCCTATATATTCAAAAGGTGGATAAAGGCATAGAACCTAGTCGGTGTTCGCCCGATTACTGAGGGTGGGTAATCTGGTGCCCACAATGTTCTTGAGGCAAATCTTTTTGTCCAACTTTGAATGCTAATATCTTCCAATCCGTATGGTCAAATTTGATTAATTTTTTACCACATGATCTTAGACAAGTGAAGTACAAGATCCTATGATTAGATTCTTTAAAAGAGAACGTTTTTTTTTTTCTGCTTTCTTGGGTGAATGCAGCAGAAATGGCAGTTTTGAGTGTTTTTTTGACAGAAAAATGGCCTTGGGACTTTAGGGGTTACTAATGAAATGACCGTTAACTTTCCTGTTGTAAACAGTTGCTGATTGAATTCAATTGGGTGTGGCTGCCAGCTGGTGTTAGGAGCCACGATGATGAACCAGCCATGGTTGTCAATGCAATCAAGGTTGCATTTGAGGTGGGTCACTGTGATGGCCACTGTCTATTTATTTGTGGATGGCTACTGCTGATCAACTTGTCCATTCCAAGGTACCCAACTTACCCTAACTTACCCACAGGAGCTTGTCTGTCTCCACCGTCTGGTCACGTCTCGTCCCGTCTGTCTGGTCTGCAGCAACGCAGCTCCATCCCCCATCCCCCATCCCCCGTTTTGCCACCCCAATTTGCAGCATTTCACATCTCAGAGCTTGCTGAGTGTGCAAGAAAAGAAATCAATCAACGTGGTCTCCTTTTGGAATGGCGACGGGCATAAGGTAAGCTTAAGCTTATCTCTGGCTGACAACGGCACTGGAAGACACAATTATTCTTCCCAGCGTCCATATGAGTGTCCCCCCCTCACTTCACTTGCATGATAAGTCACCAGTCACTCTGGAATGGAATGGGCAGGTGTTCCAGACTTCAGAGATGGTTTCTTACAACAGAAGTACGGTCCGGTGATGTTCAGTTCATTCGTGAGTTAACACGTCAAGGTCCCAGAGGCCGGTAGTCCAGAACTCCAGATTGGAAGATCACTATGAATCCAAATATGGGAAGATGCTTTGCTTTTACCCCTAAATGCCCAAGGCCTTTTATGAGCTTCTATGAATTGGCTCTAACTTGAACAAAAAACAACATTTTGATAAGTTGTATCAATTTATTTTTAATTGTAACCGTTCACATTCAAACTAGACCTGTTGGAGATCACATGGGAAAAGAAAAACATAGCAATATCACTTATGAATTGGTAGACTATAATGTTTGAACATGAGGGTGTTAAAACTGCAAAAGTGATTTGAAGTCTCTCAATCCTCTTTTCACATGTCAAATCTAAAAAAATTGGTCTTTAAAAAAATATGAGGATAAAGGGCCTAACATGCATAAATCCAATTAGTTTATGGCTTCTCGAAATCTACTCTACAGTTTTTTCAAATTCATTTTTAATATGATTTTCTCTTCAAGATTTAGTGTGTTTGAGGCTCATTTCCAAGAGCTCTCAACACTACAAAAAGTCAAGATTACAATGGACACCCTTGCACAAAATCTTGAATAGAAAAAACATAATCAATCATTTTCAAAATCTGATTTGTGATGCTAAAACTAGACTTCAAATAGAATTTTTCAAAAATATAAACTACTAAAAATAACAATGTGGTTGGGTTTTATTTAACTTCAAAGTATTGTCAACACCAACTTTTTGTGCCTTGGGCCTTTAGGGATTAACCTCTAAAGGACCTTAAGGCTAGCAAGTTGCTTTTGCAATTGCATTTGTAGAAAATTTGAAATGTAAATCTCGCTAAGAGTCTGTGAACAACAAAGAAACAAACACGGGACAATTTTTCCCATGGAATCCCTTGGTGCAATCTGATCAAAAAATGATTGAGTAAGTGATTTTTGGTGAAGTTTTTGAGAATGGAGAAGGCGCTTTGGGTCATCACTTTACATCCTCATGCCTTTTTTTCCACAATTCAAAATGATTTGAAAAAAATTACACATCAAATCATGATGATGCGTACATGTGGAAAAAATATTAGAGTTTTTCAAGCTTTTTTAAGCATTCCAATTTCAACATTCCAATTTGAGCATACGTACAAAGTATTGCCTAACCAAACATCTTAAGTTTTTCATTTTCTCAAAAATTGTGTGATTTTGTCAATCCTTTTTTCATAGGAAAGTTACATAAGTGTTTCATTTCAATGGTGTCAATCATCAAAATTATTCCACACAAATGAGGAATTATACTTATTACAAGAGGTAGGTAGAAAAAATTAGTTATACTCAAATAACCTCAGTTGGTCCTTTAGGGGTTAATCCATCAAATGAATGAATATTGCAAGCCCTAAGGACATTGTGAAAGTCAAATTTAAATTTTCACATAGATTTTGAATTTAAATGATTTTAAGCTTGGCTAAATAAATATGGTCCTAATAAGCTATTTTTTATTCCATTTTAATATTTTCCAAAACTAAAAAAATTGATATTTTGTGACAATTTGAAGGTAGCATCTTGAAAGCTTAAAATACAATACTTTTTTAAAATGTCCAATTGCCAAGTCATGTCAAAAAAGTTTTTTTTAGTGCAATTTTGCTGAAAATATTGTAGTTTTGCAAAACACAACAAATAGTCTAAGTACTCACTTTTATAGAGCAATCATTGGTAATATCTTGAAGCATTGATTGACAATGAGTTCTTGAGAATGATAAAATTCTACAAAGATCTCTCTCACTAAGCTTTTGGGGCCTTCTAGTGCTTGTATTTACCTAGTAAATTCTACACTCTTTAAATTTCTTAATAATCGTCTACATTGTCCTTGTAGGCACTCCTACAATGCCAACAATACGTGTACCTTTCATTCCCCTTCACACAATAACGATATGAATTTCATTGGGAGTTATCATGATTTTGGAGTACAACAATAATTAATCAACTTGCTACCACTTTCAAAGTAAAAACAATGATCAAGTATGCTCATCAGCTCATCCCACTTTGTTAAATCAAATCATTATATTCAATCAACTCACTACAACATCTATGATCATCCAAATTCCCACCACCTTCACCAATCAAATCCCTATACTCAATCAACTCGATTACTACAACATGTTTAATCACCCAAATTCTCACCACTTTCACCAATCAAATCATAGTGCTCAATCAATCCACTGGAACATCTGTGATTACCCAAATTCTCACCATCTTCACCAATCAAACCACTAGATTCAATCAACTCTACCACTGCATCATTTGTGATCATCCAAATTTTCACCACCTTCACCAATCAAATCATTGCATTCAATCAATTTCATCAAGTCTACAACATTTGGATCACAAAAATTCTCACCATTTTTACCAATCAAATTACTAGATTTTGTGAACTACATGGCTACAACATTTGCAGTTACCCAAATTTTCACCATCTTCACCAATCAATTCTATAGCCACAACATTTGTGATCACCCAGATTTTCACCACCTTTACCAATCAAATCACAGTGCCCAATTGACTCATTGCAAAATCCAGAATTACAAAAAATTTCACCACCTTCACCAATCAAATCATTGCATTCAATCAATTCTACTACTGCATTATTTGGAATCACAAAAACTCTCACCACCTTCACCAATCAAATCACTGGATTCAATCAATTCAATCCTCGTAGCACCTAGGATCACAAAAAAATTCACCATTTTTATCACTCAAATCAACTCAATCCTTGTAGCACCTAGGATCACAAAAATATTCACCATTTTTATCAATCAAATCAACTCCATCTCTGTAGCATCTAGGATCACAAAAATTCTTACCACCTTCACCAATCAAATTACAGTGCTCAATCAATCCATTGCAACATCCGTAATCACCCAAATTCTCACCACCTTCACCAATCAAATCACAGTGCTCAATCAATTCACATCAACATCCATGATCAGCCAATTTTTCACCTCCTTCACCAATCAAATCAACTCCATCACAACAACATTTGTGGTCACTCAAATTCTCACCACCTTTACTATCAAATCACTAGATTCAATCAAATCTATTGCTGAAACATTTGTAATCACCCAAATTCTCAACACCTTCACCAATCAAATCATAGTGCTCAATCAATTCACATCAACATCCATGATCACCCGATTTCTCACCTCTTTCACCAATCAAATCAACTCCATTGCAGCAACTAGGGCTTTGGGGGGAGCGTCGAAGCCCTAGATTGCACTCGTCCAAAAACTCTGGCAAATTGTCTAGAGGAACAAGAAATGGAAAAAAGTGCCCAGCTTGCCAAGTTGGTGGTTGAAGGTGACTTGGGAAGCCAGGTCGGTGCTCGTCTTATTCCAAGATTAGAGATTCATTGCCACTCCTTCTCCTCAGTTGCGCCAAAATTTTGGTTTTAATGTTCAATATTTGCCACTCTGATTTATAACTCCACACTTCTTGTTCTAGATGCTCTGGTTATGTCGCTATTCCCTCTTAGATCCGGCATTGATGCACGCATTCATGTTGCCAAGGTTTTGATGCAGTGCCGTAATCATTTTGCCAATTGCGTCTTGAGTGCATTGAGTTTTTGCCCTTTTGTTACTAGAGAGGAGCTCTACGTTTTATTAGGGTTTTAGACTTCTTAGGGTGTATGTTGTAGGCCGGTTGTAGTCTACCTCTCTCAATATCAATGTCACTTGTTAATTCTACTTGTAATTGCTTATAATTTGCAGAAATTGAGGTTTTAGGCCGCCATGCAAGTTATGTAGTTTCCATACACTTGAAATTGCTCAAAATTATTTGTTTGGCTCATGAGTCTCTTCCATCTCATGAGTCGAACTTAAACCACAATGTGGCATCTTAGTGCAAAAAAAACAAAAAAAAAAGAGTGTTGGAGCAATATAGCATTTCAATGCCAAAAAATACAAAAAAGTGGGGTATTGAAGTGTCATTCAACATATACTAACTTTGGCATAAAAGGAATTTTTGGGTGGGTGCAAGTGTAGGTCATTGCATGTGTGGTAGAAATAAATGATTGTTGTTTGAATTTTGTAATGTCTTTTTTCAAATCTGGATTTCCATGTTGCATTCTTATGGTCACTTGCAAATTTCAATTTGCCTAATTAACTGCACAATGCGTTGCATTTTGCCTATTTCCTTGCACAAAATTCTTTGAATTTGCCAAAGCTGCGTTTGCTAAATTGCTCGGTTCAACGGAATAAACTAAGTGCATGCAAAAAAGATCGCAAAATATTTCTTCTTTAATTTCATAAAATAGCCACACTAAAATTACCACCCGCCCATAGAAGTCGCCACTTAAACCTCCACTAAAGAATGAATATTGCCTTTTCATTCAGTTCAAAAATCTTTAGAAAAACACACGATTCTCACCACCTTTACCAATCAAATCACTATGGTCAATCAACTCATTGCAACATTTGTGATCAACGATCACTCAAATTCTTACCACCTTCACCACTTTAGAAAAACACTTTGTAGTAGCTATCCATACAATGACACTCTTGCCTCATACCTCTAGCTCAATTCATGCCAACACTGATCATTGTTGTGCTCTAAAATGCAATGACAATGTTGCTTATGTAACCAAATTATTGCCACTTCCAAACTTGAACATCAAATGCTCATAAGACAAGTAATAAACTTTTAATAATAAGTCAATGATATTCTTAATAAGTATCTATATTAAAGGAGTATGCATGACTAGAGTTTTAATTTTTTAAATTAGGTGTTTAATTCTCCTCAACACTCACAATATAACTTCTAAATCATCTTGAAAAAATTATCAAATGGTAAATTTGTAATGAATTCATTATAAAAAATCTCTAGGCTAAGAAACTTGTCAAACAAATAATCAATTCATAAAAAAGTCTTTTCAAATTTAGTGGATAGGGAGCTATTTATGTGCTTTGGGCACCATTTCTAAAATTAGAAAATTAATTTTCTTTTCTCCTTGAATGTAAAAACACCAAACATTTTGTTCCCCTACTATACAAGTATTAGGAAACTAATAACAAAAATCTTAAGCAGAATGACATTAAATACCTTTCTTGGTCAAAGTGGCTCTTGCAAGGTTGAAAACATAGGATCAAAGGCTAAATTACAACATCTTTAGTGCAATTGCTTTGCCACTAGAAAAGAACCAAGAATATCTTATAATATTATAAATTAAAATATCTATAAAAAAATTTAGACATACTTCTATTCTTATTGATACTTTTGAAATTGTAAAAAGTAATTTCTTTAAAATCATCATGCCCGTATAGTAATTGCACTAAAAAATGGAATTGAGTTGGAATCAATGACAGAATAAGACATAAGACAATGGATTCTCATCATTCTTGTCTAAGGTAACACCTATTACTAATCTCATTCCTACCAAGGTACATTGGAGAAACTATTTGACAAATCATGCATTTTAATAAATCTTAAAAAGGTCCATTCTAAGTTGCCCACCTACATGTCATGATGTTGAATATTTTTTAGGGCATGCCAATCAATTTTTTTGATATGGTAATGGAATGACCCATAGGCAATCAAATTGGGCAACAAAAGGAAAAAAGGTTGTTTATTTTATTGTAGAGATTGTATGATTATCAATTGTGTGTATTTGATTTTATTACTACATATTATTTGATTAATTAAATTCTATGACTGAAAGATGAAATCTTCTATACACTTTACAAAGGCGGTCTTGAGGTCATCAAGCTTTGAATTTATAGTTTGTTTTAAAAACTTCATATCCAATGCAAAATACATTAGAGGAAATTAAAATATCCATCTATATAAAAGCATTGTATAAAACATCATGGAGTAAACCAAATGCCCATTTCATTTTACATTTGGACATATAATTATTGATTTTAGTTGCAAATTAAGTAAAATTTCAATCAAAGTCAAGCTAGACTTAATAAGCTCTAGTATATAAAGAAACATTTTTGAGGTTAAAATTAAGGTTTTCATTGAGAAGCCAAAAATGCTAAAATACATTGCAAAGTGTTTTGAAATGAAATTCCATATAAAGTCTAAACCAATTAATCCAAATCAAATTTAATGATGTGGTTTAACCATTCACAAAGCTTCACAAAAGAAAGATGAACATAATTCAATAAGGAAAAAAAATCCATATAAACTCTTATATTAAATAGAAATTGGGTCACAATCTCATTCCTCCTATTCTTATCTAAAAAATATTCTTGCTAATGTCTAATGACATCAAAACATCTTCTCAGGTCATCATGATAAACTTTGACATTATAGAAAATTGTTTTACCCCCTAAAGGACCATCATGCGTTTTTTGGCAACATAGAAATTTTGGATAGGTACGTGTGACTAAAAATTTGCATATTTTAGGCTAAAAGTTTAATAGAAGGTGGAAATAAGGAATATCTTTTATATGCACTAAATTTCTTGACATTTGGAAATACAAGTCAATATGTTTTTGTTTTTTTTGTAAATGGGCAATTCGGGCAGATTTTTAAAATTACTTTTCTTAAAAACAAAAATTTGAAATTGGTTTTCTAGAGTTATATATACATGGAAAGCAATGAATCATTTCATTTGGATCAATGAGTCAAAAGTTATGAAGAGTTTTAATTTACGGAGAGTTATGGATTTTTTATTCTACAATAAACTTTGAAGTTCCCTATTAAACTCAATTTTCAATATTTTTTGAAAAAAATAAAATCATAGGATGTAGAATGTTTATTACAACATTTTAACCATTGGGATTGAAATTTTTTAATTCCATAAATGAATTATTAACAATTTAGTATTTTGAATCATTATCTACTTCTTTCTATATACTATTTTTTTCCCATATGTTGGATAATTCCAAATGATCTAAAAAAATTCAAGTATGTAGCCAACTTGCCTTGAAGAATGAATCCAAAGAAGCACCACCATTTTGGACATTTTTCATACAAATGTAATCTTATGAAATGCAACTGCTCGAGTTTTCGTAGGGCCAAAAAAGGGATTTTGTCACTTCAATCGCTAATATCTTGCAATATACATAGTTTAAACCAACTTACTACAAGACCCTATGATTATATGTGCCCTAAAATGATTTTTTTATAAATTTGGTGCTTGTACTAGAAATGGCAGTTTTGGAACGTTTTTGGTGAAAACTTAGTCACGGTCCTTTAGATATTAAATCTGAAAAATCCCATTTCAAAATATAGTTTCTCTTAAAATATTCGTTTAGTAACAAATTAGAAAATAGAATAATAATCAATTACTAATATTATTCTATTATTGAATTTAATAGTAAATTTTTGTGATATTATCAATTATAATAATATATTATTTATAAAAAAATAAAAAAATAAAAAAATAAAAAAAATGAAGGTATTACCTTGCAAAGACCCAAGAGTTTTATGCAAAAGACAAATGTGCTTATATAATGTATTTCAACCATTTTTTTAAAGTTTGCTTTAAATAAATAATTTTTATCATCGACAATAAAAATATCTATATCTTTAAAAGTTAAAAACATATTTACAGATTTGATCAACTTTTTTTTTTAGATTTCACTCTAGAATTTCATCAAAAATGTTTATTTTTATTTTTTGCATTTATAAATTTAGTCGATTGGTCAAAGTTTTAGTTCTAAACAATTTATCAAAAAAAAGAACAAGATTTAATGATGAAAAACATCAACACTTTTTTCAAATAGTAATTTTTTCAATACTTGATGAATAGTAAACACTTTGTAATATTTTCATATAATATTTTTGAGCACAATGATCTAAGTTTTGAATATTAATCCCCAAAGCATATAAGCCTTATTTTGTCAAAGAACACTTACAACTACCATTTCTATTGCAACATGGCAAACTTTTAAGAAATTGTTTATTATTGCATATCCAACCATAGAATCTTGCACTAAACTAGTTTAAAAAAGGGGTGGAAGGAATTTTAGAAAATTTGACCTCATGTATTGCAAGATATTTGTGTTTAAAGTTAAAAAAAAACTTTTTTTTCATTCACCTTATTTAACTTGATTAGAAAAGAGTTTGAATCTTATTAACTTTAAAAAAAAATTGCAACATAGATTTTGAATTTCTTTTCAATCTTTTGGAATTGAATTGAGGGTCTTGGATTTAAATAAATAAATAAAAATACACTTGATTTTATTATCCCCTAAAGTTCCTTGACTATGTTATCACCAAAAATGCTTAAAATCTGTGATTTTGAGTACAAGTACCAATTTTTTTGAAAAATATCATTTTTGGACACATATAACTGTAGAATATTGTAGTACACTAGATTGAGAAGATGTGGAATTTTTTTTTTTTTTAAAACACCGTGTAGATTGCACGACACTTGAAAATTATACATCTATTAAATCAATTTTGAAAGCCATAACTATCCCTTCATCCATAAATAAAACATTTCAAAAAGGTAGTGTGGAGTCACACAGTGTGCAGTGTGCCAAAAAGTGGCAGGCAGGCAATTTCCTCCCCCCTCGCCTCGGCCTAAAAAATTGAAAGTTGTTGATTAAAATTTTAAAGACATCCTCCACCCTACCCTGATGTTGTTGATCTTGGAAAACATTTTTGGATACAAATACAAATATGGTTATGGTACGAATATTGTTATAATATATATACAAATATATGTATTATCTCTCTCTATATATATATGATATGGTATGTGATACGATATAGGTGGGATATAT
This sequence comes from Antitrichia curtipendula, assembly GCA_951230915.1. Lineage (NCBI taxonomy): Eukaryota > Viridiplantae > Streptophyta > Bryopsida > Hypnales > Leucodontaceae > Antitrichia > Antitrichia curtipendula. The sequence continues at coordinate 1,941,991 of OX579640.1, forward strand.
CCTTTATCAATTGCCACCTCCACCTGAAAATTACAAAAGGAGTATGGGGATGTCAAAAAAATTAACTAATTAAAAAAAATTGAGCTCACCGGGGGTAAAAAAAAAGGATTTTTTTCTTTTGAGCTCATTGTGACAGTTCGTCACAATGACAATGACAATGAGCTCAAAAGTGACAATAGTTGCCCATACAACCGACATTAAAATAAAAAATGCCAACCGTATCCTATATTGATATTACACAACATGGATATAGATATACAAATATAAATACATCAAGGTGTTTCATTATTTCATCTCACTTAGAATTTTCAAACTCTAAATAATGGTATAAATTTGTATTTGAGGCATGCTTGAAAAAATTGATCATTTAAAAAATAATTTATATGTAAATCATGGTAGCTAAACAACCTCTCTTCATATGACACCCTTGAAAACACCATACTAGCTTTGAATATTTTTATAGTTTTGGAAACTCAATTAGGTGATAGACAAATTAATTAATGAAAAAATATATTGTTCAACAAATAGAGAAGAACTTAAGAATTTGGACCTATTAAAATTGCAGGGGATATACACTTAACACCTAAAGCACTAAGTGTGTGTTTTTTGGCAACATAATGATTTTGGGCAGCTCATTGTGAATGGAATTTTTTTTCCTTTGAAATTTTCACAAAATATGAACCCAAGGATTAGTTTTAAGGCCCAATAGTTTCATAACTTTTTACTACATAGTTAAAAAGTTATTGTATGATATGTAGTTTTCTTTGCTAGACAAGAAACTAGACTGAGCAAGAAATTTTTATTTATTTTTAATCTTTTTTTTTTAGAAATACAAATTTGAAATTGGTTCTCTAGATTTATTTATACGTTGAAAGCTTTATCATTCCATCTTTATTAATGAGATGAAAGTTATGAGGAATTTTAGTTTGATGATAGTTTGTGGGTAGTTATGGAATTTCTACTACAAGATAAACTTTGAAATATTTTATTTAACTCAATTTTCAATATTAAAAAGAAAAAAAGAAAAAGGTGTAGATTGTTTATTATAACATTACAATCATTGGAATTGGAATTTTCAATTCCATAAATAAATTGTTAACAATTTATTGTAATAAAGTGTTAACAATTTATTGTAATAAAGTGTTAACAATTTATTACAATAAATTGTTCTCTAATTCTTTCTACTTACTATTTTTTTCCTATATGTTGTACAATTCCAAATGATTTGAAAATTTTCAAGCATGTATCCAACTTTCCTTGAAGAATGAATTCAAAGAATTACCACCATTTTGACATTTTTCATATAAATGTGACCTAGTAAAGTGCAGTTGCCCGGATTTTTGCAAGGCCAAGAAAATGATTTTTGTCATTTCAAATTCTAATATCTTGCAATCTACACGGTGGAAAATTTTGAATTTTTTCTATATCTTCTCAAACCAACTTACTACAAGATCCTATGGTTACATGTGTCCAAAAATGTTTTTTTCAAAAATTTGATACTTGTACTAGAAATGGTAATTTTGGAGCGATTTTGGTGAAAATATAGTCAAAAATTTAGGAATTAAGACTAGAAAATTATTTGATGATTAGATTGGTTTTCATGATTGGGGACCATCAATACCAGTACAAGTGAGTACCTATTGTTTTGTACCTATTGTTTTGCTCAAGAATAAATGTTCCATCACATTACATTTTTTTCTATTGGATATACATGTTCGGCTAGCTTAGGTAGTTGCCATGGTGACACCATAAAAAAACTAAGCAAACATGCTTTCATGTGAACAAATTTTGTTGTAGCATTCTCCTTGGGACAACACCATGGAGCTGTTATCTTGCTGATAACTAGGAGGAATTGAACGACAAAGTTCATGAGCCCAAGCGAGTTCAAGCGAGAGTTCAAGAAGCTTGGCCTTCACTATAGCTATTTCTCAAAGGTAATTCTTGGTCTAATTTTTTCACATTTTGGTTGCAAATATTTAATCCCTGAAAGAAAAAGGATTTTTTGGAAGACAAAAAGTCAAAATCTATTAATTTTTTATGTCCAAAAAAATTAATTAAAACATTTTTTTAATAAGATTCTAATACTACAAAAGTGTATTAAATGAATAACAAAATGTATAGAACAAATTTCAACCCATTTGAATACATAGATTGAAAGATTACAATGTTTGAAATGAAAAAAAAAAAAAAAAATTATTCCTGCAAAACAGAGGAATCAACAGACTTTGATCCCTCTTGGAGTAAGTTTTTTTCTCTATACATAAGTGAGGAATTTCACCATTCATAAGGATATGATGTTAGGTACACCCATGAAAATTTTCAAAAACAACTATAGAGCCTAGCTTACTCAAAATCATCTTGCAGTGCAGCATGGTTAAGTGAATTGGCAATACACTAATGATTTTTTGATGATTTTTGGGCAATCAGTTTCTTTTTAAATTTAAAATCCATATAGTGAAAAACTAGAGACAAAAATTTGGAATATTTGGGAAAGAAATTTCGAATTTTGATTTCACAAATTGCATGGTAATAGGGCTTGAAATTAAAAGAAAATGTTTTTTTCCTCAAAATTGTTCCAACATAGCTAACAAAGCTTGACTCCTCTTAGGATGTGATTTGAGAGCTAAGTTTGTTTGTTTTTTTGACAATTGTATACCATATTTTATTAGTTACATACATGCCAAATTAAAAAAAAGTCAATGAGGGGTTTAGTAAAAGATGCCCAAATTGCATGAGCTACCCAAAGATGTATAGGGTAGGATAACTTTTGATCCAAGCACCCAATAAGAAACAAACAAACTATAGTCATTCTAAGGGGATACATATTCACACTTGGTGTCAAACTTTTGTGAACACCCAATCAAAATTTACTTTGTAGGAACCTGCCTAGATTTTCAATTGTTCGTTTAGTGGAAAATTGTGCTTTAGGGGGTAGAACATTTTAAACCCCTAAAAGGACTTAGGGTCGCTGCACACTAGGCTAATTCATCGCATCGCTGATAGGGTTTAATATTGCAAGTTCTTGAAATAGCCCCTTCTATTCACACGGTACGTACTAGAACTGGTTTTCCCATATTCACGAAGTTTCGTAGTTTTTTGCTGAGGTAGGGTTACGTTTCCCTTGCTTCACACCAAAGCGTGGTTTAGTTTTTTTGTTATGTATCACCAAAACTCGGAACGCACTCGCAGGCAATCTCGGAATCGCAAACTCGCAATTGCTGAGCTACTCAAACGAGTGCACGACACAAACAAGAAGCAGGGAAGGCGAGGAGACTTAAGGCGGAGTGGTGCATTTGATATTACAAACCCCGTAGGATTTTTCCTTAAATCTACGTTTTTGGCTGATTTTCAAATTTTCATGCAACCACTACATGTTAGCAAATTTCTCCTTGATTGCAATAGTAACTGGTAACCTTGGCACCGAAATCGCTGGTTCGGGAACGCCACCTCAGATTGCCACGTAGGATCGGTTGCTAAACTTGTCACAGGTGTGAATCTACAATGTGTGGTCTTCGTTCCACAGTTCGTATCACCGCCTTAGAGGCACAGGTGTGCGGCGACCCTTAGGCCATTTTTGGGGGGTAAAAAATCACTCAAAATTGCCATTTCTGCTGAGTTCACTCAAGGAAACATAATAAATATAATTTTTAGAATTTAACTATAGGATCTTGTACTTTACTTGTCTAAAATTATGTGGTAAAAATTTCATGAAGTTTGACTGCATAGATTGGAAGATTTAAGCATTCAAAGTTGAATTTTTATTTTTTTTGAACATTGGTTTGCAATTTCAAATGCCTTTGACCGCCATTTGTGGAAATTTTTTACACCATGGACTTTGAATTTAAAATAATTTATGTTGAAGAATTGAGTTGAAAGTCTAGGAATTTTTATCTATTTAAATTTTTTTTTAAACTTGATTTTTATTTATTTTTAAATTGTTAAGTAGAAGTACATTCAAGATTGAAAGAAAAACTAAATCATTAGTAGCTCTAAGATGGGATTGAAACATAATAATCTCATTAGTGAGATTGTTCTAGCAAGCAAACATAACTTTTTCAAACAATTCCCCACCCCCACCCCACCCCCCACCCCACCCCCGTGAAAATTGTATTTAGAAATGAATCCTATTAAAAAAAAGTCTAGATGATGCTCAGATTGCCCGTAAAACAAGATTGTTCATAACCTTCACATCACTAATCCTAATGGAATGAATCAAAGCTTCACATATAGAAAAAATAAGATCTAGAGAAGAAAAAAAGTTTAAAAATTTAATTTTAATTTTTTGTGGATTTCTTTTTTTACCCAACGACGTGAAGATTATATTTAGGATGGCATAACTTTTGCTCTGGGCACTGATTGAAATATAAATTATATTCCCACAAAGCTAAGAATTTTTTCTATCTCATGAAAAAAGTTTCAAAATATTCACTAAAAATTGAGGTCATAGAAACCTGCTAGGAGTCCACTTTGTCCCTTGAGAGGACAATGGTCCTTTAGGGGTTAAAAAGTAAAAATTAGAAAAACCATTGTCAATTTTTTTACCATTTCCAGAGTTTCAATCTCCAATTCAACAAGGAATCAATGTAGGCTTAGTGGTCCAAGTGAGTTCGTGATTTACATTTTTTTTATTACCCCAGTCGCCCCCCTGAAAAAAAGTCCCCTGCCAAATAATTGTATGTCGTTAGTATTATAATGGTTCCTTTATTCCACGACGGGCCTAACCACCCTGCCGGGAGCGAACTAGATTCTGGAAGCTGCTAATTAGCCAAGCGGAGAAGTGAATGAATGAGAACAGGGCAACTGGCTGGAAAAACAACTGAAAGTGTACTTACTTAGGAACTTAATAAAAGTTAAACAAGTCCCACGGTCCCACCCAGTCCAAGTGAAGGGCCGGGGTGCTGTGCTCCGCTCTGCTGCGACTGCTTTGCTTCGCCCTCCGTCCGTCCCTCCGTCCCTCCCTCCGTCCGTCCCTCCCTCCAGACAGAGATTCCCCTTTTCCCTTCAGTTCCCACGCCTGGCCTGCCTTTCTGCTTGACCAGCGGAGATCGAGAACTTGGGAGCCGGTTGGCTTGTCTCGCTGCTCTCGTTCGCAGGGAACCGAAAAGGCCCTTTCCAACCATCATTAGCCCCCCCGCCATGCAAAGGATTCGTATTATTAAGTGATTTACCACTCGCCCTTCGGCTCCTCACTGCAATCATGATTCGGATTCTTCTCTTCTCACTGGGGCTCTTGCCTGGGAACAACACGAAGTTAGTTACTGGACAACTCAGCCTCCTGGAGGCCCAGGGAGGATGGAGTGATGGACCCCTCCCTTACTGCCCCCCAGTCAATTGCCCCAATCAAGGATCAAGGGTAAATGTAGAAAAAGGCCCCCCTATTTTGTGCTGCTCCGTAAGTTTTGTGTTTCTTCACCTCTCATTTGGGGCCTCTAGATTCAAAATGTGAATTCAGAATTTGCAAATTTTATCATTGGTGGAAAATAATGAAAATTCAGTGTCTTCCTTGGGGATAAAATTGTAGGGAAATAAGGGGGTCAATCCTTCCTAGCCTGGCCAGGGTGAATTGACCCCCCATTGCCCCACAAGGGCAAACACTTGAATTTTTTATTTGCAGCATACGAAAACATTTTGAAATTCTGAATTCATATAGGCCCCAAATTAGGTAGGTGAGGTGAAGAATTCTCAATAAATGCGGCACAAAGTAGGGGGCAATTTTTTTTAATTATCCTTGCTTGGGGCAATGAGGGGGTCAATTCTCCCTGGCCTCCTGGCCTTTGCCTTGAGCGGCTCAGCCCCAATAAAGTTCAGTTCAGTGATTTAATTCGGCGCCAACCAGTTTCGTTCCGTCCCAAGTCAAGTGGCGTGGGGACGCAAACTGCTCCTGCATTGGTCAACTTCATTTTCGGAGGACCAAGGAGGGGGGGGGGGGGAATCGGATCAAGTCAAGTCCTGGGGAACGGAAGGGGGGAGGCTCAACAGGGAGGGGAACCTGACCTCCGCCTGGTCATGGAACTCGGGACTAGGCCTAGGACCACTTTTTCCAAACCTGGAAGTTCCGCTCTCCGTAACCTGTACTGTATGTATGCTCTCATTCTGCAACTATATATGAAGAAAAACAAAATTGGACTGCTGTGTTTTTCGGAGATGGAATTACATGACTCCTACAAGTTGTAAAAATTTCAGATGTTTTGTGAATTCTGGAGTAGAAAGTAAAGAGAAGTTCATATCAAATACAAATACACTTAAAAAAATTGAATTTTTCAATAGGTGTACATTATAGTGTAGAACATTGTGGTCAAATATTTTTACTATGTCATTAGAAAATTAGAAAAAACAACATTCCATGGTAATAAGCCCAAAGCGCAAATTTCAATAAAATATTAAAGTTTAGGAAATTTTCAAATTTTGAATTGGACTAGAGACTAGAGTTGATAAGCTTCATTTCACAAGTCAACCTCAAATTCCCTAAAAAATCACCTTTATGGCTTAAATTTAGATTCAATGCACAAAGCACAAATTGCCAAAATACAATACTTGGTGATTTATGGATTCAAGCAATTCCATCATTTTTTTTCATTTAGGTTCTTCTAAGAAGTATTTAATCCCTCCATGAGGTGCTCCATAAGGTTCACCATGAAAACTCCTCAAACTTTGTAACAATATTGACAATATCTAAACAAATAATGAATGAAATTGTGATTTTCATTTGTTTAAAGGATGTTTTGTATCCTCTTAGATGCCTTAGGGTTAAGTAGGTTCTTATGAAGTCAATTTTGGGTGGCTGTTTAAAGAAGTTTGATACAAGGAGCAAAAAAGTCTATATCTTTTGTGGGAAATATGTGTATTTTTTGGATTGAGTACCTAGATTAAAAGTTATATTGCCCAAAGATTTTGGGGTAAGATAGCTAGCATCGGAAAATTTCTACAATACCCCTTTTTTACTTCTAAAATTTGGCAAGCACAAACCAACATGATATAGAGGAAGATTTTAAATATTAATTTTTTTTTTTTAACTATGTACAATGCAAAAATTCCTTCCAAGCTATTGATGTTGTTTCACAAGACCATTTTTTAATTTTCTATGTTTCGATTTTTTTACTTTTCCAAACGCTTTAATCTTGCAATATATACATGCAATTTTTTTAGCTATAAGAAGATCATAAGGTACAAATTCAAATTTGTAGTTTTTATCCATATCCACATATTTTTCACTAACATTGTATAAATAAAAGTTTTAGATAAGTCATTACAAGATAATAGGCTCTATTTGAAGCCTTTGATTTTTATAAGTAACATATTGTAATTTGCTACAATTCTCCAAAAGGATGTAAGGCTTTGGGACCAAATAGTGTTATTTGTAAAATTGTGCAAACAATGAGGTGATAACAAAAAAATAACAAAGGCAATGTTGAGAAATAAATACTAACTTCAAAGTAACTAAGCTAGTATAGATGAAGATTAAATTTTGTTGAAAATTATTCAAAAAATAGATACAAAAATTTGGAGAACTTAATTTTTTCACTTTTTTGTATGACTTTTTTTGTATATATACATTTGTATTTATAACATTTATCAAAATATATTTTCACAAAAAATTAGATATTTAGCAATATGTGCCAAACAAGACTTTCATGCAAAAAGCTAATATACCTGAAAAATAAAGTAAAAGGGTCAATTTATAAAATATATGACCATTCTATTTTAACTTAAACCATGGACATTGATTCATGTTTTGTCTTTGTAAATTATACTACTTCAAATGCTTCCACAAAAATGTTGCTACACATCACCCTTCCAATAAGTTTTTTTATAAAATTGTTTCAAAAAAGTTGTCTCTTTCAATGATTTTTAAAATTTTATTTAATAGAAAGTAAGGATTGTCTAAAAAATATATTTAAAGGACAAATGAAAATTGCAACCTATATCCAACACTTCAAAAAAAATTCATATTTTGTTCTCACAAAGTTTTAGAGGTTAGAGTGATAGTAGGCATAATAATTTATTTGCTAAGTATACTTATATCTTGTATTGCAATAATGTTGAACTTACATTAAGTTTAACAAGTCTGCAAAGCATTCACCAAATGAAACATAAGATTTGTTTCTTAATTGTTATGTCAAGGTTGCTATTGTGTTTTTTGTCTTGTCTACTAATTTGGGCAAAATTCATATGAATTTAAAAACAATTATTGGAACAAATAATATTTAGCAATATAAAAAAACAATAGCCTAGTGAGGTAAGTCATGAAGGTAGTGAGTTGCTCTAAGTTAGTAAGTGATATGAAAAACAACTCTCTTTAAAGTAAGGCTCATGTCATCTTTCTTTGCTAAATTTGTTTAGAAAATAATATATAATATACATGTAGATGGTTGTATGATACAATTAATTGAAGTTGGTCACAAGTGTAGGATTTATCAATATAAGGCAAACTTAGAATGATTCCATAAAATAAAACATTAAAATGAGGTCAATGTAGGATGGTTGTTAGTTCAACTAAAATGTATGGAGTACTAAACAATTTTATAATAGTTAGTATTTGAACTTTTGCATTTGAATCAATTCAAATATTTGACTCTATTTCTTAAAGTATCTTTAGTGCTTGCAACTATAGCCATAGATTGACATTGAATAGATAAATAAGTAACTAATTATGAATGAATTTCATTTTATAAGGTGTAATGGAACAATCATTTACCTGAAAAATTTGATCAATATAAAAATTTGGAGAATTTTGGTAGAGTAAAAACAAAATACATGATTTGAGGCCAAATTTCATTAACAAATATGTCATTCTACAAGATCAAAAAAATTGGGGATTTTATGCCATAATATTTGAAGAGATTCTCATCCATCCTACAAAATAACTTTATAAATTCTGTACTTGTACAAAACTTTGATATTAAGTTCAAGCAACAATTAATTTAAAGCAAGGATAAGATTCAAAAATGTCAGATTTCAATTTTATGCACAAAACACTACTTATAACATAACATGTCAAAAATCATTAGAAAATCCAACAATTCTTCAACTAGCTATTGCATGTTTTGACATGTCGTATACAACCTTGAGAGCCGTTATATATGACATAATGTCGTGGCCCAAAACAATATTTAATAGAATTAAACTGATTATGCATCCTGTTCCAACCTTCCATGACTTTCTCAAACAATGCATTTTCAATAAAATCTGGGCAAGATAGTCGTCATTTCTTGAAGGCCTATATGGATGAATTCGGTTGACGCTTTTGAATCTTTCATCCACAATCCCGACACAATCCCGACGAGAAAGCCCCCCTCAATGCAACAGAAAATGCCTGTCATGCACTTCACCCCTTCAGTCCGTCCGACGCTTTAGTAAATGGCCCCCCCACCAACTTACCCCAGCCAGCCCAGCAAGCCTTCCCCTCCCCGCCCCCGTGCGACCGTAGTCTACAGTGCCCCGTAGATACCGTCTCCCCCATTATACCGAATACCAGGGGGCGTAAATCCCTCCCCGCCTGCACTTTCCCGGGTAAAAGCAACCGAGTAAAACCCAGCGAACGTTACTGGCCACGACAGACGGAATCGTAAGTTAAGTTACGAGTGCGAGCTTCTAGTGTGTCCGAGGACGTGCCCTCTGCGACGGCCGAGCGGAACTACGGCCTGTCTGCTTGCCTTGCTCCCCGCGCGCCTTGGCTGCTGCCACGGTCATTCCCCTGCACTTCACCCTTGGCCTGGTTTTGTATTTGGAGGGGTCGCAGCATTTTCTTCTTCTCATCAGTCTTCCTACCATTGTCACCAGTGCTCACTTGGACTTGCTTCTCGCGTCTTCGTTCCCAGACTAGAAAGAGAAGAGCGGGGTTCTGCCAGTGGAGCTGGTTTAATGGTTTCGTGCGCTTGATCGGCTTTGCGGTGTGCATACCGTGTTGTGTCTGGACCTGAGCGGTCGGAATGGCGCTGTGGTGACGAGAGCAGAAACACGAGAGCTTGCGGGAGGGAGTTGCGAAGGTTTTAGTTCCGTGGAGGGCGTGTGTGGAGGAGTTTCGTCGGGGGTGGTATTTTATTTTTTTATTAAGGGGAGGAGAGGAGAGGAGAGGTCGTGCAATCTTGAGGTTTCGTGGTTTCCAGTGTGGTGATCGGAATGGTGGAGGCGGAGGTTTTGGTGTGGGTGGGCGTGGTGTGGTGTGACCGTGCGTCGTAGGGCGTGGCCTGGAGAGAGCTACGCAGGGGATGTGCGAGTGGGTTGTCTGTATTGTGGGGAAGAATTTTCAGGAAGTCGGGTGTCGCAGCAGCTGCTGGGTCCCTCCACTACGCGTCGCCCCAGCTTTTGTTCCTTGCCTAGCAAGCTTGTTCTAGAGCGGGGGTGGTACCTCCGGGGCCGTTTCTTGTTTCTGGGATTCCGAGCTGCTGCTGCTACTGCTACTGTTGCCGCGGAGCGAGTGAGCGAGCGAGCGCAAAGGGGTTTCCCGGTGCTTGCGTTTGTGCGTTTGTGCGTTCGTTCGTCCTTGCCCTGCATGTGGAATTTTTTTTCCGGCCATTGCTGTGAAAGCCGCTGGGGAACCTCAAGGTCTCATTCCCGCCCTCCGTTTCTATTCTCTCACTCATTTCGGCGGGTCTTTTGGGTGGCAGCAGCTTAGAGAAACCTAGAGACGGAAGCTCCTGAAAATAGGATGCCAGTGCTCTTGTTGCGGACTTAGTCGTACCGAGTGACGATCACGCGAAGAATTGTACAAGTCCGTGTAGCGAGGTTTTCTTTTTGGTCAGTTAGGTGCCGCTTTGAAGACTTAGTTTTGTGCTACTTTTAGGCTTCTGAAACGAGAGGGGGAGGAACTCATGCAGGCTGCCGGCGGCGGAATATATCCGTGCGGACTTCATTTTATTTTCGTAATTATTACTTTTTGGCTGAGGGTAAGCGTATTTTGTGATGCAGGGAGGTACTACTGCTGGAACCGTGAAATCTTGACTCTATAGGAGACCCACTGTTTGTATGATTTGCTTGTCTTTCCTGGTGACCCAGCTGCAACATCGCGCGCCATCGCCGTCGGAACTTCTCCCGCCCCATCTTGTGGTGAAAAAACTCTGCCATGGGCACACTCATACACTTCATCTGTCTACTGGGAGGCTGACGCCGCGGCGGTCACCGGAGCTCAACCCTCCTCGTCGTCCTCTCATCAGGGTTTTTGCCGTCGTGTATACTACCATATAGGAAAACGAAAATTTCCGGGGAGAGGTGAGGGCGACCTTGTCAAGGCTCGTTCGGTGTTGAGTCCAGAAACCTGAGGTTTGGGCCGCTTATCTGGTTCTTTTTTTCCCCTTTTTTCCACCCAAAGGGACACTAATTGGTGTCCCTGCATACACACTTTTTAGGGTCTTTAGGAATCGGACATACAGCGATTTTGTGAGGTTTTCATTGATTGAGTTTCTGCCTCAGGAGCTCAACTGTGCTTAGAATTTAATTAGAGAAACTGCCAACCGGCTTGGTCGGGGGGGGAAACACCTAAAAGTCCGAAAGAGGGGTGGTGGGTTCAGTAGGTGGGTTAAGCTGAAACTAGTGCCGATTTTTTTCATAGACTAATTGAGTGGGCGGCTTCTTGCGGCCCCGAAGCGGCGAAGATTGCGGGGTTAATTCATTCGGCACCGCTGGCGAGCCAGTACTCACTATGGCTTTGGGACGGAATTGGGGGCTCCGGCGACACGACCAAGGAGCGGAATTGGGTGGCCAACAACCACAGCTGGTCGCAGCCCCCCCAGACGACGGACCAAAACTGGAGCCTGGTCGCGGCTGCGGCGCCGTATTATGACCGCCAACAGCCGCAACTGGAGCGGCAATCTCCCCCGCCGGCCAAGGAGTTCAAGCGCACGGTCGGCGAGGGCCGGCGGGGATCCAAGGAGAACAGCAAAGCCGCGCTCGCGGAGTCGAAGCAATTGGAGCAGAAGCAACTACAAGTCGCGGCTCCTGCTGCTTCCAAGACTGGCAGTGTCTCCAATGGAAACAACGGCAACAACAGCGTTAACAACAACAACAACAATTCCTCTCAACAATTCCAGGTCACCGCCAACAGTCATGAGAAGCGGTTCAAGTCGCTCCCGTCAGCTGAAGTCCTCCCCCGCAATGTTACACTGGGAGGTTACATATTCGTTTGCAATAATGACACCATGCAGGAGGATCTTAAACGTCAGCTCTTTGGTACGTCCCAGCTACTGGCCTCCGTTCGGTTCTTTTGTGCTGAAGCTAAGAGAATTGATGAGAGGTTGTAGCAAGTAGGTGGTAGTACGGAATCTTCATGATCCTTGTGGACACCATCATAATTGCATGGGAGGGTTTAGTTTTCTAAGGCCCGTGTACTTGTAGGGGATTTCGGTGATTCCAATATCCGGGAGGCTCTAGATTTTTCTGTTTGTTGTGTGCATTTCGATCTCTCGAGAGGGGCTTGAGTTTTCTGTCAAGTTTAAAATGTCATAGCATGATTACTGGCATAGAGTTGGGTTTTTTTAAACTTGTGGTAGCACTCAGATATGAAGGGTTAAACTTGAGGGATTAATCTGAGTTTTCTGTTGCAGGATTACCACAACGTTACCGGGATTCCGTGCGCACGATTCAACCAGGGCTTCCGCTTTTTCTGTACAATTATACTACGCACCAGCTCCATGGGATCTTTGAGGTGAGTCGTCTGTTTTATGGTTTCTCCCGACTGATCTGTTAGTGTTGGTCTTAACTGTAGTTCTAATTGACATGGTTCTTAGTTTAAGGAAATTTAGTTTGTATTGTCGGTAAGTAATAGGCACTGGGGAGTAAGATGCACCGAACGTAGGCGTTACCGTCCATGAGGTTTGTACGAGGCATTTCAGGTGTGGGGTATTCATTCAAAGCGTGTTTGTATGACAGGCTGCGAGTTTTGGAGGTTCAAATATAGATCCTACCGCTTGGGAAGACAAAAAATGTCGAGGAGAATCAAGATTTCCTGCTCAGGTTGGCTCTTAATTTTGAATTTAACGATTGAAATGGTCAGTGCTATCTGTCCTGGATCATATTTTTCACCATGAGTTTGAAAGGATGCAGATTTACACTGAAGGTTAAACTCAGTGTATCAGTATTGTAGGATTTTCAGTGCCTCTCGAAGAATTGCTAATCCAACATACTGTCTCTCTTGTATTTAGGTGCGCACCCGTGTGCGCAAGCTGTGCAAGCCTTTGGAAGAGGACTCATTCAGACCTGTGCTGCACCATTATGATGGTCCCAAGTTTCGTCTCCAGCTCTCTGTCCCCGAGGTAACGTAGCGAACACGTTCTCTTATCGATGAGAACTGAGTTTTAATCTAACTTTTTTTTCAGTTTGGCATCGATGTTGGCATGAAGGTTACGTTTTCAGTTTTGATGCTGTAGTCTAATCTTCGAAATCTTCTAGGATAATATGCGCATGTGGGTCCACGTGGCACCTGGCTTGTAACACTGGGTGTGTGGCACTTGTGCACTGGCAGGCTGTGGAGCTCTTGGACCTCTTTGAGGAGAACGGGCCTCCGTGAGAGGACCCGCCAGGACTGGGTGGTGACACAGCAGCAGCTATCGTTCTGGAATTGCGCTTGGTAGTCAGAAAGGATGATGAGCTTCCCTTGTGGAATATAAGTTTCTGTGTTTTTGTGGTAAAATACAGGTACATGGGTCACACTCTTTCGTTAGGGAAGTAGTAGAAACGCTAGAAACATTTTGGAGGATGGAACCTCATGACAGAGAGAGAGCGAGAGTCCACTTGACACAGACGTAAGCCTGTAAAATCGTTCAACCTCCCCCCCCCCCTTTTACAGCACTTCGCCTTTTCCGGTATAGTCCCTGATAGGATATTACCCTTTGTAATTTTCTACTTTTCCTTTTTTTCTCTTCCCCGCCCCCCCCTCCCGCCCTTTTTTTTTTCCCCTTTAGAAAACAGAGGTAGCTACTTCTATTGATCGAGACTACAAAGTGCTTCAGCCACATCATTGACAAGATACAATTATGTTCAGAATAAATACTCACTTGCGACCAGTTTGGCTTGTCAGTGATAGTATCATTATGTCTCATGTGTTCTCCATGCATCACCTCACAATCATTGCTGGGAAGTTTAAAATTACAGTTTCTGTTGGCAATTAACTGCTCTTGGGTTGGATTTATGAGGTTTTAGTCCTCAATGTCATGCTGTACAGTTTTCATACCTAGATCTGGGGACATACAGTATCCAGGAGCTTGCGGTTCAAGCAGGGTGTTGTAGCTCTCTTACCAATTTAAAATATCTGTATTTGGGTCATTTTATTGGTGCCGAAAGGACAAAGATTTGAAATCCTTAAACTGTTAGAACTTGTCGATCAGACCTTGCCAATGACGACACTGATATCTTACATTGACCTGTTTTGGAACAAATGCTGCAGTAAGAGCATCCCCACTCCAACACGGGGAAGCAACACTTCAAATGGTCTGAACCATTGATCTTTAGAAAATCTTCTAAGATCAATGGTTCAAACCATTTGAAGTGTTGCTTCCCCGTGTTGGAGTGGGGATGCTCTAAGGTAAGTGCACCTGTGGTGGTCTGAATAAGCTTTGTGGGGACCTGTGCACCGACCTGTTTTGAACAACTGCTGCTCTGCTGCACTAAGTATTGCACTTGGTACAGCTACCTCTGTTTTCTAAAAGCGGGGGAAAAAAAGGTACAATCGTACAAAGCCAAGAAAAATGAAATAAAATTCTGAGCTCTCTTATCAGCCAATCAGGTTGATTGGTCAAGCTGGACCATTTCTACGATCTTAGCCAATGGGAAAGTTTCCTTATGAGGTGGAAACACCCAAAATTGTCAAAATAAGCAATTGAGCATAGTCAGGGATACAACTAATGCATAGTTGGTATGTCTTTGGATTTATTCTTCAAGCTAAGTGAATAAGTTGGAATAAGGCAGTTACTACCTTTCTTGAGCTCATTGTTATTGTGACAAAGTGTCATAATGAACTCAAAACAAGTTTCATTATTTATTATGTGCTTTACCCCCCCCCTAAAGGACCATTTGTCCCCTCGAAAGACAATTTAGGGTCCAGATAGGTTCCTATGACCTCAATTTTTTTTGAATTTTTTGAATTTTTTTGAGGATGTGAGGTTCTGCGAGAGCTTTGTGGATATATGATTTTTATTTCAATTGGTGCCCAAGAAAAAAAGTTATGGTACAATAAGCCCAAAATAGAGGTTGGTGGGCAACACAAAAAAATCACAAAAAATCAAAATAATTAAAAAATATATATTTTTCTAAATCTATGATATTTTTGTCTACATTTAAAGCTTTGATTCATTTCATTTGGACTAGTAATGAGAAAGTTATGGACAATCTTAGTTTTTTGAGCAATCTAAGCATCTTCTTGAAAAAGTAACTTATAGGATTCATTTCTAAATGCAATATTTACAATTTTACGAAAAAAATTATTAGACCGGGTTGTATTTTCTTGCTAGAACATCTCACCTTTGGAATTATTGTATTTCAATTTCATCTTAGAGATATTAACAATTTAGTTTTTCCTTCAATCTTGAACCTACTTCTACTTAACAATTTTTTAATGAAAGAAATTAATTGTTTTTTTCTTGAGGTGGGGAATTTCTATTAAAACTCAAATCAATGGCTGCTGATTTTTTTTTTTTGGGGGGGGAGAAAAATTGACCAAGGAACATTATGTGAGCTCATTGTCATTGTCATTGTCATTTCAAATCATTTGGAATTGTAGAACATACAAAAAAAAATGCAATGTGTTGACAAGGTTGCCAAAAAAAGCCTAATATGGAATAATTTAAAGAATTTCATATCTTTTTTATGGAAATTTTAAAATAAAAACTGAATAGTGGAGACCTTTGTCAAATTTCTCTTCTTCTACAAGATTTTTTTTTTATAAAAAAGAAATTTGAATCTGAAGATTAGGAGGGTAAGATTGAGTTTGGGTTGTAGAGGAACCGTGGGCAAGTTTCAAATATACGGTTCACACTAGAAGAAAACCTTGTTACTCTTGACACAATCTACATGACGTTTTTGTTTTTTGTAACATGAAAACATCAGTTTCAACGCAAAATGTGTTGAGAGCAACCAAGTTTTCTTCTAGTGAGGGTGGCACATGGTAAGTCTACCTTGTCTTGCTTTTCTTTTGCTTTTGTCTCGTCTATCCTTGCAACTGCTATATTTGGGCATATCGTGGAGGTAGCTCCTTATTTACAAAAAAATGAATTGAAGCCTCATGGGGTTGCAATTTTTTTTACTGGACTTATGATGGACTTTGGCTAGGGCTTTGACTAGGACTGTTGAAGCTAGAATTGGGGTTGATGGAATTACAACTTAGCTTGTATAATATGGAATTGAAGATTTAGATATAGTATTAATTTTTGAATTTTGAATTTGAAATCAAAGGACTTCCTCTAGGCCTTCATACAAACTATAACAAGTCTTTATAAAATGCTAGCACATATATAAAATTATATGTATTTTATTTAGTAGAGAATAATAAAGTTATTTTTGAATGGAAAAAAAATGCTTAATGGATTGAATCCAAAACTTTTGAATAATTATTAGAATTCTACTCCACTAAAGAAATAATTTAATAAAAATGCAAGCAAGAAAGGATAGTGTTTAGAATGAACGTATTTTCAAAAGATTGAGCAACATCCACAATGCTCCTCTATATGACTATGGGGTCCAAAATGGAACTCCTCAAAGCATCCATAATGTAGACAAATATATGTCCTATTTTATGCATGATAATAGTTTGCGACTCCATGTTCTTATCCTCTTCTACTTCCAAATTGCTCCCCCTCCAATTTTGAAATAAGGCATCACACAAATTTATCTTGAATTGTAAGTGTATCATTGGAAGTCTCTCACGGTGATGTACTTGCAATAGACCTTCATACAAAATGTTGATATTCACTATCCTAGTGTCTAGAAAGAAAGAAAACACTTAGTGCTACTACTTGTGTGATCTAATTTGGCATGAACAGGATGCCCTCAATTGATCTACTACATTGACGCCCCTCATAGTATATTCCAAGTGACTAAGAGAAGTGGGAAAAAGAACTTTCATGGCTCCATTTCTACAAGGCAGTATAGGCTCCATAATACAAGGAAAACATATAGGAAATGCATGAGTAGAAATTAGGAGCATGGAGTGTTTTTTCTTGCATAGGACACATCTAGTGCTCCTAGTTTCATACATTTTTCATTCCAATGTTCTTTACAGATAATTGTTCCAATTCTTCAATGTCTTTAATACCAAAGGTAAACCTATGCAATTATAATGCATTGTCCTTATGACATAAATGTGGACTATGACCAACTTTGTGAATAAGCCTTCATTAGGTAAGAAGTTCTCAGTATCATAAACATATCCTTTATTTTCAAGACCTCACACCAAATCCATGACCATATTGTGTGCTAGTCAAGGCTCTAATTGAAGTACTACTAGAACTCTATTAGGTATCATATTTGGATTCGCTCCAAAATAAATATCAAAATTAAAAATATGTACTTAGATTTTGAGTCCACACACTATAAGAACCCCGTATTTTATGCTCGGTTTTATGTGACGTTTTATAATTTTTAGTGACGGATTTTAGGTGATGTCTAATAGAACAAATTTGTGTTTTAATGTCAACAATAAGATCCAATGTTACATTTGGATGTTATATTGAATGTTATTGTTGAAATAAAAATACAAGTTGTTTTATTGGACGTCATCTAATATCCGTCACCAAAAATTGTAAAACGTCAAATAAAACACAATTTTCTTATAGTGACAAGATATCCTACCTTGATGCTCCATTTTGGGTACTTTTTAGGTATGTATTGCCTAGTAGAACAATAGGACCCTTTATACTTAATCATCATCTCATCTATTGTGAGGTGTTTTTCAATTGTCCAATTGCTTTTGAAACTATCCTTTATGTCACTATCAAACTAACACACTTGCCCAATTTTGTCATAGCATGTGATTTTCCTCTCTCATACATAAGAAATATTAGTGACATAAAGACAATTAGTAATACCTTTGAACCTAGCATGAGAAAACACTTGAGAAATTACAGGGCAATGGAAAAATGAATCTTTTTTCACCCAACATGTCTTCAAAGTTGGTTGCTTCTTCAACCCAATGAACATGCATATATGCCTTCAATTCCATCATGTTTTCAAGGCACCCCTCTTGGTCTTCCTAGAGCAATTCCATCCTCATTTGATATTGTTGTGTACTGATTAGTTTCCACCACAATCTTCTGCAAAACAATGTAGGGCCAAAACAAAGAGAATAGTTGAATAAATGATGGTACATACCAAAAATACATATTAAAGCCAAAAAATAAATAAAAATCTTACTCTAAGGGAATATGTAAAATTAGATTGGGACCATGTTGATCCCCTAAAAATATATTTTATACTATTAGAGATTAGAGGCATCCCCATTCTCACTTCTTTCAACTCTTCCATTTACCTCCTCATTTTTAGAGCCATAATGCTCATTTCCCCCCCTTGCCATGTTTGATTATGATGAATCATATCCATAGTTCACAAAGTCTTGTTGTAGAAAAATGAGTACAATATTTGTATCATCTTAGTTGACTCCATTCTCTAGTAGTAGGATTGTATGCCCCAACAATTGGATTCTTTCATTATTGTCGAAGGCCTCCAAATCATCAATTATGAGTGCGGTTGTTAAATTGCCTACCACCTTTGAAACTATGCCCGGAAACAAAGGATTGTCTATTTGTCTAAACGGTCTATAGCAACTTCACAAACCATTTGGATTGAGAGTGCTCCAAATCCTCCCTACTTGCCCATTGTGGGCTTTACCACTGCCTATAGGGCCAAGCTTGTTGGTGTTGCCTGCTTCATTAGCAATCAGAGCACTGACTTTGTGGCAATTGCCACCCAATTTTGCCATTGTGTTGTGCAGTACTTGTACTTGCTAGACTGCATTGTTGCCATGTCTACTTAGACCTATGTCATTGGTTTTGTAAAAGAATTGAACTGTAGAAGACCTTCGTTAGCTATGCTAGGTGAGGTCGTCAAAGTTGATTGTTTCTTCATTAATTTCTTCCATATTGTGAGCCCTATAGTTGTCACCTAGGCCTCAATTTTTTTCCTTCTCCTTTGCTCATCTTGATTAGTATTTTCATTCAAAAAGACCTAAAATAATATTGCAATGAAACCTACCTTCCCTTTCAATGAAGTGCATTGCCCCTACATAGACATCTTCTTCATTGTTGTATAGGCTTGTCTTGTTTAACAAAAAATCGTATTGAACGTCATATTGGATGTCTAATGTTGTGTGTTGTATTAGACAAGTGTCGAGTATGTAAGATATGTTCATAGAATATTTTAGGTAATATTTTGAATATTCTTGAAATTTTAGTTATATTTGAAGAATCTACCTATTACACGGACATAGGGATCTACTGAACATTCTCAATGTTGTCTTAGATGTCGTATGACAATTTTGGATATGACAAATAGGTTGCTGTGTTTATATCAAAAATTGCTTGTCTTTCCTTGTTTGCTTCTTCAGTATATTCACAAACAAGGTGCGCTAATGACTAGACCTCAATGCCTTTCAGTTTTTTGTATTTGCCATTGTGGTGCAATAGGGATTGTTGAATTCTACCTCATGGGTTCTAATTACGAGAAGAACGGAGGGAGGAAAAAATAGAGGTTTGTGAAGATGACGGTAGATATTTTACCATATTTGGGTTCAATGCACTTAATGTTGGTACAAATGCAACCTCACTTGTAGAAAAGATTTGGCGGCAACTCTCCTCTATAGCCCATGTCATTGACTTCATTGTTCTTGAAACAGACTTTTTGAAAGGATTTGGAATTGACAGAGATTGTGAAGGCAAACTCATCATTTTATAAGGAAATAAACAATGCCATGTAGGTCAAATATGGAAGCCTCTATAAGAACATTGCAGTCACTGATGGCGTTATTAGATTAGGGATTCTCGTAGTTTTGTATTATGGTGGACCATATCAATGCTATGTTTTGGGAGGTACCAACTTGATAGAGTTGTTAACAATACTTTAAATGTTGTGCACTTGCAGGCTTTTCATTCTTTGACCTTGGACTCAATCTTTTGCATCAACTCTATTCAAGGACCTCTATGAAGCAACTATAGCTCTTCCCAATCTTTTAAAGTTAGACCCAACAACTAATTGGAGGAAAAAACTCTTAAATTATTATTTAATGTTGCTATGATTGCAATGGGCAATAGCTGATGCGGTAAATTTTTTTCTAGAATTAAAGTATAATATGTATTTCTATAAGCATAGACTTCTAAACATAATTGGGAGACCTTGTGAGTGTTTCTAACTCCACCCTTGAGTTAGAAAGTTGCACATGGGTTCTAGCGGCTTATAAATGGAAATTGCTCCTGGGTATATAAATTCTAGCCTAGTTTTTAGCCTTCCAAGCAATGGACACTTTTGTTATTGTTAATCCTATCAAATTCAAACACTTCTAAAACACATCTAAAACACACTAATTGTTAAACGGTTAGAACGTTGTAGTTAAGTTGAACTATGAAGATAAAACAAAATCTAATCTGAACTAAGATTGTATCTAGGCAAAGTGATAGAATATAAATTCTTCTTCCCAAAATGATAAAGAAAGTTAGATTCCATGATTCCTAGTAAAATTTATCAAAGGATGAATTTCCGCCCCTAACTTATGCTAAAAAACTTCATCCACTAAACTAAACTAGCAAACCTATTCAAAATAATTCCAAATTTTAGGGTTGAGTTATTAGTTATTCTAACTACTAATTTCTTAAAATTAGTTCTAATTTTAACCTAATTGAGAGAATTTCATCCAAAATTAGACTCAAGCTTCATCCAAGCTTTTATCCTTCAAAAATAAAATATTTGTAAGAAGAAAAGTGGATTTTGGAATCTTTAAAGATTCTTTGGTTGGATCTAACTTTAAAAGTTTTTTTTTAATGATTTTGTAAATTTTGGTTCCTAATTATTCCTTAATTAATCCTAATTCTAATTTATCATTCTAAAATTACTACTTTTAGGGGTTTTAGATGTTTGAGCAAAAAAACAAGAAATTACCTTTCCAATAAGGTAAGACACGGAAAAGACTGACTTCCTACAAAAAGGTTATCAATGGATGAAGTTTTTCCTTAATTGGTAAGTCAAAACTTCATCCACAATTTACTTCTAACCTAAAATTCCTACTTCTAACCTAACTTTGTAAATTCTTTCTTAGATTCTTCTTGGATTCCTTTGAATGAAATTCCTAAATTCTCATCCAATTTCATGATTAAAGTTCAATTATTTGTAACTTCTTTGATTTTTGGTGATTTTCTAAGTATAAATTTTTTTTGGAATCCTTAAAAATTAATTATTTTTTCTAAATTCTAATTTAACTTTTAAGACTCTGACCTAAGAATTAGCTTCTTATTTATTAAATTTAACTCTAAATTAATTTAAAGAAAAACAAAAGGAAAAAGAAAAACTAACATACCTCTATGTCAATAGTCGCCACAGTCCCGTCATCGCAAATCACCAACATGATGGTCTCATAGTACCCCTCTTCCTCCATCATGTATGCATTCTATTTGCCCATTTGGTGAAGATTTGGAATTTATAACATTTAAAAGAATCTTGCTTTCTAATTCCCTTAGGTTAAATTCCTACGAAGTTTTATTAGTTCTAAGTATTTAATCCAATTCTTTTGGATTTTAGGAATTAAATTAAATACAAAATGTTTCCTAATTGGTTCTAAATTTAATTCTTAACTAAATTGAACTTCAAGGTTTTAATTCCATTTGCCTTATTAGTTCCCTTAGTTTCCAAATTAAATTTAAAGACTAAAAGTTTTTTGTTAAATGGTCCAATTCAAATAAATAATCTAATGAATAGTTATTTATTTATTAATATATTAGTTTGGTTGGATTATTCAAAGATATTTGTTGACTTTTGTCTTTTCTTATTTGGCTTGTTAGGCCTAATAAAAAACAACAAAAACAAACTAATTTTCAACGGAATCGCAATTTATGACAAAAGACCAAGTTCTTCAATAATAAAAGAATAAAAGACTGGAATAATTTTCTAATGAATAGTACATGAATAGGAAATGAAACAAAAATCCAACAAACAATTCCAAAATGAATAGCGAGATGCTTACCTAATAGTTTTTTAATGCCGCATACCTTCTTGGGGTATTCTATCCTTCTTCTTCTTTGGCCATGGAATCATTCAAATTCATTGAAAATTATTCTAATGGTTAAAAACATATGAAGTATAGCCCTCAGATACATAGCCTTGATATGATAAAACCACATCCTATGTTTGAGGTAGATTTATGTAATTTAATTACTTACTTTGTTTCCCAAATTCTTCAAAAAAAAATTGAATTTTTTTTCAAGATTTATACACCCATATACAAATGTCCAATCTAAGCCCCTCATATATTTTTATAAAAACAATGCCTCCATAATATGGCTTTGGTTCCATATAGGCATTAGGATTAAAAATATTTTGGCTATCTTTACTTAGATATTCCATAGGTACTCTAAATCCAGTACTTTCACCACAAAAATTTGATGTGGTCTAAAATTAAAGTACTTGGGTTTCTTATAGTTTTCTTGGTTCATGTACCACCCACCCACCCTCTAAAGGTGATGATTGATTAGACTAATGACTACTACCAAGGCATAGTGGTTGGTGTAACTACCCCATTATGACTAGTGCTTTCCCTCCCAAATTCAAATTAGTAAACCATATAGTGGCTTCTCTGCCCTATTGTTTCTCCCTCTTATTGTGACGGTTGAATTTTGGTGTGGTAGAGTATTCTTGTGGTATTTTCTTAGGAGCAACTCTTGAACTTCAAGCGTTTGCACTTCACACGAATGGCAAAGGTCACCGGGCTACTTGTACTATGTTGAAGATTTGCTTTACATATTTTTGCTTATCATTTTGTGATTGCTTGTTTTTCTTTTTGGTTTTACAAATCTGTGACATAGATAGCAATTGGCTTCAATTGTAGACACATGATGCATCCTCACTCACTTTACATTGGTTTGTTTTGTGTTTGGAATGGGTACAGGTGAGGTTGAGCCTTCAAATCTTGGACTCCCATCTTTGAATTTCAAGACACTCTTTCAAGCACTGAACATTCAAGTTTTACTATTGTACTTTACTTTGGATACTTGTATTTGGTAATTTCTGGGAAGAATAGACTTATTGTTTGATACAATTTTATCTTTTGAATAGTATTCTACCTTGATACTTTTCTATGGATAACTTATGAAAGTGTTTAAGCTTGTACATTTTATTTCATGTACAGCATGTGACTTGAATTGACAATATATAGTTTATTTTAGATTCAGAAAAGACATGCATGTATACAAATTTGGTAATAACAAGTTAGGTGGTGTGCGCCCTGTCTAGGGATGTCCAATCTTAGTCCCTTCTTTCAATTGTAGTTCATTTCATTCTCGTTTGATGACTTATATTGTGAGTTTGAGCGTTTGCTAGAGAGAGACTCTTGCCTTGCAAATTGTTGTGATTATCTACTTTAAAATGTTAAAATTGTTGTTGCGTGGCTACCAACTTGGCCTAATCTCTTTTTTCAAAACTGAATTGGGTGATCACCGTAGTGCTGGATGACTGAGTGATCAGTCTAGTCACCAGACTTAAGTTAGCTTCAACTTGCCTTGTCTTCTCTTGAGCTTCCTCTGGTTTGTCCCGGGCTCCTTCTAGGCCACCACCCGTTGAGTCCTGGACAGTACTTGGGACCTCACTCGAGTGGTTTTGGCTACTGTAGGTCTTTATTTGAACTCCTAAAACTAAACTTAAAAAAAATATAATGATAAGCAGGGCCAAAATAGAACAAGAAAGAGCTCAACTAATATCCTATCTTACTAATCTAAGTTTTATAAGTTTTGGGGATTTTAAAAATAAAATAAAATGAATAAGCAAAGGAAAAGAAAGCTATTACTATGAAAACTAATAACAATATTTTTGGATTTTTTAGAGGGAATTTTCCCAATTCAAACTAACGACAAGGATTATAACTAAGGTTTCATGGCCTTAGCATCAAATGAACTCAAAATCAAGAAAATTCAAGCAAAAAATAGGAAAGAGCCAACTTGGTATTTTAGGGGGCTTAAATAGTCCTTTTAAAGCCAAAGTTGGACGATTGGTACTTCTACCACCTACGTTAGAAATTTTCTAAAATTAAATGAGAGTTTTGACAATCAATGCTTCACCGTGGAGGCTACTCCAAAGCAAAATTGGTCTCTAAAGAAGACAAATGTAATAGTCTTTAATTTTGAACTTTATAAGTTCAAAGCTTAATTTGACATCCAATGATTTAACTTTCCAAATGAGGTTCACATGACAGTGTTTGAACCAAAAGTTGGAGGTTTAGGAGCTTAATCTCTTAAGGTATCTGAGTTAACTCCTAAATGAGGTACACATGATAGTGTTTAAACCAAAAATTAGGAATTAATCAATCAAACTTCATTATACAACGAATTTTGGTAGTGGGTTTGGTTTAGAAGCTTTTGGCAAAGTCAAGCTTTGCCACCTTAAGCCTCCTAATCCCAATTATGTTGCAGAAGTCAAGATTTTGTTAGTATTCTTAAAGAAAGATCAAATTTGGGGGACTAAACCTCCTAATAGAATTTTAGTATGGATGTTGGTCTCAGAGGAAACCTTGTGTCCTCTGAGTTAAGTCCTCTACTAGAGATATAGAATTTGAATAGAAGTTTTGACCTAATCTCGGCCTCAATAGATAATCCCAACAGAGTGTTGGTGAGTAAATCAAGAGTGTGGGTCTTCCGCACTCTAGTAGAATGTTGGTAGCGAGAATGGGTTTGTGGGTTGGAATTTTGTGGTTGCCAGAAATCTCAGATGGGGGCCTTATATATTTATTAGAAGGATCCACCACCTAAATTTACAACGAGATATTTGTTTTTTTACTCAGAGATATTTTAAACTAACTCTAACTAATCCTAAGATATTTTCAAAATAATATTAGTTTAATCCAAGAACCTTCTAGAACAAGCCTTGTTTAGTAAGGAAGTCTTGTCTAAATAAAATCTAGGATTTTTTCCAAAGATATTTAGACAATTAACCTAATTAATCCTAAGATATTATATAAATAACCCCAAAATATTTATAAATATTCTTACTTTATTCAAAGATAGTTTTTAAAGGAAAGATTTGAAATCTTAACCAAATTCAATCTTCGATTTTTTCCAAGATATTTTGCAAAATAACTTAGAATTACCACTAATTACTCTAAAAATGTCAAATCTATTGCTGGACCCTCTCTATCTTTTAGGGAACAATTTGAAATCAAAAATCAATTGTGTCATCCCATTCAGAAGACCCAAATTACTCGAAAGGACCCTTTACCTCTTCCTTCAGGCTATTTATGCTTGTAAAAACCACTAATGGTAATTTAAAAAAAAATCAAAACTCCAACTACTGGAATTCCTACTTTTCAAAGAAATTAACTAGCGAGGGTTGTCTGAAAGGTTTGTGGGAGTAAGAAAAGACTCCTTATTTGCAAACATTTGGACACCGTAAGCTCTTTCTACGTTGGTTAATCCACTACCATGTTGTAAATTTTTGTTAAATTCAATGTTGTTGCCGATTATGGTACTTGTGACTATCTAAAAGTCTTCAAACTTGACAAGTGACTTATTTAGCACACAAAATTCTATCCTAATTTTTAGTGAGATTTTACGGCACTCTAGGTAATTTTCATGAATTTATCATCAGTTTCAAAGGCGGTTGACTTCCCATTGTGGAACTTTATAAAATCCCGAATTCTTTTGGAAAAACTCTAGGAAGTTCCAAAAAGCTAAGGGTAAAACCAAATCTCCACATATATTATTCATAAAGAAGCTAAATTAGCAACTCTTTTTAATTTCCACCCGAGGGGGAAATCATTCTAGTACCAAGGTTTGTTGTAGATAATTGGCTCCTATGTTGATCTCTTGGTATGCTTTTATTCTAAAAGCACCTTTTTGTATGCTTCAATCACCTCTCCCTCCGACTACTTTTAATTTTGGTTTGTCTTCAAAAGTTACATGCACGACTAACAATAACTAATCCAAATTCATTATGAACTGAATCTAAACTCTTCTAATTCTAAGCCTAAAAATAGACTTTAACAATTAGCCAGATTGTCACATGCACTATGCAAGATGAATTTCACATGGACAAGACACTAGGACTGATTAACTTTTATATCCTCACTTCTCTCAAAAATGCTAATCTAATCTCTTAGACACTTAACTAGAATCTAGAAATGGGAAAACAAGGTATTTTATGCATTCCGTGTTTCTAGGAAGACTCCTCTCTAAATTAGTAGGGACTTCTACCAAATCTCCCTCAACTACTTATTTTATACCTTTTTGCATAAAATCACATTAAAACTAACAAAAAATCACAAAAAATAATCCCAGAGTTCTAAGTGTTATCTTGAGGGCTCAAAGACCTCCCCTTAAATCATAGAAAAGAGCGTCTTCTATATTCAGATTGGATAAATTTGTTGGATCATTTGAAAACTCTTTTGTAGAAGCAAATGTATGAGATTTTTCTAGAATTCATTGAAGTTATAAGTTCTTAAAAAATGCTAGTTTTCCTTGCTTATGTCTATACAATTTAATTCAGATATTAGCTTAACAACCTTACAACAATGACCAAGGACATTAGAAAGAGAAGCAATTGCAAGTGCAACACAAGAACCTATGCAATGGCAAGTACAACAAATGTGATTGTAGTGTAGGTATTTAATTTACAAGCCTTTGCTCAAAGGTAACTACATATATTATAATGTGGAATTTTTAGAATGTCTATCAATTTCAAAATTTGCCTTATTTACTAAAACTTCAACATATTGATCAAATTGTTCCTTGCAATAATGCATGTACCAATGTTGTTATTTGGTTAGAGAATTATTTTGTCTAACCTCTTTATTATTGGATTCGAGATTTTGTCTTTATCAACACAAGTGAGAAAGTAAATTACAAGAACATAAAAAAAATGTGAAAGGAAGGAAAAAGTAAAATCTTGCTTGCATTTCTATAGAAGAAATGAACGGCGTATCCAAAGCGGATCTAGAAATGTACTTGGTGATCAAGACTGCTGCCATTGTTGTAGTAGAGTCAGAATTTGATGTTGTGAAGGCTGAAGATATTTTTCATTAGAGAAAATATGGATTTTCTATAGGGTTGTTTGACTGTTGGTTTAGAGTCAAACGGCCTTGTAGAGAGTCCAGTGTTTTTTATTTAATGCTATAATTAGTTGCATTTGGATACTCTCTTTTTACTATACTTGTTGTAAATTTGAATACAATTTGCATGATAGGAATAGAGCAAAGAATTGAAACCACATGGCATTTGGGTTTTTGAAATAAGTATATGTTGTCTCTAGTTTTCATCTTCTTGACTTGACTATCTATTAGAATGTGTGTTGATGTTCCAATTTTGATTGGCAATATGAGCAATTTCTATTTGTTGTGATATGGTTGCCTCTTACAATGCTTCAATAGTTTGTTTTACAAGAAATAAAAGTTAGTCTAAGACAATCTAAAGTAGGAAGTTAATTATGATTGACAACATAGAGAGCTAGCTCCATGACTAATGCTGAAATAAAACCCAAATAAGCGTACTATAAGTTTTGTCATAGATTCTAGTTTGTTTTAATTTAGAGTTTTTTATTACTTTCATTGCTCTACTATGCCTTGACTCTGAAACCAATAGAAGCTCCCAAATAATTTTTTTTTCTTCTATTACTTCTATATAGCTCTACCATACCTATACTTTGAATTCTATAGAAACTCTCAATTATTATGTTGTCATTCAACTTAAGTTCATAATGTTTTACAATGTTCTTTTGTTCTTTGTACGACAACTACAATTGCTTTGGAGAGATTGATGCATTAGATGACTTTTTAGGCCTAAATTACTAGAAGAAAAAGATGTCCACCACAACTGGTTGAAATGTGACTAAATGTCCTATACAATTATCCTACGACTAAAGCCCTCTCTATTTGCATCAAACTCTTACGTCATTGTTTGCGTCATTGCTTTACATCATTAGTACAATATTTTAGTTGCGAAGTAGTTGTAGAATGAAGTGGATACATTGTTTCAATCCCAAAGGAATCATATAATGAAGTGTAGGATTATAAAAGTTGTAACAAAGTTCAAGTTTAGAATGAATGTGAGTTATTCTCCATCCAATATTCGTTACAATTGTTGATGTGGACTAGTCCACACTGTATGATATCCACCGTGCTGATTTGCAATCACAAAAAAAGACTAGCAAATGACTAGAAAACAACTGCAAGTATAAAATAACAATAGTCGTTTCCTAGTTGTTTTGTAGTCATTTCCTATTTGTTTTATAGTTGTTTAGTAGTTGTTTCCTAGTTGTTTTCAAATCATTTTTTGATTATCTTATATCAATTGTCCCATATCAATTGTCAAGAGTACCATTAGGCTAGACATATAAGACTTGTAAATAGTTGTATCTTTATGTAATGAGTTTTGTTAATAGAATTCTAAGATTTCTACATTTTGTAGATTTATGCCAATTTAACTACTTCTAGACTTTTGAAAGTCCAAAATTAATAATGTTCATTGGGAGATCTCACGATGGTCATCAAGAGATAATCTAAAACATTGAAAAATCAATAGAAACATCAAGAGATCTATACAAATATTGGGAGATCTCACAATGTTATTACCCCACGATCTTTTAGATGTTTAGTCCATAATTCATTAAATAGTCTAAAAGTAGTTAAATGTGGCATATTTTTACATTTTGTAGATTTTTACATACTATAGACTTTTAAATCTACAAATTCTGCAAGTCACAAACAAGTCACAAATGTATCACAAATAAGTTGCAAATGAGTCATAGACAAGTTGTAACGAAGTCACTGACAAGTCGCAAACAAGTCACAAATGAATTGCAAATGAGTCACAGACAAGTCGCAGTGAAGTTACAAATGAGTCGCAAATGAGTCACAAACAAGTCACAATGATAATGAAGTCACAAATTAATTGCAAACAAATCATAGATTAATTGCAAATGAGTTGCCAATAAATTGTACAAGTCACCGATTGAGTGATTGACCTTACGTGATAGCAAATATTACATAAACAACCACATCATAAAGCGCATGGATGAAGTTCCAAGTAAGCTGCCTACTAAGAAAAAACATCATTTGCCTTGTGTCGTCACAACTTTTAATTTTAAATTTAAATTTCCTTATTCATATGATAAATTATACATAAAGGCGGCTAATTGCAGAATTAAAGGACAAGCTAGTACAAATAGTTGCTTACTTTTGTGGAAGGACTATTGACAAATGTGTAAAGAGGCTAATTGTGCTTTTAAAGGCCGTGACTCTTAGGAAGGTGATAGTTAATTGTTGTGCCTTTAACAATTTGCCCTATAAAGGCTTTTCTCTTTCATTTTCAAATTAGCTCTTACGATGTATTGTAAGGCTCATCCGTGAGTGGACTATTGAATGAGTAGATTGTTTATCATGAGAATTTAATATCTAAATCCAATTGTAAAATTGGAAATATGTGTCGGGATCATATGAGTCAAATTATGTATGAGAATCAAAGTAGGTGAGAAGTTGTCAAGTCATTGTGAAAAAATTGGAATAAAATAAAATAGAAGAATTTGTACGAGAGGAGGAAAAAGAGATCAAGCAATTAAAAGTTGAAATTAAATTGTCTATATGTCAAATTAATACCATTCAAATTTGCATAGTCTTAATTATATATAGCTTTAGTCACAAACTGAAACCTTTTGAATCTTCCATGAGTGGACTTTCTAGGAGTTGAAGAATTGAAATATGTAAAAAACTATACTACACCTTGCAACTACAATACAACTAAAATGCTTGTCCATAGTGACTAGGGGCCTCTACATTCTCACCAGTCGCAAATGTCTGATGCAAGCCCAAAACTAGTTGCTCTTTGTAGTCACAAAATCCCTCATTTTCTTCTAGTGAATAAGATCGTGAGTTCTTGAACAGTGGCCAAACAAACATCCAAATATCCAAAAAATAAAAATATAGCAAACTGCAATGTGTGAATTGCATGAGACAATTTAAAGACATTAGTTTTTTTTGGTAAATGAAAAAAAATTTGTTTACAGATGATTAGAAATTTTGCTACATTAGAAACCTGTCATGGTTAGGAGATTGCCATGTCAAATAATATTTATTTATTTATTATTAAATAAATAAATAAATAAAATCTAAATTATTACTTTTAAATTTTTATTTTTATTTTTATTTTTATTTTTACATTTAATATTCTAACCAATGTGGTCTAAGTCACAATTTGAAAAACAACCCTGAATTAGTCTTCCCATGGTCTAATTTCTCTTCTAATGCAACACCATTCTTTCTATTGAATTCCTATTTGGCTAGAGAAAGTTCTATACAATGTGTTATAAATCATGTAGTGATGAGGACCATGCTTAGATTCCTCTACCATTTATTGTTAGAAACCATGTAGTGACAACAACTATATTTAGATTGCTATACTATTTAATTTTAGCAACCATATGTTGGCTAACTGCTGATCATTTCTATACAAAAGAATGTGGAGGTGATTAATAGGTGCATGAAGAATATAAGTTGTGCTACTAATGTTGATTTATATAACATTATTAACACAGCATTAGTTTTTATGCTTTATGAAAATTTTGACTAAAGTTCTTGTTCTTCTTGTAAGGTTTGTAGATTGTCAACAAAAGATGATGTGAAGACTAGAGATGAAGGGAAGATTTGTACCTAACCCAATATAGCTTGTTTTCAAAATGTTTTTTGTCAATAGATCCATTGAACATCTTCATGTTGTGAACGTCTTCATCACTAGTAAGTTGTGTTTCTAGTACTCATCAATAGTCTCAATAGTCTAGGGAATGAGAGCAAGACTTGCTAAAATTGGGGTCTTTCCAAAATTCCAAAGACACAAAAGTGCCTGAAAATGGTGAATATTTACCTTAAAGGAATTTTAAGGAGGTGTTTCCTGAGATGAATTCCATAGCTATAGGAAGTAAGTAGAACTCTTCTTCTGTATCAATCTTTGGAGAAGATTACTCTACTTCACAAATGATATGGTAAAACTAGGACAAAAACTTGTTCACATCCCCTTCACTTTGTTAATCCCTCCATTGTAGTATCTTAGCTATCCAACCAGCCCTTTTTTTAAGCTTTTTGAGAAAGTGCCAAGGTGGCGATCACTTAAAATTTGGTGAAGCATTGTATTTCTACATTCATCCATCTTTTGGACCAAAAAATACTTTTCAATCATATTTATGCACTTTTTCATCCAAATTTGGCGACTTCATCCACATTTTTAATAGAAATGGGAAATTTTTGGCGAAAAAAGATTACTTTAATTTGACGAAAAATAGAATTTTATTTTGAAATGGTGCTATTTGGCCCCATGGTGCCAAAAAAAAAAAAGGGTTGTATCCAACTATAGAAAAATCATCGCAACTTCACAAGGCTCCTTTCTAGGCAGTTGCACTTTTGATTTTTGAGCCTTGACAAATTGACAAAATAGCTCTCGGGCAGCTTAAAGTGACATCAATTTGCCAAGGTTTAGTATAATATACATTCTTCAAGTGGTTTGCAGTTGCCTCTGAAATACATCTTGAAGGAATGTAGGGAGGAGTAGGAGCTGAAGAAATGCAAGTATGTGATGAGGCATTGGAATAGCAGAATTGTAAGTAGGGTTTGCTAGACTTTCTTTTTTATTGCAACAACAAATGAATATGCTTAGTTTGTTTCTTACTTTATAAAGAAGGTGTAGATTTAATAGCTGTCTTTTGTAATTAAATGCATGCAATTTTTTCCATACTTGTGACTATATAAGGTACTTGAAGTCAACTTCTATTTATGTCACTCCATTGCAAGGAGTTACTGCTTCATTTTCTGCCTCCCTAGAAGAATTGACCAACTATAAATGTGGATGACTTGCCTTTTAACAATAATCCAAATTTGGAGAATTTTTTTTGTAAAAAAATATGCCTACTATACATGTAAATTTTTGCTAGGGCATGATTGCCTACTACCATTCTATAGATTTTTTCAACCATTTTTTAAGAATCTCCACTTATAGAAATGAATAAAGGCCTTGAATGAGCCAAAATGTACCCATGCCTTGTTCTCCACTACCCTTATTGTTGCCAAAAATTAAATTGGATGAAAATCTACACTTTTGTCCTCTACAAAGTAATTAAAAAACATCCATCAGACACTTAGTGTTTGCAAGTGAACAACTTTACATGGTTAACCCTTTAAAGTCCATGCATCCCGAAAGTGAATGTGCCTTGCTTAACTCTAATTGTAACTTTCAAAACATCCATTGTAATTGGTATGTGTTTTAAACCAAGAAAATGAAGCTTAACAAGTTTAAATTCTATCCCATTTTTAAATTTTTAAAAACTAAAAGAATTATTGCAATTGCAAGCTCCAAGTGCCAAAATCCATACTACACCATATTGTGTATGTTTCATTCACAATTTTCTCTTATAATTTAAAAAAAAAATTTAATTCCAGAATTATGTTCTTCAAGACTAGTTTTCATTTATGATAAAATTTCCAAGCTATTCTAATATATACTATAACTAATATGATTTTATTTCTACCCTTTACTTTAGAAAATTATAATTATTTGATATTTCTATAAAAATTGATTAAAAAATCAGTGTAAATAAATTTTTTACTTTTTCACACAAAAAAGAAATCAAGATTCTACATATCAATTACCCCCTCCATCCCAAAATGATCTTCCTATTAGCCTTAATTTTTTGTCCCGAAAAGATCCTGTTGTACTTTCTAATGCTGCAAATTGGTTAAATTTGGTTTTCAATTGCTATTTGGGACTAACAAAACAACTCCAAGTAGTAGTTTCCCCTCCATCTATGCAATCATCAATTGAAAGACAAATAAAATGACTAAAAGGATCAATCAACATTGTTCATTTTTTTTTTTTGCATCCCTCTGAATATTGCTTGATTGAAGGGGATGAAGCTCTCGGAGGCAAAACAAAATAGTCACATGTAGTCTTAGACATACACAAAATGCCTACAAAATGAAGACCTCACACTCAACAATTAATTGACTAGTGGTGCTATTTGAAAATGCCCCCCAAATTTTACTTTTCAATATTCCAAAACTAAATTTTGAAAAGGGTTTTGAAACTCAAAGTTTCTAAAATGCTAGGAATGCACCAAACTTTACTTATAACATGAAATTTGTTTTAAAAAATATTATTTATAGCCTTAATCATTTTGTCCAATAGAAAAATCATTTAAAAACGAAGGTAGGATATAATAAGATAAATTTAGCTTGACTTGAAGGTCATTGCTAAGGGTGTTTTGGGTGTAAGAAATAAAACAACTATTTGAGAATTTTTCATACTAATTTCCATTGCTGCTTGAAGTAATTTTGAATTAATTGGAATTTCTTTTTCTATATTTACAAATTTCTTTTCACTTTCAGTCTCAAATTTTAACTATGACAATTTTTCATGCAACAAAGTGAAAATTTTCATAACGATTGGCAATTCATAGTGTCAATTCATAAAAACACAAGATTAAAAGGGAGATTTAGGTCAAACATGATGTTTGACTATTTTGCAATGGACCTACTCCTTTACGGGTTAACCAAGCTCAAATGCTTATTCGGGCAGTCTTAAAAGCAGTCACCTCAGGATTCCTACAAGATATTACTCACACGATTAGAATGCACAAAGTGTTGGTTATCTATGTTGCTATCTAATTTGTTGAGCCCATTTAGTTGTTTGTTATGATCTGGATACTGTGAATAAGGAGGCGTATTGTATCTCATTAGACATCTAAGAAGTTAACACTGCAATCATTTGCTTGCGAAATAAGCTCAAAATTCCCATTTGAAAAATTCCGCTAGCTGTTTTCACTATCTAGTGCATCTGATGTGAGTAAAAGCACAGTTCTTGGATCAAAGAAATAAATTGAATTTATATTCAAAATTGAAATATGAATGGAGAGACCACCAACTGTCTGTAGCTCCTTATTTCTTAACCCCAAAATTTGCCTGGTGATGACCCAAACCGATCCCATCAACCACTGCGGTCACAGAAATTAGCAGAGAGAATGTAATCAAACAGCCCTCAAAATACAATTCTGATCGAGGATGCTTCGCAAGCAGTTTACTTCTGCACATCTCCACTCACACTGCAAAAATTAGTACCACCCTCCATCATCTAAGATTGGAAGTTTCTCATCTAAGACTTAAAATGTAGTAGTCTTCAACAACTCTTTCCAATACTAGTAGTCAAAGCGGTAGGTCAAAATTTTCAACATTGGAAACTCTTTATGCAATGTGATTGGAGACTAATTGTTATGCTCGCACGAATGGAGAATCATCTTCCTCTAATAAGAAAATTGAAAACAGAAAAGAAATGAAAGTAACCACCACTTTCCTTCGTCCTATTCTCGTCCTCCCAATCAAACACACTACTGGAGATACACATGGTAACACATCCCACCAATACATTCATCTTCAAAGAAAATTTCACCAAAAACACTCAAAGCCCAAATGGAATCTACTACGCCCTGACCTCTTAAATCTACCTGCCAGAGGTTACAGTGTGACAAGAGTGCAGAGTCACTGATAGTTTCACAACATTTTCCAGAATGTCGTTTTAGCAAAGGTCGTATTATAGGTCATCCACATCACAAAAGATATGACAATTCCAGCAAGTCCAGATTTGAAGATCTTCCAACAACGTCAATACATGCTAACCCAATGTTGATCAAGACCTCAACCTCAAAGAGACATGCCGAATCACTACTTCATGCTTATACTAGTCAAAGTAGGAATATCAATAAAAACGCAGGTATCGACAAACATTGCAATGCCAAGGCTGAGAAATCATCGGGATTACAAAACAGGGTTCATTCTGTTGTACAGTTGGAAATTTCGAGAAGTTTTGTCTACAAATCAAACGCTGGCTTGCCGGTGAACTTGATTTCGGCGGGGTTGGCGTTCTTGCCGATGGTCCGGTTGTTGACACCCACGGCGGTTCGGCCGGCGTTTACCTTCTCGGGATACACGCCGTCCTTGGGGTGGAGGTATTGCACCTCGCCATTGGGGAAGACGCGGTAGAACTGGTACTGGATTTTGAACTTGGTCCTTAATTTGGAGCCCAACGCTAGGCACTGCTCCTTCCTTGACAGCTTCAGGAGGTTGGGTCCCGACCTCATGATCGCAGCTCCACCTACACAGCAATCTCTCTCTTTCAGTCCCCCCAATATGCAATTGCACGCTTGAGAATCACGTATTCTACTCCTGCTCTTTCAATTTCAAAATCTGCATTGATTTCACAGAAGAAACCCTCCCTCCCGTGGACTACAGACACAAAATACAGCCGATTTGGTCATCCCATAAACATAACCACTTTGTCGATAGCCATCTTTACGATGGATACTCATCCATCACCCAGTGGACTATGTTAAATAGCAACTAGTATAAACGAAATGTTGATAATCCACGTGTGCACCGCCATGGGCTCCAACAATTCAGAGCCCAAGTAGTCATCCACGACCATAACCACTCCGCAGATAGCAATCTTTCTGCATCCATGAACGGCTCCTTCATCCCTGCCCTAGAAGTCACAATATTCGGTAGTGTTCTGAAGCATAATGCTGCAATTGATAAATGTCATTGCAAAGAGGCCAAGAAGACTAACCAGTGGGCATTTCGAAGATCTGCTCCTTGGGCGACTCCCACGTGAGCACGTAAAACTCCTCCACCTGCGCCTTCCGAAGAAGCCCCCCGGTACTTCCGCCGAAGATGGGAGCCGGAGTGTCAGCTTTCAAGGCCGGGGGCGAGAATCCCTTGGGAGCCTCGGCCGTGGCCTCCTCCATCACCACTCGGGCGCCATTGCACACCACTGCGAGCTTCTGACCCTACAGCACCCCCCCAAATCCGCAAATCCCCAACTCAGCAAACCATCCCACCATTCCAACCGCTCAAATCCCCTCCGACCTTCACAAAACTCCCGCAATCGACCATCCCGCCATCTTCCAACCCAATCCACCCATTCGAAACTCCTTCGGGACCCATGTGGCCTGAGCATGCATCTTTGGCGTACCTGGAGGCTGGAGACGCGCAGATGGACGCTGCTTCGGCTGGTGGTGGCGAGGCTGCAGGAGGCTGCGGGCGCGGTCACGGCGACGCAGGCCGCGGAAGTGGCTGCGTGGGCGGCCATCGCTGCGACGGCGGGCAAGCGAGCAACGAGCGGCTGCGGCTGCGGCTGCTGCAAGTGTTCCTAAGCTTGGGAGCTGCGCGGTGCGAGGACTGAAGGCCGAGAAGAGAGATTGCTGGAGGCGGAGTGTGGGAGGCACACCCAAGGCAAGCGAGAAAGGGCGCCCTGGCGATGAGATTGAGCGTGGGCAGAGTGTGGCCACCTTTCGCAGCTCGCCATTGGTCGGACAGGGGATAAGGCGGCCATGCCATTGGCTGGGGGCCATTGCTGGGGGCTCAGCCTGGTTATCACCCCCCTCCGAACGGCCACGGTCGTCACCAACTGATGGAGGGCGAATGCCCGCGAGGGCAATATCTAGACTAACGTCAGGTAACTTACAGCAGTTGAAGACAGACTGGGATTCAATGAATGGAAATGACTCTAGAACTAATACTACCGCAGTTCAGTTCAGTACAGTACAGTACAGTACTACTGTAATTTACAGAAGGATCATCCAACCACCTTGGAAGGACGGATGATAGCACGGAACATTCATCCCTCACCCCTGCATAACTTATACCAGTGTGCCTTGTGCCGTGGCCACAGTCAAAATAAAAGTAAAAGTCATTTTCTAATTTTGTAACTTGTGAAAAAATTCAAATATCAATAACATTCACACTGTGAGTCAGAATGCCGCAAAACAAAGTATGTCCATGTGCCATTGGCACTACCAAAAGAAAAGTAAAAGTTAATTTTTTAATTTTTAAAACCAAAATTAACTCAAAAATCCATAACTTTCACGTTGTTCGGAACTACTAAGATCGTTTGGACCTACTTTTCTTGCCGAGAGATTTCCAATGATACCAAGAACATGACTGGGAGACGCATGGTCCATGAAATCTCAATGTATCAAATAAAACACACAAAACAAACAAATAGCCTAACCTAATGGATGGACTTATCATTAAATTGTAAAATTTTGTGTTGAACCTTCACCCTTGCATATAGTATTATTGAATTGTAAAAGTTTGAGTTGGATCTTCTGAACAATGAAGAGGGGATTTTGAATTCTATTAGTCAGGATTCGTTCTTTTGACACGATATGAGTAAACTACAAATTTTCAAAGTGTTAAAAATATGATATTCCAAATCAACCCTAGGCTCTCATGAATATAGGTTGCACATTTTAGACAATAATCTACATAGGTTGATTTAGAAACACATAATGATTAGGTGCACTTATCTTCGTAGACAAATATCTAAATTTCCAAATGATCAAACTAAAGATATTAAGATGGCTTTTGAAACATCATAGTAGATATTAATTGTAACTCTCCCAAAATATCTAAATTGTTGTACCTAGTTCAATTACAAAAAAAATTCTCCTTTCCATTGACACATAGCATAATATTTTTGAAGCTTCTTCAGTGACCACTAAACTACGAATTGGATGAAGTGCACTTTCAAAACATCCATCATCCATCATCCATCCACTAGATGGTTGAGTATTTAGGGATTCAATGGCAATGCCCTTTGAAGTTTAAGGTTATTTTAATCCTATCTCAACCATAATATAAGTCCATAGTTAAGATACTCTTGTGCTATACTCTCTATAGTATTGATACATACATTCTTTATGATCTAATAGGTACTTATAATCTCAATTCTTGGCATGGTTTTTGGAATTGTTTAAATAAGAAGAACAAATCAATATTATGACAATATGATTTTTAATTAAATTGGTGCCTAGGAACAAACATTATGCCACCGAAAGTGAAAATGATTGAGAATTGAGATAACCAACATAACATATGGGTCCTAAAGAATCACCTACAAAATCATATGTTGAAGAAAGGTCAATCTATTATAAAGATTAGTTTCTTATAATTAATAGTCTTTGTGTCTAAAACATTGAAAATAACAATATAGGGGCAACAATTAATGTAGACTACCTTTAGACTATTAGTAATGAATCCTGAATGTCTAAATCTTTTTTAATGAGGTAGAAGTGTTGGTTGTCTCTAGTGTAAATTTATTTGTGGAATCCTTCATGTCTTGGTTTAAAATTTGTATATATTTTGATGGATAGATTCTTCCTATCATCATTGTGTAAGTTGAGTGCCATTGATAAGCTTGAAGTGATGATAGTTTGCTAGAAAGTGTTAGCCCTAAAAAATTTTGTGCTTGTTTCTTGGTTAACATGCTTTCTATTGTACTATAGTTAGTGTTGTAGATATCAATTAGTACTTTGCAGTGTCCATGGCATACGTCAATTCCATATTTATTAACAAATATTTTTTTCTTCTCCACTTACTTTAATACAAATTGTTGAACTTGTCTTGGATTTTGAAATCAAGAGGATTTGCAAAATCTTTACATTTAATAAAGTTTTAAATAATATGTTGTTTTTTGGATGTATATAATAGTTCATTAGTATGAAATTCATTCTTTTTTTTCAGTTTTGAAAAGATGGTTGAGTAATTTTTTTTTATAAGAGGAGCCATTTGGATTTATGATGTGCAATGTGAACTTACAAAGTGATGGTTAAATAAAAGAATTGCAAGAATTAATGCATGCAAGAATATAATAGTTGATTAATGCAACTAGTCAAATTTATTTGGAAAAAAAATTTCAAACGCAACAACTAAAGAATTCAATAATGTCTATAAAAGAGATTGTAGGACAAATTGCCAAGTACTCCGTAAAAATTACCTGAGACTCTCACATAGTGGCCTAGTTGACAACTTGGCACAAGAATAAATTGTATGACTTAATACCCATGCTTGACATTTATGATCTCTCAAATTTGTTTTTATCCCTGATATGTAATGAAATATCATAGCTAAGATGGGGTGATGTTATTGATTTAGAAACAATTATTCATAAGTTGGAGTAATAGTGAAAATTGGAGTTTGAAGATGGATTTGTCTATTGCAGATGGCTTAGTATATAATTTTTCAATCAACGAATATGAGTCTACTAGCAATACCTGGCCTCAGGTTGGTACTAATAATTTTTTTGGATTTAAAGCAAGTCACAAGGTCAAACTCAATCCCTTCTAATTGCACTATATATTTTCATATTCTTTGTCTATACAATAATCTCTTGCTTTGTGACCAATCAATTGTCCAATCAAATCTAATTGGACAACTTTTGCATTTCAAGTTGAGATCATATCACTAGAAGAAAACTGTGTTTTTCACGACATATTTTTGTGACGTCCTCTACTCCACTTGTTTTTATGTTATGTTTGATGTTCCAACCAACATCTTGATGTTATATTCAACAATGACATTAGACATAACATCAAGGGGTTGGTTGGAACATCAAACGTAGTATAAAAACAAGTGGGTGTCACGAAAAATGTGTCAAGAAAAACATGGGTTTCTTCTAGTGTATGTTAGAGTGCGTTTTAGAAATCCATTTGATGTAGGCAATTGGTTGAATGTATGTTGATTTCCTCTAATATCTTCTTTTGGGAAGTGTGGTGACATAGAAGAGTTAGTCTTGATGCCCTAAATGACAGGAATCCATGACAATATTCTCCCATTCTTCATATAATTAAAAACACTTCAAGAAAAACATTGGAGGATATAAAAGAATACAATGTGAACATAGATGCACATGTTAGTGCCTTTAGGATCAAGTAGGAACAATAATGCTTTATCAACATAATACTTCAACATCAATAAATAGTAACGTTGTAGAAAATCCCTATAGGAATCATCTCCAATATTTTTCAATCAATTATTATGTAAAATCACAAAAATTAATTGAAATAATTCATCAAAAATGGAAATTTGTGTTTTTTGGAATTGAAATTCGGTGTGCTTGATTGGGATTGCATAAGAATTGAATTGTTAATTATACAAGAAGAAAAATATCAATTTTATTCTATATTATGCAAAATTCTTTGAATGGCACAATAGGCAAAAAAATTATTGGACCCAATTGTACATATTGGATTGAGGTGAAAACCCACAAAAGTGAAAAAGGTGAGAATCATTAAAAAAAAATATGGAAAAAAGTAGAAAAATCATGGGTTGCATTAGGAGTTTTTGAAGTTTTAACTGTTAATTTCCTTTAATTCCCTTGATTAAACCATTTTTTCAAGTATTGAGTTTGGTGTTTTTTCTACTTTTTATTCTAAATAGAGAGTTTATAGATTTTTTCAGTATAAGAGAAGTGGGTGCTTTTGATATGGAAGATTAGTAATTAATTACTGAAACTAGGGTTACATTGCTAGAAGGTCACGCTCGACAACACAAATCAATAAATGGAGTCTGATTTTGCTAATCTATCACTAGGACGTAGGAAAATACAATAATTTTCATTATAGGTGTGTCCAATTGTCTTTTGAGGTAGTACTTGTAGTAAGAATTATCTGAAAGTTTTCTTTTGTCGGCTAGTTTAGGAATTGGATAATTTTGCTTTTAGTAAAAAGGTATAAACAATAGCAACAACCAATGCAACTAATGGTACTCACTGGAGACTACAGTATCTTCACAACAACTTCCTTGTTCATGTTTAGAAGAAGGAACTACAAAAGTAGATGATTTCCTTGGCATTTTGGATGATATAGTTAGTGGTTGTCGTCCTTTTCTATGCTACATGCATAGTGATGGGTAATTTTCCTTGAATTTTTTAATACTGAAGACCCGTTAACAAAGTGTCCATAGTGAAGAAGGGTTGTTTTACTATTCTTTGACCTATATGCTAACTATTTTCTAAAAACACAGTTCAATTTACAAAGTGGAGGAGTACCTTCACTATGAATGCACAAATCATTGTTTGCAATCTTCACTTGGAAGGAGGCAATGCCATATCATTGTTGATGTTCTATCAAGAATTTTGTTGATTGAAGGTCGTAGTATGTATTTGGGATTTTTGGGGAAATTAAAAAAAGGAAGAAAGACATCTTTTATCTATTGAGTGCATCAATTTCAGGGATTTGGAATGGGAGCAAATGGCTAATAATATATTGACACTACTAGCCAACATGTATTGACAAGATTGATTGTTGTATGAGAAGTTTATATCTGTGGATGTTGACAATTTCTGTTGGTAGTCTACAAGAAAAATAATGTTGTTTGTGTGCATTGCCAAATGTTGAATAGTCATGTAATGGCATAGTTCTCAGTTAGTATGAGTAGAACAATCATTTTCATGCATGTCTTTTAGTTTTGCTCATTAAAAATCGGATCTAGGGTTTCTTTATATTTTTTTGCGGCAAAGTTGGTTTTTTCTTCCGTGAGATTTTGACTAAAGTTTTTTGAGTGTATAATTGTTTTAAAAGTAGAGTTAGGAGCAAGGCAAACAAATTGATATCAGATTTGGAGCAATGTAGATTAACATTCAACTAGTTTTGCAAAACCCTAATATTAGGATTTTTGGCTAAAAGGCTTATGTTTTGATTTTTGCAGGTCTAGGATAGATTTGGGAGCAAGGCCTAGTAATTCTGAGTAGAAACATAGGCATACAAGAAAGACTTAGCAAGGATCAAAATGGAAAGAGAGTTAGGTAGGCTTAAGTTTTTTTAGTTTTGAAATTCTCTAGCTTATTAGGGTTATGAAGATACTAAGAAAAGTAGCAGAGGTACTTGATTTCTTCATGGCACTTCATCGCTTTAAGTATACACCATGTTTTGATCTTAGGCCTAGTATTGCAAACTCAATCTAGAGCCGCTATCACCTACATGAGTTCCACAGCGTGAGAGTTAGGTTATCAAAAATAAGAGTTTGGAGACACCCATCCTTGTCTTGGTTTTGCTCCACAAAATTTGGATCTAGGTACTTTCTTTTTCTTCTACCGCATAGCTAATTCTTGCTTACCGCAAGGTGGTTGCAAGAAAGACCAAACGATTTTGGTAGCATTTTGCTACAACTGTAGTTTTTGTGCTCAATACTATGAGT
Source organism: Antitrichia curtipendula (assembly GCA_951230915.1). Classification (NCBI taxonomy): domain Eukaryota; kingdom Viridiplantae; phylum Streptophyta; class Bryopsida; order Hypnales; family Leucodontaceae; genus Antitrichia; species Antitrichia curtipendula. Next base: position 1,984,157 of record OX579640.1, read on the forward strand.
ATTATGAAACATAACAATCTCAACTGTTGATCTGAAAAATCAACAACTACTAGTACCGCTATCTACTTTCAAGTATTGAAAAAGTATTATTTGAAAAAAAAGACAATTTGTCACAAAAAAAAATAGATACAACTAGGTATAAATTAATAATAATTAAAAAATTATGAACACAAAAAAACTATAAAGTTTCCATTTGTAAAGACTTGATAGTAATCACAATTCACCAAAAAATGGAAGTCAAAACCATCTTCAATGTTAAAAAATACACTCGCAAGGGAGCCCTATTTGTACAAATATAGAGGCCATAAAATAATGTATGTTTAGATTTCCTTTGGTAGGCACATATCTCCCTATTATGGAAATAGACTACAAATTTTTTAGCTCTAGATCATTCATTTTGGGTACTCCTCAATACTAAACCCCCCTAAAACACAAAGTGTGACAAAATTAGCTAAATTAAAATTTAATTATTGAATGTTTTTTTTAATTTTATTGAAAAATAAGGAATCTCATGACTTCCACGTTTTTCATCTCTAATAAAAGTTTCAAGTACACCAACTTCATTTTCAAAAGTTATGGCCGATGACAACTCCATCACTCCAATTATAATGGAAAATAATACCAATCTTTCTTGCAATCACCCCACAATAGTTTTTAGTTTTTTGTGAGGATTTTTCAATTGATTCTTGTTTTCAACAATTAGAGGGAGGAAAAATGATCAGATTGGCATAGATTTCGTAGGATTTGGCAACTTACAAATTAGCATTTTGTTGTTAGTTTGTGAACCCTAGTTGGGGTTTGGCTGCAAGTGTGTATGTATCACGGCAATGTTTTTGTAGCTAGTATGCTGATGTGTGCAGTGAACCAAATTGATAGTAACAAAAAGAAATGGCTTGCAGAATATTATCAACATTTCAAATAAATCAAATTTTATATGAAATTGTTAATGATTTAGCTTGCACAATTGCTTTAGGGAGGCACAGCTGGACATAAGAATCCAGTATCTTTAATACTTGAACTTCAACAATTAGATGAAGAAGACCTGGGGAAATATATTTGCATCAACTGAAAATGTGCCATTTGTCACCAGTCCCAGAGAAGAAAGAAGCATTAGGAAAAAATTTGGCCATGCAAAAGGCAACAAGACTACATATCAGCAATGCAATTATAGGGAAAAAAATACCTTTTTTTAACCCATAAACGTCGAGGCGGAGGTTTTGCAGCTGATGAATGACAAGATAATCTCTTGTGTAGGACACAAGTGCAACTATTCATCCACCAAATTTTGTGGAAAAAGAAAAGATCATCTACAGTAGTTTGTCTTCCAATGAGTGCTTTTGCATTATTTTAATCCAACAATTCACACGATGACAAAATAGATGATTTCCACAATTATGAACCCATCGTTTAAGGGTTAATATCCAAAGAACTAAAGTGAAAAATAGCACCCATCCAATCATTTCTAAAGTCAAAAACTTCACTTTTCTGGACAAATATTTGAGTCTCAAATCAATCTAATTTTGTGCACTTGCTAGTACTATTACCAAAGTCGTACATGACATAAGGCAAATCAAACATCCAAATCAATTTTGGTCACAATAAGGGCAAGCCAACTATGGATCAGTGGTATCAAACCATCAATCAAGGTATTTTTTTATGTATATGTAGGCAAGTATGAAATTTAACAAAAGAAGATTAACCCATAAAGGACCAATATACATTTTTTGGCAGTATAGAAATTTTGGGTAGGTACCTGTGACTGGAGATTTTCATGTTTTGGGCTGAAAATTTAATAGAAGGTGGGGACAAAGAATATCTTTCATATGCAAAAAATTTCACGACATTTGGAAATATGAGTCAAAATATGATTTTTATGGCCTAATATGTTACTTTTTTTTAATACGCAGGCAGTCCGGGCAGATTTTTGAAAATCACTTTTTTCAAAAACAAAAGTTTGAAAATGGTTTTCTAGAATTATATTACATGCAAAGCTTTGAATCATTGCATTTTGATGTATGAGTCAAAAGTTATAAGGAGTTTTTGTTTGCGGGCAGTTATGGATTCTCTACTCTAAAATAAACTTTGAAGTCCTCTATTTTACTCAATTTTCAACATTTTTTGAAAAAAATAAAATCATAGGATGTAGATTGTTTATTACAACATTGTAACCATTGGCATTGTCATTTTTCAATTCCATAATTAAATTGTTAACAATTCATTGTTTCAAATCATTCTCTACATCTTTCTACTTACTGTTTTTTCCTATATGTTGTACAATTCCAAATGATGTAAAAGATTTTAAGCACGTAGCCAACTTGTCTGGGAAAAATAATTCAAAGAAGCATTTTGAACATTTTTTCATAGAAAAGTGAGCTTCTGAAGTGCAGCTGCCATGTTTTTCATAGGACCAAAAAAATGATTTTAGTGAATTTGAATGCTTATATCTTGCAATCCACATGTTCTAAAGTCAGCATACTACAAGATCTTACAATTAGATGTGTCAAAAAAGTTTGTATTGTACAAGAAATGGCAGTTTTGGAGCGTTTTTGATGAAAACATAGTCAAGGAAAATTAAGGGGTTAAAATATCCATCTAGTGTCCGAAAATTCTCCATGAGGCCAAGAACCTCACTTGCACTCATACAATCCAACAAACACTAGGTTGGTTAGAATGTGCATGTCAAATGGCTACAATTCTTAGCACTTGTTATTATTTTTGCATGCAAAAAATAAGACAAGAAATCTTCAACAATATTCTTCAGTAATTCCAAAATCTGAATACTCACAACGTTGGTTTGAGAAGAAAAAGAAACCATAACATCGTATTGTGTGTTAATCCCTTTAGAATGTTAGCAAATGACATACATGAACCAATTTTCGCGTATTTTTATGGAAGTGATATACAACCATTGTTTAGTAATATCAGAACATGTTTGTTTGAGGTGGGATTTTTACACAACAACCACCTACAAGTGTGCTACATAATTTTGCAATTGAAAGTGGTTTTGAATAAAACAACCAATGGCAATAAATTCTTGACTAGAGATAGATATTTGGTATTCTTTATATTGAAACTATACAATTCGAAGTCGGAAAAAAATGAAATGTGAACACTTGCTATGGTGACTTTGTATCGATTGCAAGTCAAGTGCACACTAGAAGAAGCAATATCCAAGAAAAACAAGGTTGCTACTTTGGCAAGCAGATAGTGGCATGTCAACTTCTTGGCTTATTATACATGCGGGGCTTTACCCTTTCCATGTGTAGGTCAGGTATATGTTTTTATTTGTGAGGTTAGTCAATAATTTTGATGTGTCATGCTAGGCCACTTGTGGGTGTTAGGCAAGTAAGGTAGGAGGTCTATAAATTACCCACCTAAGAGGTGAATCTTCTTGAATTGTTTTTTAGTAAATTTTCCTTCAAAGACAAGTTGAATTGACATGTAATCCAAGTTGTTTTGTATTTTTTGAAGTTTTGAAGCTTATTTAAGAATTGTAGAAATTGAAATGGAATAGGGCTCAGAAATCACTCACTTCTCAAATGTACATTGTTTGTATAGTGTTGAAGGCTACAAAAATGTTACATGTACAAATAGTGTAAATTTGAATAGGTAGATGATTTTAGAGCTTGAGCACTTTTAGAATCTCTTACTTTATTTTTTTCCCTTGCAATAGAATTTCATTCCATTTGTTTCAAAAAGCAAAACAAAATATAGCTTCTATGACTGCAACAATATCCCACTCACCAAAGTACTTCACAAGTAAGAATTTAAAAATATTTCTAAAAAATTAGATGCTAATTCATTTTGAAATGGAGAATCTATGAGGGAAACAATTTATCAACACATTTTAAAATTGCATCCAATTTTTTATTTTTTTATTTTTGGCAACTTCAAAATTTAAAACAAAAAATAAATAATCAAGAATGTACTTATTACAAAATTAAGAAAAGCATGTAGATCCAACTTGTTACAAAAAAATATAAAAGATTCCAAAACCTAGCTTGTTACCAAAATATGAAAGGAATCAAAGACACTACCTTGTTCCAAAAAAAAAAAATCTTATTTGCTAATTAATTTATAATATTGTGGTTCACATTTTTTTCCAATGGCATGGTTGATTCCTTTTCCGGTGGAAACAATGATATCCTTCAAGAGAAAATTCAAAGCATAGCATTCTAGGGAATCCAATTGTAACATATGAGGTGGAGAGGTCATTTTTATAATGAAATCCATTATCCTTCGTGAGTCCTCAAAAGGTATGGGACAATTTGAAGATGAGAGCTTAACCGCTCATTGTCAAGATGAAGGAATTGTGTTCAATATAAAACTTCAAACCTCAATTTGGCATAGTAGAATATTTTTTTTCAAAAAAATTTGAACTCAGAAAAGTTATTAATTAAGATAATTTTCATCTCCAGAAATCTATTTTTTATTTTTATCCTCCAATCAAAATTTATAGACAAAATTCAAAGAGGATGTTTGAAAATGTCAAAGAAATGTCCCTTCCAACCCCTCTCTTAATTTTGTCCATAATTTTTTATTGGAATCTTTAAATCTCAAATGGATTTTTGGACATGAAAGATAGCTTGATTTCCCAACATTTTTCTAGTTCAAAGTTCTTTGAAAAAAAATAATCTACTACACCAAAGTGAGGCCTAACGTTCTTCATTGAACACGATTCCTATTTTTTTGACTTAACTAAGTATGAGCATATCCACCACCAAGCCAAAATAAATAAATAGTAATTTAATAAGATCTTCACAACTATGTCTACACTCATTTTCATAGTGCCAGCTTCTAGAAGATAATGGCTCTATGTGTGGCAATGATCTTTAGTTCAACTACCCATATTAATCCTTGAACGTCGACAAGGATGCCAAACATCCAATGGGTGACAAGGAATCATTGTAGTAGGACATAAGTACAACCATTCATCCTCGAAATTTTGTTGTGAAAAGGGGAAGTCTTCTATAGTAGTTTGACTTCCAATGATTGCTTTTGCTATTTCTTACGCCAATGATTCACACGGTAATGAAAAGGGATGATTTCCAAGGTCACCCCCTCGTCCTTTAAGAATTAAAATTCTACTGGGAAAATTTCAACTTAAGGCAAAATCTCCCAGATCATGTATTCCTGTAATGAAGGAATTGTAACCATCAATAAATAAAAATTGGAATTAATGTCTGACTAGGTTCCCCATATGTGGTTAATTTATTGATTATAAACCATCCATATACGTAGCAAATCAGACCGTCTCCCATAAGTGATCATCTCAATAACAGACGGGAGGGAGGGAGGGTGGGGATTAAACTCTACAAATATGGCAAAAAAAATCTCATGTTTAAAATAATATGAATATAAATATAAATTATAATGGCTCAAGGCCATCTGAAACCATCCTCTTCAAAATCTACTTTAAAACCAAAGTAAAATCATTCTAGAATGTCCAATCTGAGTACGTGTCATGTGATTAGTATTTAGAGAGAGGTCTAGAAAAAAAAAAAAAAAAATTTAGGAATCTGACAGGGCACTACTTAGATTGACAATTAAAAAAAAAAAAAAAATTTAACTTTTTTTTCCAAAATACTTTTTTTAAATAATTAAAAAAAAAATACTTTTATGTATTTGCATCGTAGTGCTGCCAAAAATGAAAATGAAATGGCCCTTTGCAGGGTTCAGATTTTTGTAATATTCACAATAGTCAAACTGTAGTAATTGTTGTCTAAAGAGAGTGGAGACTTACCATAGCCTTCTCGAACTACTAAGGTAAACCATCCCATTGTGGTCAGAATTTGAGTAGGCCCCATTGTGGTCAAAATGTTAATGGTGGTGTACATATGAGTTCTCAAATGTACACCACCATTAATATTTTGACCACAATGGGATGGTCTCAAATTCTGACCGCGATGAGATGGTTTACCTTATAGCAATCTTAAAAGTCAAGCTTCTTGCTATGGAAAAGACATATTATGGACGTTCAACAAAAAATCTTAAAGCAAGCTCTAGACACAAGTTATTCAACATTTCTTATTGAAAGGACGAGACCATCTAGTATTCTTGACTGAAATTTGCACTTAAATCACCCCTTTTCCTTGTAGTCTTTCACCTGGAATTTTCCGATGTTTTCAAATTGCAACCGAGTTTTTCCAATTCCACCGCATAACAATTCAATGAATTAAAGGAATGTTTGCACTTGGTGTTAGGGGTGATGTTTGCTATATGAATCTATTCTAAATCTTCAAGATCATTCTTTGTAATTTAAAGTATACACTTGAGTTCAAAAAGAATTTGATGTGCGGCTATTTACGTTAATTATTGAATTTGCAATGACCGTATTTTTACATAAAAAGCTACAAGGGGCATATTTCCTATACCCTACATTTTTTATAAATTCATTTATGGTGTTTTTCAAGTGGGGCTTTTTTATATATAAAACTGAAAAGTTCAATTTTTTCCCACCCCCACCCTTCTTCACAAATTTTTCCTTCCCTCTACTACATATATGTATGAAGGATACACCATGAAACTAATAACAATCAATTCAATTCAAATGCCATTGACCAAATGGCAGTTTTTAATCCTTAAAGGTCAAATTGATTGTTGAACAAACAATTGAAAATCCACATAGGTTCCTATAATGTCAATTTTGGTTGGATGTTCACGAAACTTTGACCTCAAGGTGTGAGCGTGTAATCCCTTAGTGGGAACATTATTATTTTTTCTCGATCAGGTGCCTGAATCAAAAATTATGATGCCTTGAATTTTTTTGGCAACTAGGGCATCTTTTGCAAAAATGCCAATGAACTTTTGAAATTTGGTATATATGTGTTTAATAAAATAAGGCATACAATTTTCAAAAATATTTAGTTTTCAAATCACATTCTAAAAGAAGTCAAACTTTGTTAGCTATTGGGGTAGCTTCAAGAAAAAATATTTTCTTCTAACTTCAAGCCTACTATCTTGCAATTTGTGCAACCAAAGTTCTTGAAATTTTTCCCACATATTTCAATTGTTTATCTCAATTTTTTTTTAATCTTTTTTCAAATAAAAAATTTCCTCATTGCCCAAGAAATCATCAAAGATTGACTAGTGTATTGCCAATGCTCTTAATCTCCTTGTATTGTAAGGTGATTTAGAATAAGCTAGATCCATATTTGTTTTTCAAACTTTGCATGAGTGAACCTAATATAAATACATTATAAAATTATAAATGCTCAAAATCCTCATTTTTGCATAGATGAAAATTTTTATTCCAAGAGGGGCTCAAAGTTTGTTGATCTTGTTTCTCAGAAAGTTAGGAATGGGAAAAAAAATTATCACTTAAAATGTTATAATCTTTCAGTCTACGTAGTTAAATGGATTGAAATTTTTGCCACTCATTGACTTGTTTAACACACTTTTTTATGTTTGGAATTCAAACAAAGATAAATTTATTTTGGACAGTGCACCAAAAATTAGCAAATTTTTACTTTTTCTCTTCCAAAATATCCTCCAGTTTTTAAAGGATTGTAACAAGTTTATCACAAAGCACTTTAGAATTTCCATTGCAACTATCTCATAAACATTCCTTTCAATATGAATGTGTTTAACACATTTTATCTATTAAGGTAAACCTTTTAATTGGTGCAATTTGACAATTTCTACCATTTGTGGTCAATGTCTTAGATTTAGACTTGATTTTTTTGATATATACACTATTAGTACCCTGGCACAATTTCAGTCAACTACCCTTCTTTGTAGAGTTTCTTGAGTACGTCCATTTTATCATCCACATAAAATATTTGTCCACATCAAGGTTTTGTATCCTAACATGACGATGGATTTTCCTAACGGAATGTCCATCAATGTTGATCAAGATGCATCTTGATGCATCAAAATTAATGTTAGCCAAAAACAAAAATTGATAGCTTCAATGGCATGTCCATCACTCTAGACGGACAAGCTATTGATGGGCCATCTAGGTCGTCTAAGATGTCCAAAATTTTATTTATTTATTTGACAGCTTGGACGACCTATCCGTCAACTTGGACAGATAGGCCATTCTCTATATATGAATCATGACGGATGCTAGGGTTGAACTTTGACATTTTGTCAATTTGATGGACATCCAGATGTGATGTGACATTGAAAATCCTAGTCTACATCTAATTGTACTATGAAAATTTTATATGGCCTCTATTTATCAAGGCTAACTTATTAATAAAAAATCCTATTACATAATATTTTTACACATCCTAATTTATATATATTAGAGCATGCAATATTCACTATAATAAAATGGATGTTTTATGACTCCAAAATATGATTGTAGTGAGTCGTAAAATCTCAAAATATGACTCCTGCAGAAATCACTATAGATGACATGCAATATGACTAATTTAGTCATTACCGACTAGTTATATTTTTAATGAGTCATATTTGTAGTCATCTAGATTAGGAGTATAATATAACATATTTTGCCAACGTGGCATATATATTGACTACCCTTGAAGTTTTGACTTTCTCTTGAGCTGTCCAAGCAAAGAAAAAAAATCATACGTGGCATATGATTCTATGTAGTCATATTTTTGGCTGACGTGGAACATGACTTTTGTGAGTCATATTTTCTATTGATGTGATAAATGACTCTTGTGAGTCATATTTTTTTGGTGATGTGATAAATGACTTTTATGAGTCATATTCTCTATTGATATAGAAAATGACTCTTATAAGTCATATTTTCTATTGATGTGGAATATGATCCTTGTAATTTATATTCTCTACTGATGTGAATTATGGCTCTTGTGATTCATATTTTCTGTTGATATGAAATATGACCTTCATGAGTCATTTTTTTTTAATGTAAAATATGACTGTTGTGAGTCATATTTTTGGCTCATGTGACAATTTCTATAGAGTGTTACTAATAATTTAATGATTGAATATAGTTATATTTAAAAAAATATAGTCACATTTTGGTATGATTATGAGTATTATGTGACTACAATCAATCATATTTTGGCCAAAATATATTGTGAAATATGACTCAAACAAATGAAATTCCATATTAGTGAGAGTTGCATTTTTTAGATTTGTGTGTAGTTTGTAATTGGAGTGACTAAGGTTTATAGTAGCTTTTGTCATAAACTACAATCATATTTTTTATACATTCAAAATGAACATAACACATTGCAATCATGCACCAATATAGTTTAGCAGCTAAATAAAAGACTCCATCAAATTAAAAACAAGTACATACAATTTTTGAGATGCACAAGAGACACTTACATTGAAAAGAAAAATGCAAGAAAGAATGTGACTCTTTTCAATGACATTTATTAGTCACTAACATAAAACATATCACAATGACATTCTATAAATGTATATTCCCACACTTATAGGACCTATATTCTTTACAAAGATGTGAAGATATTGCTTTTCTAATATTGTAAGTAACCTCCAATAATTTTATTCCAACTTCTAGTGCCTACATATACAATCAACAAGGTTAATTTTCAGTGACTAAACAATTTAGATCAACCTCAAAGATTTAAGGCAATATAAAATATATAGTATAAATTTAAGATGTAAAAAAATCATAACCAATTAAGCACTATATCTTTACAAATCAAAAATAAAAGAGAGGAAAGAATAACACTATAACCACTATATCTTTAGAAATTACAAGTAAGTAAGAAGAAATAATAACACCGTAACCATTTTATCTCTATTAGTTACAAATAAACAAGAAGAAAGAATACTAATAGTGATAGAAGAAACAAGAAGCAAAAGATAACAAGTGTTAAGAAGTAAGATGCAACAAGAAGTAAAAAAGAAGCAAATATTAAGATGTAACAAGAAGGAACAAGAAGCAATAAGAAGCACAAATTATGATGCAACAAAATGCAACAAATAACAAGAAAAAGCAAGAAATAAGATGCAACAAGAAGCAAAAAGCAACAGGAGGAAACAAAGAGCATAAACTAAGAAGTAACAAGAAACATGAATCTAGAGGCAACAAGAATCATGAACTAAGAAGCAACAAGAAGTATAAACTAATAAGCAACAAGAAGCAAGAATTAAGAAGAAAAACAAACTAAGAACTAAGTAGTAACAAGAAGCATGAACTAATAAGCAACAAGAAATGAGAATTAAAAAAGCAAAGCGAAACAAGAGCTAAAAAGTAGCAAGAAACAAGAACTAAGAGACAACAAAACTTAGGAGACAACAAAAAGCAAGAACTAAAAGGTAGCAAGAAACAAGAATTAAGAGGTAACAAAACCTAGGAGACAACAAGAAGCAAAGAAAAAAACAAACCAAATGTTGCACTTTGAGGGGGAAGTACAAAAAACGGCAGCTAGGGTTTCAAAACCCTAAATTAGTGGCGGCTACATAGAAGTGGCAGCTAGGTTTTCAAATTCCTAATCATGTGACTTGCCTTAGTCATGCGTATGGCTTGTTCTAGTCATATGACTTGATATAGTTACACAATCGACCAAATATGACTATACTAAGCAACTAAGCTATTTTAATAATCAAATTTGATTCATAATGAATACATGTTGACACTACAACTCCACAAATGCTTAAAGGAAAATTGGAAGGCCTTAAGCACCTACAATTATAGAAAAAATAGTGTGCAAAAAGTGTGGGAATGAAAGTATTTAATAGAGGTGCTAGTTAAATGCATCTTTGAAGCAAAACAAGTGATTATACTTTTATAGTCTAAGTATATCCTTATAAGAACATCCAAACAACCATCTTTTAATTGCAATACAAGCATGCGCATGCCTATAGTGAACCTCAATTTTCATATGAATAATTTTGTGATTCCTACAGGGCCTACAGAGACCCTCTAAAATGTGGCTTGTATGACATTGTTGAGAACCTTCCTAATAAGTAAACAAACTTCAGTATAGAACATGTATGAGTGTTTTAACTATATCCTTGAGATAAAGCATGCACAACCATGTTCTTTATTGTTGGGCTAAGTTCTAAGTTGGATATTTAAGTACTATTCAATCGGCATTCTAAACATTGAACAAATTTGTTCTAATGATAAATCATAAGTGGTTCACATTTTAATTAGAACTGGCAAAAACTATAAAATTAGAAATTTGAGGTGGTTTTGGATGGTTTGAGCCAATCCAAGCCAAAGCTTTAGACTTCCAAATTCAAGTTGAAAATTGAAAATTTTTTGATAGCTTAAATTGTAGAGTGTTGCATGCCTACTCAAAAATAATGAAATCTTTAAAGTGGGATATTTTTAGCAAAAATTATGGATAGATGAAGTTCTATCTCTTATTCTTTTTTCAAGATTTTATCTAACATTATCTTCTAGCCTATAAGTCTAGATTAACTTTTACTTTCAAGATTGCATTGTAAATGTCATCTAAATGTAAGGTCCCTTTCTAGCTTGAATTAGATGAATTTTGATGTTTTAAATCCAAAATTAATGCTCTTGATTATCCGATTTTATTATAATCTATTTTCCTTATTTTTTAATCCATTTTTAAAAATTTAATATATTCTTGAAAACCTTTAAGAATCACCTAAATGATTTTGAATTCAAAGTTGGATTTTAATCAATTCTTAAGTTTGAATTAAACTTCTAATTTCTAATGTAATTATGGTTATTACCAAAAAAAATAACAAAGCGCCAAATTCAAGGACATGCCTCAGAATCCATTTCCACCTCATCCCCATTTTTCAACATGCTTATTATGGTTGTATCATAAGGCTTACCTTGATTCATTTTTGTTGCTTTTTTTGTGTCTTTGTATACAACTTAAATAATGACTTTTACAATAAGGTGTATAAATTCTATCTATGATCAAGTTTTTTTTCTTTCAATATATTTCTTTCTACTTCTCTCTCTTGACTTTTTCCAAAAAATATTCTATATTTTTTCTTTTTTTCTCTTTTTTTGGATTATTTTAGAACTGCAGTTTTTGATTTCAACTATTACTAATTAATTTTTAAAAATTCTAGAAGTCAAATAATTGTAATGACATAATCCTCATAAGTGCTAAATAAGTATCTATTGAAGACCTTAAAAGTTCTTTTGGTCAACTATGCATATTACAATCAACAATATTTGTTTAGTACAAAGTCAAAACTCTATAAAGAGGTCAATTTAGTCTCTTAATTATACCCAATAGCCCAAAGCTTTAAGTAGCAACTTGGAACCTATACTTCTACTTCAAACTTTTAGACTTTGAATACAAATGGCATTCCTCACTTGCTCTTGCTCTATGAATACTCAAGTATGGATTTTTCTTACATTCTTTTTTCTCTCCTTAAACTAGATTTTTTTCAAGCTTCAAGTATTTTATCTAAATCCAACAATCTTCAATCTACATCACTAGTTAACTGCATTAGATGTCACTTTGTATTAACCAATCTAATTAGCTCTTAATTTGTATTAGCCACCACAATTAGTTAATCTGCTAGTGCAACCAATCTATTAATGTACAAACTAGATGTGGATTCATGTCCTCATGGCTTATATTATTTGTTAAACAATATTCCTTTTTTCTCATTAAAAAAATAAAAAATCTCTATATTTGAATTATAATTTATAGGACTATCTTTGTCACCAAATATATATTTCAACTTGAAAAAAATCTGCCATAAAGAATCAAAACATATTTAATATGCATTTTGAGACCCTTTTCCTACCCTTCCCAACAAGATGGACCGGGAATGAATCCATTTATTGTCTCATGTTGTTAATTGTTTCACTTTTCTCTACTTTCTTTGTAATCCCTATGAGAAATTTAAATTTATTAATTAAAATATAAACATATGCCACTCCAAATATTTGAATACAAACTCTATAATAGGCACAACATACAACAACAACAAATTTTTAATAGGCATGAAATAAAGTTATGCCTACACCCTAAAGAATGAGATCTACAACCAAAATACTAGAAGGTCATCATAGATTGACCCCCTTTTCCTTGGACTATCCAAAAAGTAAAAAAATGACTCCCCCCAAAATATGACTAAAGCAAAAACATGACTAGGTGCTCTCTTAATATGTTCCATGTCCAAATTTTCCATTGGCTTCCCCCAAAGAAGATAAAATGACTATTAAAAAAATGTGATTGCAAAATATGACTCAAGCAAAAATATGACTGGTTGCTCTTCAAACATGTGCCTTGCTCAAAAAAAAAAAAAATGACTATGAAAAAATGTGACTACAAAATATGACTACCCAAAAAATACGACTACAAAATATGACTCAAGAAAAAATATAATTGGGTGCTCTTCAAACATGTTTCCCGCCCAAATTTTCCTTGGGCTACCCAAAAACAAAGAAATGTCACTACCGAAAAGATATGACTACAAAACATGACTAATACAAAAATATAACTACACAATATGATTAGACATTCCCTGAATATGTTCCCTATTGTTTCCTATAAAGTACTTAGTTGTTTCCAATGGACGTATACTATACGCCCATGAAGTATAAGGCCAAAATACGACTAGCACTTATATTTGCAATCATATTTTTTCCCAAGATGTTGGCCTCCCAAAATTTGACTGCGAGTAGTTGCCAATCATCCCTAGTCATATTGTTGTAGTCGTAAAATGCAAGTTTTGTTGTAATGATTTCATGGACCTTATAATAGATGTGAACCACTATATTGGTTCAATTTTTGGATTGTAGAAAATATAAACGTTATGTATTAAATTCCAAGTCCGGAAGTGTTAGTACTCTAGATTAAGCCATAATCACAACTTAGGGAGTTTTCTGTGAGATAGGAATAGAAACTTTAGGAATTTAGGGTGAAAATCTAGAAATGCAATTAGAAGAAAGTAATGGGAAAAATCTAAGGAAAAAAATAAGAATTTAAAACTAAAAAGACTTTAAGCAAGATTTGGTAAAGTAACCAAATTAGGCAAATGGAAAAAATGATTAGAAAACGAAAACAAAATCCTACAAATGGAAAATGATATTAGAAAAAACCAAAAATAATCATCAAGTATAAAAAAATATAAAAATGAAAACCAAAAAGTAGAAAGTACAAAAATATAAAATAAAAATGAAAATAAAAACCAAAATACTACAAGTAGGAAATGAAGCTAAAAATAAAATGAAAACCACAAAAATAATAAATATGAAAAGAAAATACAAAACAAGTTAGTGAACTTAAAACTACTACTAGAATGCTAGAATAGTGTTAGAAACACTAAAATAAGGTAAAAACAGTAAAATTGGAAAAAATACAGTAATTTAGGGGGGTTTGCACTAAATTGGCACGGTCTACACCAAAGTAGCACAATTTTCACTAATTTAGTGCATTTTACAATAAATTAGCGATTTTAATAGTAAATTAGTGGGGAATGAATGTGATTAGGAAAATTAGTCGTTAGGGTGTTGATATAGGCAAAATTAGGGTTCCAAGCCCTCTCTCTCTCAAAACTCTCTCAACTTGTGCGTGCATGTGTTTTTGGAGCTTGGTGAAAAATGGGTGTGGAAAATGAACAAATGTGATAGGAGATTAGAAAAATGACTTAAGATCAATGTTAAAACCAATTTGTCAAAGTAGGTCCACTTGTTTGGTGAAAAATGAGTGAAGAAAAATGAGTTTAGTTAGGTCAGATGGGAAATTGAATTGGAAAAGGGAAGAAAATTATGGTTTCTTGAAATTGGAAGAGAAACTCCAACTTTGACGGGCGATTGCGGAGGAATGGCAAGGCTGATGGAGCTGAAATTTGTAGGGGTGGTGCGCCTTGAAGTCAGCTTTCCATCAACACTAGGCTCGTCTTAGTTGGAGCAAGGAAGAAGAAATGGTGGCCGTTTTTGTGGAAAGCGGTTAGCTGTCACCTTCAAGTGAAACCGCCAACTTTGGCGAGCAATATCGGACGATTGGCAAGGTTAATGGAGCTGAAATTTGGAGAGGTGGCGCACCTTGAAGCCAGCTTTCCATCAAGACTAAGCTTGTTCCATTTGGAGCAAGGACAAAGAAACAGTGGCCAATTTTGTGAAGGGAGGTCAGCTGCCCTTGACGGTGACGGTTCCTCTTCTTTTTTTTCTTTTGAGATTCTCATTTTGGTTGGGGCCATGCTATAATTCAAATGTAATAATGATTACACCATGATTTTGTTGTGCCATGGATGAATGGAGGTCCAATTGTGTTGTTAGAGGCCTGTGGTGGATTTGAAGGATTTGATGAATAGAAAATGATGCATGAATGCGAGTCTCATTTTTAGGGGTTAAAGGCAAAGTGCGGAAGCGATGCCCAATTTGGATTAAAATTAGGGTTAGGAAGTGTGAATGATAAAAAATGAGTATTATTTAACTTGCCCCAAAAGAGTGAGTAAATGAATTAGTGTTGAATTTTGGAAATACAAGGAGAATACAAGGTCACTACATAGTGAATCTAGGTGTTGCATGGATGAGTGATGTATTGTAATTTTCATTGGAGGTCCAATTTGGACCATTTTGAGCTCTAAATTGTCTGGTTGAATTAGATTTTTGCATAGGAAGCTACCTCAATCTATTTAGTCTATACTTGAGTGAATTTGGAGGTTAAGACACTTAAATTGATAATTTTACGTAAGCTGCCCCCAATTTGTCTTAGAGCTTTTAGGATAATTTTGAGCATTTAAAATAGGAGTCCGTTGCTTGGAAGGCAATATAGGTCTAGAGTCCCATACACTCCCCCTTGGCCAACTCTAGGGGTGGTTTTCCTTCACGCGGAAAAATCACTCACAGTAGACCTACACATCATAAAAAAATTTGCTTTAACCCCTAAAGTTCTATGACTATGTTTTCACCCAAAACACTCCAAAATTGCCATTTTTAGTACAAGTACCAAATTTTTGAAAAAAAAACTTTTCTGACACATGTAACCATAAGATCTTATAGTAAACTAGTTTTAGAAGATGTAGAAAAAATTTCAGAATTTTCCACCATGCAGATTGGAAGATATGAGCATTTGAATTGGCAAAAATCTTTTTTTAGTCCCTGCGAAAAACAGGGCAGCTACACTTCACAAGGTCACATTTGCATGAAAAAATGTCCAAAATGGTGGTGCATCTTTGAATTATTTTTCCTAAACAAGTTCTCTACATGCTTAAAAATTTTCAAATCATTTGATATTGTACAACATATACAAAAGAAATAGTAAGTAGAAAGAAGTAGAGAATGATCCAAAATACTAAATTGTTAAGAATTTAATTATGGAATTGAAAAATGTAAATCCCAATGGTTGTAATGTTGTAATAAACAACCTAAATCCTATGGAATTTTCTTTTTCAAAAAATATTAAAAATTGAGTTAAATAAACAACTTCAAAGTTTATTTCAAAGTAGAGAATCTATAACTGCCCGCAAACTAAAAATCCTCATAACTTTTGATTCATTGGTCGAAATGGAATGATTCAAAGATTTTCACGTATATATAACTCTAGAAAACCAATTTTAAATTTTTATTTCCTGATCTGCCCGGACTGCCCAGGTTATGAAAAAAAGTAACATATTTGGCCATAATTTTTTACTCCTATTTCCAAATGTCATGAAATTTAGTGCATATGAAAGGTACTCCTTGCGCCCACCTTCTATTAAAATTTTAGCCAAAAATATAAAAATTTCCAGCCACAAGTACCTGCCCAAATTTTTTATACTGCCAAAAACTGCATGCTGGTCCTTTAGGGGTTAGATTAAATGAACCCTATATTTTAATTTTTATAGTTTTCTAAAAAATCGATAGTAATATCCTTAGGATCTAAATTTGTTCCTGAGACTAAGATCCTAAAGAATAATGTTCCTTAACACCAAGTAAAAACAAATCTTAGCCAACAATTCTTCCTAACATTGGATTGCATTCCAAAAAGGAGGTTCAGGGACTACTAGTAAAGATGCAGTTGGGTAGGTGCTATGATGTTACCTTGATTTTTGCCTTGGTCCTTTGCATGTACCTTGTCGTCACCTGCCTTTCAATATATAGTACAAGGCAAACTACATCGTACTGTGGAAATATTTTAGTTTCACATAATCGATGATAAAGCTCATGAGTGACGTCACAAGTCTATTATCTTCTTTACCAAGCACAAAGGTATGTATGGACAATTGGTCTCTAGTATTTAGCTTCTACTTGATTCAATTACAACTTTATGGATTTTTATTTTCTTAGTATCAGATTTGTTGTTCTTTGATTCCAAACTCAATAGTTTATTACAAGTGATTGTTCTCAAGTGAGTTCAAGTTCGATTTATAAGTGCAAGAACTTTTGATTCTATAGGAATTTGCAATCAAACAATGGAAACAATAGAAGAATTGATTGTTCAGCTGCAATAGCAAGCATACCCAACAATTGTAGCAATGACATTGGTGTTCCTAGTTGTGAACACACTAATCCTCATTTAATACCACTATCCATTATAGGGGAAGAATACGGGTCCTATAGTGCTTCTTGTCGTGGGATCCTTCCAAAGCTTACTAAAAAAAAGACCGGTTTCTCAACTATGTTGTAGAGCTCATTCTCCAAACACCAATCCAAATCATGTGATTTGTCCAACTAAAATGGACAGTTGTATACAGCACAATGAACGTGAAGAATTTGAAGTACATTCTGAAGACGCGATTCAAGAATTTTGTCAAAAAGGAGTATTTAAGGAAGATTCTTGACGCTTTTTTGGCAAATGAATCTTCAAAGTTGATGACAACCTCTAGAAGCTCTAGTGCAAGCTCACCAGCTAAGAATTCACGTCACAGTTGCTTCAGGAATTCAGAATTGAATGCGTAGAGAAGAAGCTTAACGATTGGTTCATTCCCATTCTTAAGCAAGTGAACAAAACAATACAATCATGGATTTGCAAGACCTCTTTCTCCAATTTGCCTTGCCTTTGACAGTATCTCTTGCAGTATCTACCAATTAGGATTTTGTGTCAACACAGAGAAGGAGCTTCAAGAACAAGTGAAAGTGGTGAACGGATTGCACAAGGCGTGATTCAAGTGCAAGAAAAAGAGTTTACCTCCAACAGCGACTCCATGACATCTCACTAAGACCTTCTCTCTTGGTTCATGTGCTTCACATTTATTTGACAATGACATGCACCTCCAATTTGAGCTTAATCAAAAGTGCATACATGGCCTTAAACTTGATTCTTCCTAACCACTTGAGAAAGAACAAGCTATGGACGTCTTCTTTTGTGATATCATCATCAGCTTTGTCCTCGTAGAGTGCAACACCTCCTCTGCTGACCTCTCATGGTTTTTCCACACATTGAGTCAAAATTCATGCAATGAAGTCATCTATAGGACGATCAAGAACCACACCCCAAATTCTAAAACCACCAAAATCCTATTCTCTTTCAAGGACCTGAAAAAGCTCCAATATCTCACGGTTATGATTTACAAATCTCTTTGTCTATTCACTCCCATTCCCATGGACTCAGAATAGGTTGTGCAAGACAATGCGCTTTTTGGTGGCATCATATTATGGAAAGGCCATTGAGTGACTTACAATGTGTATGCAATGACGAGAATGCTGACCATCTAAGGTGAGGGTTGCAATGAGTTCAAGCCCAAGCAATGTTGAAAAGATAGTGTTTGTGTAATAAAGCCCATTCAAATTTTTAGTGTTTCAAGCGAGGCCAAGGATTTGTGGTTTAATGGTTTAGGATATAGAGTTAGCCTTGATAAATAGAGGCCATATAAAATTTCCATAGTACAATGAGTATAGATGTGGACTACAATTTCAACATCGCGTCATGTCTAAAACGTTCGTCAAATTGACAAAATGTCCAAGGTTCAATCCTATTGTCCGTCATAATTTTTAAATATATATTTGCATAGTCGGCCTGTTCAAATTGACGGACAAGTTATTCAAGCTGTCAAAAAATAAAAAAATAAAAAAACATAAACAATCTAGAAGGCTCATTGACAATTTGGCTGTCTAGATCAATGAATAGGCCTATTCGTCCACATTTTTGACTTGTCCGTCCAATTTTTGATGCATTGTCTAAAAATTTTTATTTTTTATTTTTTGAATTTCAAACATACAAAAGTGTGTTAAGCAAATAAGGCAATGAGTGGAAAAAATTTCAATCCATTTGACTACGTGGATTGAAAGATTATAACATTTCAAGTGAGTTTTTTTTTGGTTCCTAAGAAACGGGATCAACAAACTTTGAGCTCCTCTTGGAATACATTTTTTTATTTACACAAAAACGAGGAATTTAAACATTCATAAGTATATGATGTATACATAAGTATATGAAAGTACATTTATAAGTATATAATGTATATATAAGTATATGTAAGTACATTTATAAGTATATGATGAGGTTAAGTTCACTCACGCAAAATTTGAGACACAAATATGGACTCTAGCTTATTCTAAATCACCTTGCAATACAACACTACTAGAGAAATTATATCCTAATTGCCCAAAATTTGACAAAATTTTGTCAACTATGGTGTGAGTTAGAACTGCTTGATTCGGACGCCTAGTTGACAAAAATCTATCAATTTCTGTCAATTTCTGTAAAGTTTGACAATGTACTATACATGAGTTGAATAAGATGATTATTTGACAAAAATATATCAATTTTCTATCAAATTTGACGAAATTGTATTAAGGGTTGTTGTAGCCAAAATCGACCTTAAGTACTAATTCCTTTGATTTGGTTAGCATTTGTCACAAGGAAAATTCAAAGCAGAAAATACAACAAAGATTCATTGCTTAGAAGGCACAACTAGATTGCACATTGTAGACACCCATAGGAATTTATATGATAAAACACTTAAAACCCCGGTTGTGTACACTTTATTTCAAAGGTGGAAATAAAGCGCCCACATGCTCAAGAGCAAAGTTATGGCACAATAAGCCCAAATTTTAGTTCGGCAAGCACCTCCCCCCCTCAAATACTTAAAATTTAACAATTTGTTTCTCATAGATTATGTTTTTATCTACATGGAAAGCTTTGATTCATTCCATTTCAACTAGTGATGTGAAAGTTATAGACAATCTTATTTTTTGGGCAATTTTAGCATCTTTTTGAAAAAATAACTTGTAGGATTGATTTTCTTAATCTATTTTCAGAAAATTTATTAAAAAAAATATTTTACTAGGTAAGATCTCTTGCTAGAACAATCTCACCATCAAGATTAGTATATTTCAATTCCATCTTAGACCTATTAACAATTTAGTTTTCTCTTCAATCTTGAACCTATTTCTACTTAATAATTTTTTAAAGAAATGAAAATGAAGTATTTTATGGATTTAAAAAAAATTCAGACTTACAATTCAATCCTTCAACATAAAAGTTAGAAATTCATTAGAGGAGAATTAGGGTCTCAAACTCTCAATATGTCTAATAGTTTGTTTCAAAAAATTAATTGTTTAATTTATATAATAAACGAAATTATGTTTCTAGGGTCACTATCAAATGTTTCTATCAATGCAGTGGGTCCATGGGATGTAAAGATACCCATTGAGGTGGAAAAAAGACACTTATGCCACGCCTATGTGGTAGCGACCGCGTGTCCCTATTGGCAACTTGCCACTTCAAACAATGAGGATTATGAAAAGAATAGTATATTTTGCCTACTATTTATTCAAAGTTTCAAACTTGCCCACCAAATGTACTATCGCCCATCACCTTCATAGTAGAACCTTGGCAGCTCCACTACTAGTTCAGATGCATGACAGTCTTGCATGCGGTACAATCATTGCCAACAATCTATATTTTATAAGATCCAAGGAACAAGCAAATGATGCCATCATTTAATATTATTTCACAATGGGTTGTTGCTACTAGTGGCAATGCCTCCTAAATCCAATGTCATCACCTTAAGTTCTATGCTATGCAAATCTAAATGGAATTATATTCAAATTTTTGACTATATTCTCTAGATATTCTCCACTTCTAAGTTGGGCGTGTTGAAACTTGTCATCCTTCATATTTTGTTTTTGTAGTCAATTTGATTTTTGAAGTGTAAATAGGGTTGTCAAGTTGTCTCATTTTTATTATCGTGTCAATTAGACTTGTAGATATTGTTCAAAAATTGAACCAGTGGCTTTTAAAAATAGAAGAGGCAAGTTGATAAGAATTGAAAAGGATCAAATTGCCTTTGTAGCTTTTGAGGTGAAGAGTTGTCTTCTCTTCACCAATTTTGGGACTATAAGTCCAAAGGTCTAGTTGTGTTTTCTTCAGTTCATACATTGTGTATGTCTCACTCTGTGCTCTCTAGCAAATATTTGAATACAACTCTCAGCATTTAATTTCAAATTATATATCTCTTGTTGCTTGAGTGAGCTGGTTATTAAACTTTGTTTCTCTATATGGCTGAGAATTTGACCTGTGTGTGTAGTCTGATTAGCTGGTCGTGTGATAAAGTTTGTGTTTGTGGTGTGCAAACATTGTTTAAATTGACTATGTTATTGTTTGCGACTGCTGCAAAGGATTGTCTAGTCAACTAGGTGCTACAATGAAGCAAGTGCATGTGAATTCTTGTCTAATTAATTGAGTGTTATACTTTGTGAATGTGCACAACTTTTGTCTAGTGAATGAATCACTTCCTTAATTTGAAGCATAAATATAAGTTTGTGAGATTGTACAAGCAAGGACAAAGTGTATGAATTGTTGTGAACACAGTCAAATTGTCTCCTGAACTTCTTGTGTATTCTTGTTGGAAATTATGGAGCAATCAATTGTCTTGAATTGTCTGGACTAGCTAGAAGAGTAGACAACTAAATGTGAATGTGGAAGTTTTGAGAGTTAGTGTGTGAGTTTATTTGACTGTATCTGTACGTTTGAGCAATAGTATTCCTGGTTTGAACATACGGGCAGTCTTTGGCATTTGTAAAGGTTGTGTCAATGTGATGGAAGTAATTTTTGGTGAGATGCGTGGATGAATTGGAGTTACATTGATTAGAATAATCGTGAGTATTATTTTATGTTTGAGCATTGTATAGTTTCTCGTCTAATCGGCTGTGGGAAGTAAGAAATTCTCGGAGTCAGCACTAGTCAAACTGGTGGCCAGGGAGGATTGACCCCTGTATTCCCCTGTGATTTATCATTGCAGAAAACACTTAAATCTTTTATTTGCCGCATATGATAAAACTTTCAAGTTTTGAATTCATATTCAAAATCAGAGACCCCAAATTAGCTAGGGGGCATGATGAAATAAAAAATTTAAGCGGCACAAATTAGGGGGCAATTTTTACATTTACCCTTTCACGGGTCATCCTCCTTGGCCTCAAACTGGCTATTTCAACCCCCAATTGAGGCTGTGAACAATGGAGCTCATGCGAGTTGACATCACCGAGTTGGATTGCAACCAGATAAAGATAAGTGATTATTATGTCAGTCAACTTGCATTGTTGAGTAGTTCCTGCCCAAGTGGTGAATCTGGAGATGGGGAATAGATTATGAACTGAACAATTCATGGGTCAATTGGAACATGTGAAACCTGAGTATAGTCTATTAGCCAAAGTATAATCTAATTAGTCTTGATGATTCGTTGAACTCTGCATAGACTGAGTGTTAAATTGGAAAATCACTAAGGTCAACGCCGTGTTTGTTAATTCTGGAAATTAATTATAAAATTGGTCAAATAGTTGTGCGCTTTGTGAAGAATGTAAGTTATATATGCTTGATGTAGTTATCAAATTGGGATTCTGCAACATTTAATTTTGGTTTAGGAACGTACCTTCAAGGGATGATCCACATCAATTTCGTCTAAGAAATATTAAAGAATTGAATTTATTAAGTTGGCCCAATTGTGAGAAATTATACTTGTGATGTACAACTTACACATTGTATCTAAATGCCTATGAAACTGTGAAGCCAAGTCACAGTTTCCTATGCATTCAACTTAAAAAATTCATAAAACATTATGTGAGTGTGAGAAAATGACGAAAAAAATTGGGTTGAATTTCTTTCGAAGAGGCTGACATTCTTCCAAAAGAAAACCATCATTTGCATCATGCACCTCATCACCCGGCCACATGGGAGGGTCAGAAAAAGTGTCGGTTTCAGGTGCTTCTGCCTTCAACCCTCCCGCAACGAGTCGACGGCCAATTCCCGTTGTGTTGGAATGTGGGTTTGGCAAGCAAGACAACCTTGTTGTACAAATTGAAGATCGGGGAGTGGGTCAACACCGTGCCCACCATTGGCTTCAACGTGAAGTTCATCTAGTACCGCAACGTGAACTTCACGGTGTGGGAGGCCAAACCAAGATCCGTCTTCTTTGGAAAAACTACTTCAAGAACGCCTAGGGTCTGATCTTCATGGTGGACTGCAACGACCGCAAGCGGATCACAGAAACGCAAGATGAGCTTCAGAGACTGCTGAACGACCCGGAGCTCCAGGCTGTGAAGGTGCTGGTGTTTGTGAACAAGCGGGATCTGCCGCAGGCCATGAATGTGACGGAGGTGACATAGAAACTGGGATTGATCGCCATGCGCAGACGGCAATGGTTCGTGCAAGGCTGTTGCAGCACCAGGAAGGCTTGCACGAAGGCCTGGACTGACTGAATGATGCCTTTTTCCTCAAACATATATCAGTGAGAAAAGCATTGCAAGTCCGCTGAAAGCATTGCAAGTAGGTTGATCCATAGTGATGTTATCTTGGAGAACTAAATTTATTTGCCTTCAAAACACCCATTTTCAAGGTTAGTGTAGGGCCGCTAGCCCCCCATTGCTAACACCTAGGGCTAGGTTTCACTTGGTCATGTGGGGTTGTTATCTTAAAAAAACTTAAGAATTTTATTTATTTATTGTAGATGATATAGGTTTGGAAATTTTCAAATAGTGTTCGGAATCAAGGACTCTAAAGTAGTCACAACATACCAAATTGACTGCTCCAAAATAAGGAGACAGATATTCACAGATGTTTACATTTATTTGCCTGGTGAAAAATTTGGAGTTTTTGCACCCTGCAAACTACAGGACCAGATGAGGTTTAGCCCTAGCTAACTCATTCATGAGATACGGTTGCTCGAGTTGTTCCCGCAAAAATGTTCTGCCAACACCAGTTTCCACAGGGTAAGCATAACTGACGGAATTCCCATTTTAGTAACATTCAAACGTCGTAAGTTGACCACAAGATATGGTTCTCACATGGCCAAAATTTATTACGAGTTCTGCATTCTTGATTTAAGTTGACTTTCCTTCTGAAAGAAAAGTCAACTTATAAGCAACAGGGAAAGTGAGAGTGTGAGACCAAAGAAGTCAAACACAGCCCGTAAGTACTGCTTTTGTAAAAAGGAGTACAAATAACCCTCTTGCGGGATCACAGGGCGATGATATAAATCCCCTGTCGTCTTACTTTTCCCCACTAGAAAATCAAGGAAATGCTACATTTCTCCTGTAAGGTCGATCAAGAAGGAAATGCTGAATTTAACAGTTACGTGCGAACCGGAAATAAACTCCCCATCCCTCACTTCTGACTGCGAAACTGAAATGGGCTAGTCGACCCACATCTACATTTATGCAAAATCAGTTGGAGAGTATGTACTGCGTTGAAATGATTTTGAATCTAGGACGTAATTTCACGCACTTCACTGTGCACAACGCCTGCTTGGTGATCAATCTTCGACCTTGTCTAGCTATCAAAGGAGCTAGGGACACACTCGATCTTACTAGCAATCTGCAAATCAAAACTCTAGAAAGTTAAAAAGAGATTATGTATGAGTCAGTGCTGAAATTGAAACAAGGGAATTCATATAAATATCCTCAGTCTGACAACATGCGAGGATATATGAATCTCTTATGTGATTAATTATAAGGGAGAATACTCAAATCCCATATGGTCTCTCTTTTTCCCCAAAGATTGTTGAAATGTTGCAAATCGTCTCAGTGTGAGGTCAAGCAAGAAATACTGAGTTCCACACACATGGGAATGAATGAACCTTCCTGTGACATTGTCCACCCCGAAAAGGAGCCCCCGAGTGTAACACTTGCTCTCTGCATCCAATGTGATGTAGTTCGTAGAACTAAGCCAACAGACAAATCATTAGCATCAAAGTTGCTTTTCATCTTGTTCAGTTGTTCTACTGCGGTGATAAACAAAAGAAGAAGAAGCACTCTCCCTTTGCGGCCTCTGTGAATAAATTGGAATTTGTCCGTTTGTCACACTGAGAGGTGACAGCGGGCAGTGGTGGCACAACTTTTGTCGAGCACGAGCTAAGCATGACTTTGGAGACACTTATAAACTGCTAGCGCGATAAGATTCGCATCGATCTTGACAATGCACTTAAGTCAACTCTCACCGTCCAAAACAAGTCAAAGTGCAACTTGTTCGGGGAAATTTGACAGATGTGCACATGATCCCAAGGCTACCAAAGCAGTGTCAATATGCCACATTTTCTCAATCATTTCTACTTCCTGTTTTAGAGCCTCCACTCAGTCCACGCCCAATTTTTAATTATTGCGCAACGGGTTCAGTGATGGCAGGCTCACCAAGCATGAGGACGTGGGCCTTTCTTCTGGCAACACTTTGCCTCACTTTTTGCAAGGGAAGCTCCGCAGCTGCAATTTGCTATGCAGGCGACAAGCAAGCGCTACTTCAATTCCAGAGCAAGCTGATTGACGATGGAAAGTACCTGGCTCCATAGAAGGCACCACCAACTGCTGCACATGGCCTGTAAGTAACATCATAAGATTTCATTCTCTTCGAGCTTTCAAATACATAGATCTTGTGATCCTTCCTCGATTACGTTGGCAGATTTATCGATGCCCTAATCCGTCGTTAACATTTGACTACCGCGAAGTGTTTCTAAAGTTCTTGAAGATCGGACTGATTAGATGTGGACACTTTTACCACAATTACACTCCGTCCTAATTTCCTCTTTGAGATTGATTCTTGCTCCATTAAGTGATGGGACATGCTGTTGATGGAAAAGTTTTGGCATGGATTGTTTGCAGGGAGTCGAGTGCAATTCAGCAGGGCGAGTGACCCTGCTCAGCCTCCTCAACTATGACGCATTTTCCAATGCTCCCTTGGGCGCCGTGCTAAAGGTGAAATTGGGGTTACACGGAGCAAGTGCATCGCTGGACAACTTAAAAGCTCTAAAAGAGCTGAAATTTGCCAATGTGGTGTTCGGATACGCTTATCCAATTCCGTTGCAGCTCGGATCCCTGTCAGCGCTTGTTTCGCTTTACCTCTTCGGAACGCAGTTTATTGGTCCTATCCCGGCAGAGCTTGGCAAGCTGAAAACGTTGCAGCACATGGACATGAACGGCAATAGATTCCTGGATGGAATTCCTGTAAGTTGCTCGATCCATCACTCAATCCATCTCCCACTGTGATTAATCTCGTCCCTCCGTTGTCTCCATTCGGGTGGACATTTTTTGTGTTGGCAGAATAAACACGAATCTGACTGTTTATATGTACACTATTGATTAAATTTACGCTATCGATAACTAAGATTTTTGCTCACTTGTGATAACTCTCCCATCTCACCCATTAATATCCAAGAAGAATACACGTAACTGAGATAACGGGTGCAATTTGTCCGTTGTTTCAATTCGTTTTGGCTAGTGCAGCACGTGACCTTGGAGATTGAGCTGGTCTAGCTACCTAGAATTATGAATAATAGTAACCGTGCCATCGTGGACAGGATGCCTTCGGAGGTTTGCAGGCGTTGACGTTCTTGGGTCTCAGCGCCAACCAAATGCAGAAAGTCGGCTCTCAATGCATCACGTTGCTGAAGAAGCTGGAGAGCTTCGACATCCACTCTAACTTACTGTTCGGGTCCATCCCCACTTGGTTCGGCCAGCTCTCGCTTTCAGGCTCCATCAACCTCGGTGACAACCGATTCTCAGGCCCCATCCCCGGGGAGCTTTGTAACATGAGGGGTCTCAAAATCATCTACCTATACATGAACCAGGTGACCACCATTGCCCCACAAATCGGCAACTGTGCATCCATAACGGCCATGGTCCTCTTCGACAACAAGATTGCAGGCAAATTGTCGGCGGAGCTCGGGAAGTTGAAAAAATTGCTAAGGATCTCCGTTAAGCAGAACCAGTTGACGGGAACTCTGCCTCCTTCGATCGGCGACCTGCCGTTACTAACCGAGTTTGACGTCGGCTACAACAAGCTCAAGGGAACCATCCCTACAAACTACGGCCCTTTCGAAGAAGACGAACTCAGCACGGACTTCAGCGGCAACATGTTTAACAGGTAAAGCATGATGTCCCTCAACATGATCTGCAATTGTGTTCCTCCAGAAAGTAATGCCAGTCTAACAGCAATTCAAACTAATGTACTCAGAACCCTAAACCTAAATCCTGAAGCGCCGTCACTATGTTAAGGTCTTTGAATCACATGCTTACAAACGCTTACAAACTTGGATGGTGATGGTGCAGGTCCAATTCCAGCACCTCTGAGTAATATGCGTGTTGAAGTCTTCCGGCCTGGCAACCCTGGACTTTGTGGGAAACCACTTCCAGCTTACAAATGAAGCAATAGACAATTGAACCATAATGTTGATTAGAGATTGATAGTCATATTGTAACTGGTTTTGAAAGGGATGCCCGCAAGACAGTGGGAACCTTATATTTACTGAATGTAGAGGCTACTAGGCTAGAATTCGATCACACCATGAATAAGAATCGATTCTTTATCCTTTATAGAAAAAAATGCTTCATTACAAAATCTCTGGAATCACTCTAGTCACAGTAAGATAATGCCTCGGATAATGCGTTACGACACTAGACTATATGTACAACATTTAACTCCAGCCCATAACCAATACATAAGTCAATAGCTTCAGGTTTCCTCCGACGTCGCATGGTGCCGCTTGACATACTGCAGAAGTTGCTATGGCCATGGATGCTCAAGCTGGTCAGTCTGACTGTCTAGGTCCAAAGGCTGAATCATGAAGATTTCTTTGACACGCTTAAGGTGCCATTAATCGATTCCCGCAGTTGTCGCAGCAGTTCGATCTTGCCGTCGGCCATTTCCTGGATGGTGATGCATTGGAATTCACAACAGTCGTCGGAACTCACAATGTCCTTCTTGCTCGATTCGTCTACACAGACCGCAAACTCCCGATAAGTGTCGTTCATGTTCACGTGCATCTTGTACTCTCCGTCGTCTTTGATGCTGGCCAGGTAGGAGAAGTGCTGGTTGTTCCCGACTTTCATTCGCACCACGTGGCCGGTTTTGTTCACGAACACCGTCGTGGCAGTACTGGCAACCATTGTCGCAAATTGAATCGATCTTCTCAGCTGGTGGATAGGTTCCGGATGGAAAAAGTACATGTGACCGCGAGTGGAACAGTTACTAGAAAAGCAGAAGTTGGAATTAGAAGTGGTGCGAATGGCACAGTAAAGAATTGATCAAGTCAGGGCATGCAAAGATCAATATATCTGGGTACGTGCGAGCAAGGCGCCGGAGGGAAGCTGAGGACGAGGGCGAGAGATCCTTCATAAAGTGATCTACACAATCGAGGAGAGGATGCAATTAAAAACAAGTTGGTGACCAACACTGATGAAGATCACTCCGTGGCTGCATGTGGTTGTATATTCATTTGTGTTTCTGAGTAGCAATTGTAGGCTAAATGGAAATGACCTGGGTCCCTTGGAGAAAGAGTCTGTTCACTCTGTTGGAGCAATTTCTCTTGACAAGGCGTGAATTCCATCGTGGAATTTGACTAGGAAGACTTGGCGGAAATCTGTCTGGTTTGCCTACAAAGAGTGGAGGCAGAGTGGAACGGAGAGATGCTTGCTTTGGCCATAATTTTCGCCAATTTAGTTGCAGTCTTGCACTCTTGCAGAGTAGCAGACATTCGGAAAGCAAGCGGCATTAGTAGTTCACCTCCAGTACGATTGATAGCGGTCAGTATGAACAAATTGACACAGCTAGTTCATTGCGTTCAATGCTTCGAAATTTCCTTGAATTTTCGAAGGCAGGGAGAGTGTGAACTGTAGAGTATGTAGAGTACTGAGAGCATGCCCACCTGTCCTGAGAAACGGATGACTTTTTAAGAGTGGCTGGCAAAACAGCCCTACCCATCTGGCAAAAAGGATGACTGGCTTAGCAGCCGGCTCGCAAAGTGGAAGATGGCTGGAAAAACGGGGTCCTTTTGCTAGCCCGTAGACGTCTTGTTAACAGGTTGCAAAACTTCCTCAATGTGCTTGTAGGTGATTCGACGTATTTGCTTCAAATCCCGATCAATTTTGGCCTGTTAACAAGTTGTGGGTGGGGCTCAGTCCACCACCCGGCTTGCAAAGTCGGTGGACTAGCATTTTAGCAGCCAAAAATCCTCTACATTATGCAAGTCGGGTGGTGATGCTCTGATGAAGGAGCTTCCGTTACCGGCACGGGAAGTCTGTGATGGCAATTGCTTTTTGAAGGAAGATATTGTACTATAGTTACCTGGAACAAGCTCTACAGCTCCAATGGCCCATTACACTAATTTGTCTTTATAGTCACTAATTTATTAAAGTCACACTATTTTTGAATTTTGTACAGTCACAAATATTATTATATTATAAAAAAATTCAAAAAAATATAATTTTGTAATGACTCTAATTTTCTACGTGATGCTAATTATGATATCCCCTCACTACAAGGACAAAGCAATATACATTTAGACTAGTACTCGTTTGGACATAGCCAAGAAGAACTTGCCTATACGTTCATCTTTGGAGTTTAGAGACCTACTATCATAAATGTAAATATATCCACCTTGTTAATTTGCTATGTGGTTCAGAGTGTATGTCGCAGCACAGGATAGGTAATTTCCCCATTATACTCACAAAAATCACTCTAGAGTATAACTAAGTGACTCTAAAGATCGAACCCACGAGATTCTGTGAAGTATCTAGCCTTATTAACGAACTAAGCCAAGTCAGTAGTAAACTCCGTCTTTTCCGGTCCTCTTCCTAAAACCGGAAACACAAACACCCAGAAAACTAAGGATCGGATTCTCTCTATCTTCCAATTCTAACTAGTCTTCCAGTTGTCGAATCCAACAAAAACCCAGGATCCTATCCCTTCCGGTCCTGGTATCCGTCTAGACCAATCCGCTCTAGACAACTCACAACTATTTCCTCTCCTATCCGGTTTGGTTTTACCTCTGTTTAGCCATCAGAGGGTTCGCCACTTGCTTTTGAGAGTGGTAGGCCCACCACACCTTCCGTGAGTTATAGTGGCTGAAGACCCACTTTCCTAATCTCTACTCTCCTAGACTAACACGGATCCGGTTTGGTCCTTCACAGCAGTCCAGATAGCAATCCGGTTGCAGGTCACGCAAAGACCCCCCGTACGATCCTCTTAATACTACAACGACCTTGATGCAATCCTAATCCGTGCGAAGCTAAGGCGGTTACAAGCGCACCCGTCCGTTCCAACATCAACTAGAATTCTTCCGTTTACCGCTAAGATGGCAAGACCTTACAAGAGATCGGACACTCAACCGGATTTCCCACCCAGGAGTTCTAGCGCGACTAAGGAATCCCTCCCTATCCGCCTAGCCTAACAATGGCTTTCTCACCCGGAATCTCAAACTCTAGATGCGCTGAGGCACTGAAGTTCACTCCTAACTCTATCCTATCCACTCACATGCACTTAGAACCAAGAAAAACACCAAGGGGAGAAATTCCCAACACATCCGCTTGTGCCTTTTGAACTTCCTCACGTACAACACTACCAAACACGGGAGAACGTACAACAAGAAAGCACAAGGAGAACACAAGCAAAATGCAGAAGAAAAGACTCCCAGTCCTCAGCACAAGGATTGACTTATATACATTTTGAGAACTTCCAAAAATAAAAAAGGCAAAAAGTGCCTTTAAAAGTTAACCTAAATTCAGATCCTAACTTCCGGTCCGTCCTAACACTACCGGATCGGATTCCTAATCCGGATTTGTTCATGTCCTACCCTACAAGAACCTAACTTACTTTACATCGCTATCCCGCGCCCCAACGAAGGACTCTTAGGCTCCGCTTCACACTGGTCGAAAACGTCCTCCAAGTTCCTGTTCCGCTCCCTGGCTATCGGATTTGGCAAATCGGAGCCGGGAGAGGAATCTATGTTGATTGGCGCGGATTGGAAAGGCTCTCTCGGCTTTGACTACGGCGTCTGATCCCTTCCTTCCCTTGGCTCCGGTACGTCCGGAAACGATTCCAGCATGGAGATATCCGACAAATGGACCCTCATTGATCCGGTCAACTTCTGAGTGCACTCCTCCATCCGGTCCGCCGCTCCTCGTGCATGCACCAACGTCTTCTCCACCTGCTCGGAGAAGTCGGTCAGGATCCAAACTATCCGGGAACCGGATAGCTTCTTCTCTTCCAAGACCTTCTCATCAAAGAGTCTTGCCTTCACTGCCGCACTTCCGGCCTCACCGAAAGTCGCCTTCACCGCTTCCGCAATTTTCTGCGTCTCGTCCGCCATCATCCGGATGGCGACCATATCTTCTTTGAAGGTTGTTGCTTTCGTCTTCAGCATGTCGACCTCCTCCTGAAGTCGACGGATCTCTGCCTCTTGTTTCCGGATCTCGGCCAGATTAGTGATGCAATCCGCTACCTTCCCCGGCAATTTACTATCCGGTGCTGCGTGCACCAACTCTCCGATCTGGGTCAGGGCGATTTTTTTCGCCTCCCAATCTGCACGGATGTCGCAGAGGGTCTTGACCAGCTTCTCAAACGGATCAGCAGGTCCCTTCTTCGAGCCGCCTGCCTTGTCTGCTTCCGGTGTCTTCTCCTTTCCGGTCTTGTCCCCAAGCGGCGATCCTCTTCCGGTCGGAGATGTCGTCTTATGTCGCTTGGGCAACCTCTCCGCCTCTTCTTCATCTTCTTCTTCTTCTTCGGTCTCGGATCTGGTTTCCTCTTCCTCCTCATCCGTTTCCGATTCTCCGTACTTCAGGAGATTCTCCTGAGCCTTCACTCCTTCTCTTCCGAGTCCAACAGGAGCTGGTGTTGCTCGTTGAGGTGGAAGAGGTAGGGACACACAGGTGTCGACCTACTCCTTCCGACCCTTGACGCTTACTGGGCCACCAGATTGAACATGATCCAGGCCCAGTCCGCCTTCCGGTCTCCGTTCAGAGCACCAAAAATGATGTTGCCAAGGGTGATCGTCACCCTTGTCGGCTTCTCCGGATGTAGAATTGGGATCAGGAATTGGAGAAGTTTCCGGTGCCGGTCGTCAATGTAGTCCTCCACCGCGTATCCGTCCTTGGGGTTGACTGCTCCTCGGAACTTGCCCCGGATGTACTCGTCCTTCCGGTTCGCCATCCCGTGACCTCCTGCCCGAAACTTGTACACCTCCTTCCAGATCTCCTCCGTCCACTCAGCCAGAACACATCGGATCGTGTTGTCGAACTGATTCGTCCACTTCCTCTGGATCTCCTTCACCATCCGCTCATCCTTAAAACCCCAGGGTTTGTTGAGCAAACCCTGACACCCCATCCGGTTGAGATCTAACCTAAGCATCTCCTTCTCCTCCTCTGTTGAAGGGAGAACTGGAACAATCTTCCGAAGTTTAACCGGAGCCGACGACGTGGATGGCCCTGGTCTATTCCGCCTGAGCTGCAGCATGGACACAGACTAGATTTAGACGGTTCCTTTCCGATTCTACCTCACCCAGTCCTAGCCGCACGTCCTGTTCTCACTTTCACTCTCCGATCTCAACCGGATACCTACACAGCAATCGATACGCAATCGGAAAACTATCCTGCAGCACACCTCTAACACTCGCACATTCACACAACGCTGATAACGCGGAACGCGAAGAAACACTCTCACCAAACAACGTTTGGAAATGGAGAGTGACTGAGGAGGTCCTGGGCTTTTATAGTCTCTCCTGACCTAAAATTGGTCATGATGACTTTTACCGGTCCGGTCCCACCAATCCGGTCCAACCCTAATCCGGTCCTCTAACTCTAATCTGGTTCACTACTACTTCCGGACAAGGTTCCGATTCCAATCCGGTTCCTAGGTATCACTGGTAGGACCGGATTCTTTCCAACTATTTCACTACTTTAATGTCATTCTTAATTTTTCCGTTCTCTGTTGTTTCTAAACAAAACATGAATACTAACTGATAGTTTCCGTTCCATTTCCTAGATAAACAACTGAAAACCAGAAATTCTGGTTGCGACAGTGTCTTTTGGAATATTAGGTCTCTGTTGCCTCGACATACAAAATTGACCTCAACTACAATCCAATGTTAACCCTTAAAGTCCCAAGGCCATTTTCTTTTGTCAAAGAACATACAAAATTATAATTTTCAATGCAAACAACAAAAATCTTAAAATCTTATTTCTTTTGCATATCTAACAATAAGATTGTGGCATTGTGCACTAGACTAATCAGGATTGTCATAGTGGATGGACGTCTGGTTCGCCCGTCCAATAGAGGTCTCCCCCGTCCAATGTGGTCAACACTAAGTTGACTTTCTGCCATTGAAAAAACAGGTGATGTGGCTGCCACTTTGATGCCACCTGGATGCCAAGTAGGATCTAGGGCGCGGACATCACCGGTAGAGGCGCAGACGGAAGCCAGGGCGGGGACAAGACTGTGTCAAAGCGCGGACGGAAGCCAGGGCAGGGATGAGACTGTGTCGGGGCATGGACGTCAGACAAGGCATGGACGTCCGTCAAGGCGTGGACGTCAATCAGGGCAAGTACGTTTTTGGCTAGAACAATCTCACCATTAGAATTAACGCTATTTCATTTCAGTTTTGCGACTTCAATTTTAACAATCTTGGGGCGTGTAATATACCATTGGAAAGGGCTTGAAAATGCCTTTCCAATGGTATATTACACCCCCCAAGATTATTAAAATTGAAGTCACAAATCCCAAAAGAAGGTTGCTGCCAAAATAAATTTTGCAGGGACAGCTTCTAATGCATCAGCGGGAACGATATTTGGAAAGTTAAACCAATAGAAGAATTTGATTTAGGGGGGAGCCTCACTCATTCAATGTGACATAGGATTCTTCTTCCAAAATAAAAGAATGATGAATTCTCTTCTTAGTTGCTAAAATTAACATATTTTTATAGATCTTCAATTCAAACAAGAGTTATCATTTAAATTTGACTTGGTACCTATTGTATAAGAATTTTGTTAAGAATTTTTGATTGTCATAGTTTGTAATACAACGTGATAAGAGTCTTTGTTAGAGAACAATTTTATATATTAAGTTTGAATGTTGTGAATTCAATATTTTTTTAAATCTCAAATTTAGACTATTTTTGTACATAGGAACAAAGACTTGCTCTTCCAATTATTAAATTCAACACTGGAATTGCATCAAGATTTACATCAACCTCATATTTTAGATTTTGATAAAAAAAAAATTCTTTTGGATTAGTTTTGTGGGTATGTAGAAGAGTGTGCCCTTTAATTAATAAATTGAATATTGGATTTTATTAAAATTTACATCAATCATCTTCAATCTATTTTTAAAAATAAATTGGATTGCTTTAATGGATATTTATAAGAATTTGGCATTTTTATTGGTGAATTGAGCATTTGGATTTGCAATGATTTATATTAGCCACATTCTTTTTTTTTCTATTTTTATTTTTTTTAGATTATTTGTGTATGGTGATATAATTTCATTCTTCTTCAATTTTTTTAAATCAATTTGATTTATTTTAATAACTACATAGAAGGATTTTGATGGTAATTTAACATTGGGATTACATGGCTTATATGAAATTACAAGCCAAATGTTAAAGTTAGTTATGTATTTAGGGCCGCTTCACACTATGGCCGACCAAATCAAGAAGCCGTGGGATTGAGTGGACAAACTTTGGGTGAGAGTCCAAAGAAATGGGCAATAACAGCATTGAAAGAACAATTACAGCACTTGCTTTCACTGTGAAACAAAGACTATGGAAGATATAAATGAGAAAGGAGTCATTCATCAAGGGAAGGAGGGAGGTGGAGGGTTTGTCTCTTCACGACCCCCCAAGCCATGAATTCTTCCTCAAAACATGATTATATTTTACTACTTCACACTAGTGAGCCCAAAGTGTGAAGCAAAACCCATATTGTTTACCATCTACCTTTTGTTCTAAGGGCAAGGGCAAGGACAAAACGTCCGCACCCTGACCAGGCGTCCACGCCCCGACTTTCACGTCTGCACCTGATTCCAGCGTGGACCGCCACCATGGCAGCAAATTGGAAAATTGGAAAAATGAAAGGCGTCCGGGTTGTCCGGTCCGGTTCGCCCGTCCATCCGTGCCGTCCGATCACCTGGACCCGTCCACTATGACAACGCTGAGACTAATATGACCATGTTTAGAAGAAATTTCAAAAACTTTGATTGTATTAGTCCAAGATATAAACATTGAATTCCTAAAAGACCATTGTCCCTTTGGGGGACAAATTGGATTTCGGACAAATATCTACAGTCTCAATTTTCGTCATGATTTTTTTTAAACTTTTTCTTTTAAGATAGGAAAAGACATTAACTTCATAGTTAAGTAATCATTTTTTCATTATATTATATTTTTGTCTACATCAAAAGCTTTGCTTCATTTCATTTGGATAAATGATGTGAAAGTTTTGGACAATCTTGTTTTTTGGGCAATCTAAACATCTTCTTGAAAAAATAACTTGTAGGATTTGTTTTCTAATGCAATTTTAATAATTTTTAAAAAATAAAATCTCCATGGTCTACTTTGCTTGCTAGAACAGTCTCACCATTAGAATGCATGAGTAATAATCCCATCATAGAAATATTAATAATTTAGATTTTCCTTCTATCTTGTACCTACTTTCTTAAATAATTTTTTAATAATGAAAATTATTATTTTTTGAATATTTATTTTTCCTAGACCCTCAATTCAGTTCCCCACTATAAAGATTTAAACCTTGTAAATCTACAATGCAAGAAATTTAATTTAAGAAGGTTCAAATTCAAATAATCTAGTCTCATAATGTACAAAAAAACCTTGTTTCTTTCATTTGAAACGTAGATAGCTTGCAATCTATGTAGTCAAAATTTTAGAAGTTTATTCTACACATTCTCATACTAGTTAGACATAAGATTCTTTAGTTAGATGTGTAAAAAAAAGAATTCTCAATTTCTTTTACTCTTTGCAATTGAAATGATAATCTTGAGTGTTTTTTGCCGAAAAAAAAAAGCCTTAGTCCTTTAGAGGTTAATTTAGGGGTTAAAGGGATGAAATTGAGTTTTTCTTCTCCTATCTTGACTATCTCTTGAAAAGATGCAAACGCCCTTGCCAAACTTACACACACCACCTTGAAAATCCTTGGCCGTCCAATTTGCCAAAAAATATATAAAAGTACCATCGATGCCATCCATTTGCCAAAAATCAATGGCTGTCACTTTGGAATATGGATATGGTACAGAAGATGTATATGGATATATAATATTGAATACAAATACAAAAACGGCAATATATCCCATATCAATTGCAATTCCCAAATCTAGTCTGAAATTACAAATACGGATGGTTTGAGTTTGGACTTAGGCTTGGATTTGGGTTTTGGGTTTGGAAATTAAAAAAAAATTGTCCTATCACTAGGTGCCACACATACAAGTACATTTAAATTGTCACATGTTAATGGAATTGTCACTTGTAGTGACTAGTGACTATCCACTAAATTATAAGGCTTTGAATCTTCATAACATAAATTCTTGTACTACAAATTGTAAATTAAATTTTTTTAATGTTGAATAATGCAGTTGAAGTTTGGGATTCCCCACTTCCTTTATTTTAATTTATTAAAAAAATCTTAAGCCAAAGTAGGTATGAAATAGAAGGAAAAACTAAATTGCTGATAGCTCTAACTAAAGATGGAATTAAAACACAATCACTAATCCCAACAAAAAGCTTCATAACTTTCACATCACATATCCAAATGGAATGGATCAAATCTTTCTACATAGAACAAAATATAATCAATATGAAAAATAAAAAAATTTAATTATTTTAGGCTTTTATTTTTTTTGTTGCCCACCCTCGCTTGTTTTGGGTTTATTGTGGCATAATTTTTGCTCATAGGCACCAAAAAAAGTCTATAAATTGAGCTTCTTTCTCCTTGAATTTCAAAATATGTAAAATATTATTTGAAAGGTTCTTTTGGTGAATGACCATTTCCATAGAATTGTTACAAATGAACAATTTGAGAAAAATATTTTATTTTTATTTCTATTTTTACAAATTAAAACATCAAAATATCTATTTTCATGAGATTTAATACTCTTTTAGTTCTCCTACTTAAATCAGTTTTCTATGTTTTATCTTTCCAAAGTACAATCTCATTGAAGATGCATACATTGGCCATAGTTTTTTAAGTATTCTAAAAACTATTTTCTAATTTTAAAGTACTTCAAAAAACTAGCATGAATATTGTGAAAATGCAACAAAATCATTAAGTGATTCTTGCAACATCCCCCTATATTGATACACCAAACAAATATTAAAGTTACTTTTAAGAAAATTAATTATAGGTAGGGCCTTTCTTGTCATCTTTGATATCTTGTTAATTTTGTATTTGTTGAACTATTCTTGGACTTCTAGCTAATCAGTTTATTAAGGGTTTGTCATTCCAAATTTGAATTCAAAGATTTTAAAATGTGTTCACAAGTAGTAAGGCAAGGCAAGTGTATTAGATGTTTTTCAATAGCCTTTATGTTCTGACCATCAGTTTGGTTCTTTTGTGCCTTTTGAATAATGTTTTGTGATTGATTCTTTCAGATTATTTTCTTCATATATGCAAAAATTAATCCTACAAGTTAGAAGGTCAAAAAATAATTTATAAATAGTCAAATTGCACATTTTTACTTTAAACAACAAATAAACTTCATCCCAATTTTTTTGTAGACAATTTATTATTATTATATAGTATTTGCACATCTTTGAACTAAATTCAAATTATTTTTCACTATTGAATAAATATCACAAAGCAAATTTTTTTAAGTCTAGTATTTGTTTTATTTGAAACTTTAAAAAATTCATATATATATATATATGAAATTTAAATTCTTTATCTA
This sequence comes from Antitrichia curtipendula, assembly GCA_951230915.1. NCBI lineage: Eukaryota > Viridiplantae > Streptophyta > Bryopsida > Hypnales > Leucodontaceae > Antitrichia > Antitrichia curtipendula. The sequence goes on from OX579640.1 coordinate 2,022,091, forward strand.
AATTTTGATATATAGAATAAATCTGAGAGAATAATGTGGAACTTTGGTTTGCACTACAAAATTTAGATTTTCAGACTATAATAGACCCCTATAGTTTTGTTTTATTTTTTAAGAATTTTTTCTATTCGATATGAGTTTTCATCACTTATTAATCAAAAGTCTATAGTAATTCCAAAGGTTCAAAAAAATCTAAAATTTTATTACAAATAGAAGATGTGTCATTTTATCTTGAAAAAGAAGAAAACAAAATTTTCAATTATATAGAATGGCAAAATAGAATTCAAAATAAAGAGTTTTAAAGGTTGACTAGTATTAGTCTTCATCTATACATTGTTAAGTAATGGAACGCATTGATGATTTGAAGTTCAAAAGTTATGAAGATCAATGAAAATGAGACATGAGCTACAAGAAATACTAAGAAGACATGGGGACCATTATTCAAAAGAGAAAACGTCCCATTTAAGTAGAACTGCAACCATGATTGTGATTATGGGAATAGTGTCATCAAGTAAAAATATCCAAATGAATGACAAATAAAAAAAAACATGTGCTAAAATAAAAAATGGAATGTTTGAACCCATCATTGATGAGAATTATAATGTGTAGTACTATGATTATAGGAATTGTGAGGTAGTAATTTTTAAAATTTCAATCAATGATTATTTATATCATAGAATTGATTAACGGGTCATTGTAAGAAACATTGGTCTTGTTCTCAATCACAATTGGAGTAATGTTGTTATCATCAGCTATAATTTTTGAAGCACAAGTCCAATGAACATTAAATTTTTATTGAACATGTCTTATTTCCCTTATAAATTCCTTATCTCTTAAATATTTAAAATAATAATTTTATATTTAAAAATATTTTTTGTTAATTTATCACACTTTGATGTTTGAATTTTTTACTACATTAGAAGGCCCCAAATTTCATGATCTAGAGCTGAAATTTTTATGATCTATTTGTATAGTAGGAAAGCATATATCTACTAATGGAAATCTGAAAATATATGTTTTTATGTCCTCCACATGAGTGCAAACAATACTCCCATTGTATGCAATTTTTGAACAGTGAAGATGGTTCTAAGATCATTCTTTTGGTGAAAGCTCATCACCATCAATTCTTTCCACATGGCCAATTTATAGTTAAAAAAATAATTCCTTTCCTATTTTTTGCAAATTAAAATGTCAAAGTACCTTTTCATAAGATTTTGTACTTTTCTAGTTCTCCTATTTAGGAAATTTTTCTATGCATTTCCTTCCTAGGGTACCTTCTTTGTAAAAGTGTATACACTGGACATATTTTTTATGTTTTATTTAAATTGGTTTTCTATTTTTAAAGTACTTCTAGAAAAAATCTTGAGTTACATGCAAATGCTTAAAAAATAGGAGGGTTTTCTTGCAACAACCTTGATATGAAAAGAATTATACAAGAATTACGCATTTTAATATGGGAAAGGACATATTTCTCAAAACCATTTTATTTATTTATATGATTCTAAATTTTTGGACAAACTGAATGAGACACCGTGGCATTTTCAGGTATTTCCAGCGAAAAGGAGTAAAATACAACCACATGAGCAGGAATGGCCTGGGTGAACTGACCCCTTGCTTGTTCCCTTGGGAAAACCCTGAATTTTTTTATTTTCCATGCATGATAAAGTTTGCAAATTCTGAATTCATATTTGCAATTATAGGCTCCAAATTAGCTTGGAGAGGTATACAAGATAAATTTATCAAGCACAAAATAGTGGGTTTTTTATTTTACTTGCATCCCTAGAATGACTTCACGGGGATGAGTAAAGGGGTCAATTCACCTTGACCAGCAGGAATCTAATTGAAGGAAAGCCTCATTGACAACCAAACAGGCACGCAAGGTAATATGGGTAAGGTAAGGTAGTGTGCTCTAAAAGCGTCTATCTTCTTCAAACCGCCCATATTTTTAGGTGGAAAATGGAGATGGGGTGATCCTTAAATGGACTAGTTTAGCAATTGAATGCATGGAAGAAAAATTATTTTTCTATTGCAAGGGCCAATCATTGTCATTGATTTCCACTCATCTCTTTACAAGTTGCAAGTGGACAGATTTTGGAAGACCTATGGTCTCAAATAGGTGTCTATGTCCCAAATCTTTGAAAATTTATAAATAATTCAAAATGCTTGGAAAAATACAAAACCACTTGTGTTAGGTTCCATATTTGTTTTTCTTTCTCTGAAAAATGATCTAAAAGTATTTCTGTCCACGGAAGCTTGTGAAAAAGACGAACCAGCCCTTAAGAGCATATTACCTAACTCTACCGCAATTGGACCAAAATGGACTGACATGATTTTCTGAATTCTTTTGTGGAGATAGAAAAACACATTTGCTTTTTGAAAATATAATTTTTATTTCAATCAGAGCTTGAAAGCAAAAGTTATGGTACAAAAAGCCTTTTTATTGTGCTTGCCGGGCAGAAAAAAACCTTAAAAAATACTTAAAGTAATAAATAATTTTTTGATGTGTATAGATTATAGTTTTATGTACATGAGAAACTTTTATTTAATCCATTTGGATTTGTTATGTGAAAGTTATGGACAATCTTCTTTTGGGGGCAATCAGAGCATCTTTTAGAAAAAATTACTTGTAGGATTCATTTTTGACCTTAATTTTCACAATTTTTCAAAAAAAAAATTTCACAAGGTTAAGATCTCTTGCTAGAACAATCTCACTATTAAAATTAGTGTATTTCAATTCCATCTTAGAGTTATTAATAATTTAGATTTTCCTTCAATCTTGAACTTCCTTTTGCTTAACAATTTTTAAATGAGTGAGAACTAAGTGTTTCTTTTTTGAATTTTTTTTCTTAGACTCTCAACTCAATTTTTTATCATATAAAATATAAAATTTAAAATCAATAGAGCAAAAATTATAAGTTATGAAGATTCAAAGAGAAAAAGTGTAGTTGAGCAAGGTGCAAAAAAACTTGTTTCCTTCACTTTAAAAGCAATTATCTTGCAATCTACAATATCAAAGTTTGTGAAATTTCTTCCACACATTTTAAAACTAGTCTAGTACAAATTCTTATGGTTGAATATGAAAAAAAAACATTAAATTTTTTTTTGCTCTTTGTTATAGAAATGGCAGCTTTGAGTGGTTTTGATGGAAAAGAGGCCTTAGGACTTTAAGGATTAAAATAGCACCATTCTACAACTTTGGCACTTTTATGATTTAGACTGTGTAGTTTGAAATGAACATTTGTTCTAGATGGCACTTTTTTACGGTTTAACTTGTGCAGTCTAAAATGTACACTAGTTCTCGATGACACTTTTATGGTTTAGACTTCGTGGTCTGAAAATGGTGTATGAAATATGCCATTTTAATGAAATTTCCTATACTTCTCTTTGTAGAAGTTTAGCTGAACTTAGCCACATTTGTGAGTATTGATTCACTGGATTCGAATGTCGGGTGAGTCGGCGAAAGTAGACTTGTAAGTCTACATGCTGCCATTTTGTCCCGACGTCCTTGCGAGTGCCCGACTCCGATCCAGCACAGCGATTCAGTCTTCAGGAATCAATTTCTCATCAAGCTGTGGATTACACCAAATCGTTTGTCATCCTCAGTCTTCTCGATACGAATTAATTCACTTCATCTCCGGAATAACTTGCTTGCGGTCGATCGATCATGAATAGTCACCGTCAATGCAATTCAATTTCTAGTGGGTTCGCAACATTGTTCTGAAAGTGGCGGATTTCATATGCCATTTTAATGGAATTCGCTATCATAGTAGTGGAATACGCCAAATGAACTAAATTGATGTTCAAAACACGTTGACTACTTCAAGACATGTGATACTTTTACCAGAATCGAGAGTCTCTAATTTTGCAGGCTGAAATCAATTTTGAAAGTGTTACAAGATTGACAAACTTGGAGATGAAATTCACTCATTTTCAATGATCACTCAATGATGAAAACTGAGTTAACACAAACATTACTAACTGCAAGAGATCGAAATCCAGTAGGGAAATTGGACAAGTGTCGTTTTGTGTCAATGGAAATTGGAGAGATGTCCTTCTGTGTCAATTTTATTCCCAGTGTATTCTAGTGTATCCTACCCTATCATCAAATAGGCATTGACTATGGAAATCTTCATACATACCACAGATGGACATTTTAGAATTTTCCTGGTCAGTGAGTCTACATCCACCGGCTGAACCACGACGGTTTCTTTAAATTTGGAGCACTGCTGGTGCCGCTGCTGGATGCCCGCGGTTGTCGTAGCAGTTCGATCTTGCCGTCGGCCATTTCCTGGATGGTGATGCACTGGAATTCACAGCAGTCGTCGGAACTCACAATCTCCTTCTTGCTTGATTCGTCTACACAGACCGCAAACTCCCGATAAGTGTCGTTCATGTTCACGTGCATCTTGTACTCTCCGCCGTCTTTGATGCTGGCCAGGTAGGAGAAGTGCTGGTTGTTCCCCACTTTCATCCGCACCACGTGACCGGTTTTGTTCACGAACACCGTCGTGGTAGTACTGGCAACCATTGTCGATAGGGTCAGGAAATATGGAAAAAGTACGTGTGACCGCGAGTGGAACAATTACTAGAAGCGGAAGTTGGAATTAGAAGTGGTGCGAATGGCACAACAAAGAATTGAGTCCAGGGCATGCAAAGATCGATATATCTACAGGTGTGCGTGCAAGCAAGGCGCCGGAAGGAATTGAAGCTAAGGAAGAGGGCGAGAGATCCTTCAGAAAGTGATCTAGACGATCGAGGAGAAGATTCAAGAATGAGTTGGTGACCAACACTGATGAATTGAATATCACTCCGTGCTGCTTGCATGTGGTTTTATACTCATTCGTGTAGAAGCAGTAACCGACAAAATGGGCTTCGTGCGGGGTCGAAGCCCATTTCAATTCAAAGGAGCGTCTTTGGGTCGGACAACACGTTCAATCTTGGTGAGCGTTTTTGAGAATCGTGCTTGAAAGCTGCGGAGTTGTGAGTACCGAAGGTACGTACGTGGAGTCGTGTTGATGTTTTAATTTGTCTGCATGCTATGTACAATATATATGATTAAAGTCTGCCCTGCCAGTTCAGTTGCAGTCGGTAGCTGTTGGTAGCGGGCGGTAGAAGTTCGCAGACAGTGCACAGCGGCCGATGCTTGGGCAGTTCGGGAATTACGTGGAACAGTCCGTGGGGGAGTGTCGGACTGTGAAACACTGCGTCAGTATCAGTGACGAAGAATGTTCGCTCAAGCAAAGGCGACCTGCACTTGGGCTCGTTGGGGAGAGGGAGTTGCCTGGAAAAAGAGTTGACCCCATGCGCTTTTTGCTCTGTGACCTTGGTTGGTCCCTTTGTAAGTTTCGAGCCCTGAAGCGTTGCGGAGGAGTGTACACAGAATAGGGGTTTTAAGGGGACCCATATTAATTTTTCGACATTGCATGCTATATAAATATCTACTTTTGTTGTACATCAATAGTTATTGAAGTGTTCAAGGATTGCACATCATGTTTCAAACATCTACAGTTTTCTACAATAAGCCCCTTCATTTTTTCTGGTCTCCTTAATATCCCTATTCAACGCAGTTTTTATGGGTTTTATAGATCATTCATGTGGCAATCAAGTGCAAGATGAAGACATTTAAATATGCTTTTTGTAACTAATGTCCATTTTAAGTTTACTTAGTCTATTAACTCCATTTGAATTAATCATTAATAGAAAGTTTTGGAGAATGGAATTGGAGAAATGCACACACACCATGGTCCTCCAAATTCAAAATTCCTATAACCATGTTGTTGAATTTTAGTCCAAGTTAGATTTTGGTGGTTTAGTCTTTAATTTTTTTTTGTTGATGGTAAAGGCTAGAATTTATTTGATTATCAAAGGACAAAGAGTAATCATGTTCACCTAGGAGTATCATATTTTTTAACTAGCTTCATTGGTGATAGGAGTAGAAGTACACTACACTAGGTACAATTTCGGTAGAAATTAATTGTACTTTTTTGTCAATGGTCGCAAATTTTTTTATTTCCTTAAAAAATACATAGATTTTTAGGTATTCAATTGTTAGCCATCCTAAAGTCCATGTAGATGTTCTTTCCAGCATTAGTGATTAGTCAAAATATTCTATTTCCTATCCACTTTTTGTTGTAGAACACAATGCCACATAAGCTCTTAAATTCCAATAGTAACTACATCGATCTATATCCTATTTATCAACAAGAGTTCCACGCATAGGAAAGAATCTATCAAATTATTAATAAGTTAATTAAAGTTAATTGTTTGTTTTTCCTCTATAAAATACTTTCCATTTTTTGGACAAATTTGATGCACTTTCAATTCTTGCAAAAGTACTTTTTGCAGCTTGAAAAAAATATTTTTATAATTTGATGACCAACAAAAACAAATCTTTATAAAGTTATTCATCTACTTCATTTGAATACAATCCAAAAAAATTTAGTCATTCCATCCTCAAAAGTGGTCAAACCTCAGTACATCCTTCAAAAGTACTTTTCTGACGTACTTTTTAGGGGGGCGTAGTGTGCTTCCACCCATAGGTCTTGTCTTTTTTGGGTTAACATTGCAGTTATTTAAATTATTTGTGCAATTGTGCCACCAAGAAATGAATCAAAGAATCTATGACAAAAGATTGGAGGTTAGAAAATGAGTCAAATTGAGTCATAGATGCAACCACATAGAAATTTTGTTAGGCTAGAGTTACAAGTACACAATATTTGCAATATTTTACTCCAAATAGTATTAGCAAGTCTATTGTAGAAGAAAGATGTACACCACCATGGCATCAAACCAAAAATAAATGAGGAAAAAATTTGACAAGTGGAAAAAGCAAGATTCCTTAGAAATAATGTCAAATTTTATAATTTAGCATTGCAACCTTTAGTCAAAAAAAGTATTTGTTTAGGAAAAAATTGATTGTTTTGAGTACTTTTTTAATTTTACATGAAATAAACTTTTTCTAAAATATTGCTCGGTGCACAATTTGTCTAATATTTTAATTTGCAATTGAATTTTTAGATAAATAAATCAACACGTTCTACACTAGCCACCAATTATACTTGTTCATTGGCCAATTGATTATAATATCAACCAAGAACCATCTGCATAATACAAAAAGATGCCAAGATGGAGAATTTTATAAATGGCGGTATTCCATGTGCCACTTTTGGACCGTCTAGTCTAAATTGTAAAAGTGCTATTTAAAACAAGTATAGACTTAGAAAGGAAATCAGGCCTCAGAAGGACAGCCAAAAAGTTACTAAACCAGTTTATTAATAAAAAATAGGCAGCTTGACAAATCTAACTGCAGTTTGGATGAATTTTGTGAAGGACATTAGGACTCAAAAAAGAAAGTGTAGTAAGGATAAGTTTAATAATTAGTGGCATTAGAAGACATTTGAGGCCATTGAAAGACCATTTCAGGCCTGTTCCCAATGCTATTTCCACAGCAGTAAGAGAATATGGTCGGCTGTCAGAAAAATAAATTAAAAATAAATTAAAATTAAAAATTCTAAAATGCAAAAAAAAATTGAATTTTTATTTTTTATTTTTAAAAAAATGACGTGGCACAGTCACGTCCACGTCGGAGTGCCCAACTAGCAGTGTTACCACATGGTCGAGACAATTTTCAGAGCCAGGAAACTTGCAATCTTTTTGAGGCCCCAAATTTCTTCTAATACATCGGATTACACAATGCTTAATTGGCAAATGAAACTAATTAAGCAAAACAATGTGATTTTTGAAGGTAGATGTCAAAAAATTAAGAAACACTGATGATTTCTAATTAATTCTACAAGCTACTTAGATTAGCATGTTTGTAGTTGAGAAGGACAGTTATTTATACAAATGGAGTAGTAGTAGATAAAACAATCCATGTGGGATATGTAAATTAAAAGTAAAAAGAGCACAACTGCTCAAAGTTAAGTGAAAATAAAAAATTGTGTTGAAAGTCGAATTTCAGACCCCATTTAGGCATAATACAATATTTTTTTCAAAATTTTTTGAACTAATTAAATTTGGATAATCAATCTAGTTTTCATCTCCAAAAATCCATTTGAAGTTTAGAGCCTCCAATAAAAAGTTATGGACAAAATTAAGAGAGGGTGTTTGAAAATGTCAAAGAAAATTTCCATAACTTGATTAGAGTATGAGGTATGCAATAATCAGGGTTGAGGTGCATTACAATATCTAAACCTTGATTATTTAACTTTTTGTATTTGTATTTTGGACCATTGACAGTCATCTGACATCATGACTTCAAGTAAGCGACTATAGGGGAAAAAAATCCGTAAGAAAAATTAAATGTAATCTTGGGGTCCTTTTAGCTGTTTTGAAGCGGCCCTTTGGAGACTTTAGATTTTTTGTAATGTTTCAAAAATCTTAGATTGGTATAGATTTCATATCATACGGTCCGAATTGTAAAAATAACATCTAGGTTAAGTGTAGATTTAAAACATCTAGAACAATTGTACATTTTAGACCGCCCAATCTAAATTGTAAAAACTGCTTTAGTACCTTAATAGCACCATTTTAATGAAATTGACCATTAAAATAAAATAAATTTTTTCCTTTCCAATTGCTCATGATAGAGTGACTATCTACAAGCTTTTTGTAATTTTTCAAAAGCATTAAAAACCTCATTGTACACAAGGCCTACACAAAATAGTGAAAACACCAAAATTTTATTAAAATGGTAGTATGCCAGTACTCTACAAACTTGGCACTTTTACATTTAGACCGTGTGTTCTGATATGTATACCAATCCTAGACTTTAGATCTAAAGAAGGAATTGAATGAAAAAATGGCATATGTAATATCGCCAGTTTAACAAAAAAATTAATTCAAGTATCATTAGAAAATGATCAACAACCTTGTCAAAATTTGATTGTGTTTAAAAGACTATCAACTTCCACACCATGTTTTCTTTTTCATTTTTCATAAAGTGTAAAAGTGGCGATATTAAATGTTATAGTGGTGCTCCAAATTTCAACATTCATCCACATATTGGATAGAAAATATCACATTAGACCATATTACATATCCATAATTCTATTTTCATCCACAATCTGGTGATTTCATCCAAGATTTTTTTTAATTTGAATTTTTTGGGCGATTTCATCCAAATTTTTTATTGATTATTTTTTGTGGACCTAGTGCAGGCCCAAATTTTTTGGTGCAAATTGACAACAAATCACAAAAAACAAAACCACTGATTCACACCATCCATTCTAGTTAACATTAATTTCATTAATTTGGTGAACTTCACTACTTTGGCAATAGGCACTTGCAGGCTGTCTAGCTTTAAAGGTAAATCATTAGAAAAAAATTGGACTTTCCAAAGGGTTGTTTGGTTGTGCCTAGTTGTTGTGCAAAATATAGGAAATTTAAAAAAATATTATATTTTTTGAATATTTTTGAAAAAGGTAAAACATTGCAATTTGATGTAGCATTTCGGGTACATTTCAGGTACCACATCAGATGATACATGAATTTTAAAATTTTAAAATATTATTATTTTAATTTTTCACTTTTGTTGTATTTGCACAATTGCACAACTGGCTAAAGTCAAATGACCCTCTAAAAAGTCCAGATTTTTTCTAATGCTTTACTTGTGCTATTTTAAAAATCCTTGCATAAATCTATGTTATAATTGTTATTTGTTAACTCCTAAAGGACTAGGGGTGTTTGAGCATAATCTTTGTTTTCTTAACTAGCTCTTGTAACAAGCATAATTCCTCATCTATGTGGAATCATTTTGATGATTGTCATCGTTGAAATGAAACAAGACTTACTTTGCTTTCTTATAAATAAAAAATAAATAAATTGCACATTTTTTGAGAAATGACACTATTGAAAAGATTGATGAAAGATGTTCGGTTAGAGAGTACTTTGTGTATATGTATGTTGAAAACAAACTATTGAAATCGGAATGCTCAAAAGTGCTTCAAAAATTCTGATTTTTTTTCCACATGTGCATATCATCATAGTGTTGATTTATAATTTTATTCGAATCATTTTGAGGTGTAAAAAAAAAGATATGAGAATGTGAAGTAACGGCCCTTAATCCCTTTCCCATTCTCAAAAAATTCACCAAAAATTGTACACTCAATCATTTCTCAATCAGATTTCACCGACAAATTTAGTATAGAAAATCATCCAGGGTCTCTGTGTTGCTTATGGAATGTTACTGAGGTTTACATATCAAATATTTTACAAATGTAGTTGTAGAAGCCATGAAGTAGTCTTAAGGTCCTTTGGAGATTATTGTAGTAATTGCACCAATTTGACTAAATTGACGATCTTTTAAACCTTGTTATACAACATTTAGTGTCTTTACATGTGGTGAGTCAGTCTCCATAAAATGTCAGTTTTATTGCATGGAAAGGTGGACTATCAAAATAAGGAAAAAATTTGAAGGATTTCATTAGGGCAACAATAGTGAATGGAGGTGGAAATCCTAGCTTAGCATAGCAATGCACAATGTTGCGGATCAAATGTAATTTGCATATTTGTTGGCATAGCAAGTCTACAATATAGATGTCCAAATGAGGAATAGAGTCAGGCACTTGTATGGAATACCACCAATTTAACAAAATTGACATTATCATTGGTACTCAAACAATCACTACTAGAATTGCCTACCCTAATTTGCACGTTTCTGTTGATTCGGCAGTTTTTAAAATTTTCTCTGTTGGTTTGGCAAACAATCAACACGTTTTTGCTGTCCAAACCAACTGAAAGTTGTTCATTCATGTCCGAATCAACTGAAAGATGTTGATTGATGTCCGAATCAAGCTATCCAAACCCACTCCCTAATCAACCTAAAACAATTGATTTTTCAGTGAGTTAGGACACGTTTTTTTCTACAAGTGAATTGTATATGTATTAAATAACTTATGAGCCACGCCAGAGACGAATAGGTTATCATACATAACCGGTGTAATGATATAGTAATGATATACATGCAATTTGTAATGGCAACAGTGGTGGGTTGCCAATGGGACTTCGCCACGTTAGTGGTGAAAAGGCAACAACCGGTTATGTTCACATTAAGACTAAGCCGACAGGCTAGAGCTTTGCACAGCACGATGAGATTGATGAGATCAGTCGTCCCAATCTAAACTGGACAAGCAGTCACTGATACTGTACTAGATTACATCTAAGTTACGTTTAGTCACAGAATACATCAGGAAAAAAACACCCATTGCCGCAATACTGTTTCAATGGGTTAACGATATAGTATTAAAAGTGTATTGCTGCAATACTGCAAATATATACTTTCAATATTACAGCAGTGCTTCTATTGAAACTATATTGTTGCATTACTACTTGCAGTATTGCAACAATATACTTTCAATACTATACTGTTAAGCCATTGAAACAATATTGCAACAATATTGCAAGGGGGGAGGGGTACTTTCCCGATGTAATCCACTGGGTGAGAATGCTCGGGTTTCATCTGTCCAACAGGAACCAGACTTGCAGACAAGCTGCCAAATTGCGCCGACTCGACCTGGCAAGTGTTGAGATCGAATGCTCGACTCCATCTATTCTAGTACCCGATCGACTTTGAATCACTTAAGTACGTTATCAAGCTGTGAATACCCCAATGAATCCGTCTCAGTCATCCTGTCCTCGATAAATCAAGTTATTTCGCTCATATCGATCCTGGACCTCAAATTGCACGAATTGATGGACTTTACGATCGATTTCTTGCACATACAACTCCACATCAGAAAACGCCCCGGCGGTCTTTCCTCACGAATATACAGAAACATCCAGTCTGCTGAGAAAGATTTGTCGCCTGGCAACGTCCATTAATTGGAAGTAAGCGAATAATAGGAACAAACTAAGTACTGCTGAGTTTGTATCAGCCAGGGCTGAGGTCTAATTCGAAGTTCGCTCAATTTACAAATATAGGGTCAAATTAAATTGCGCCCGAGTGCAAAATTGGGTGAAGGATACATGGCTGGCCAATTTCTTGCACTTGGGTTCAATTTTTTGGCGCCGAATGCCAAAACACAAGTGGCCATGTAATGTAAAAAAAAACTAGTCCAACTTTCAACATAAAACCTTTGATCACAGCATATTTTGACACAGCACATTTGAGCCTTTGATCGGAAGGTTGTCTGGAGAAACTGAATAAAACTCTATTACTCAATTCTCAGAGTTTTCATTATTGGTTCTGTTCATCAAAATGTTGCATCATTATTCTGCTTTTCACGTAGAGGCTAGAAATTGCATTGCGTCATTCCGTAAGCGCAATCACTTACTGTACTTCTGTGCAGTAGAGCGCACAGATATTTTGTTTACAGATCGAATACTGGATTACTAATACCGGTCACTCTAAAAAACTAAACGAAAAATCGAATGTTAAACACAAAGGAGAAAAGAATGAGTTTGGAGAACTCTGCACATTCTCTTCGCCAGGAGGTCACTCTCCTCTGAAGTTGCTTGTTGCCGCTTGGTTGCCGTTGCCATGGCCATGGACCCTGAAGCTGGTCAGTCCGTCTACATCCACCGGCTAAACCACGGCGGTTTCTTTACATTTGGAGCACTGCTGGTGCCGCTACTGGACGCCCGCGGTTGTCGCAGCAGTTCGATCTTGCCGTCGGCCATTTCCTGGATGGTGATGCATTGGAATTCACAGCAGTCGTCGGAACTCACAATCTCCTTCATGCTCGATTCGTCTACAGAGACCGCAAACTCCCGATAAGTGTCGTTCATGTTCACGTGCATCTTGTACTCTCCGCCGTTTTTGATGCTGGCCAAGTAGGAGAAGTGCTGGTTGTTCCCTACTTTCATCCGCAGCACATGGCCGGTTCTGTTCACAAACACCGTCGTGGCAGTACTGCCGCCCATTGCTGTATATACTGTGAATATTTTCTGCTGGATTTTTCAGTCATGATAGAGAACAAGCGGAACAATTACTAGTCTACAAGGACATTATCCAGGTTTAGACACGGGATAGATGGAAGTGGCACAATAGTTAATTGAGTCCAGTTCTCTGTCTAGCAGGAAGGATTTGAACCCGAGGGCGTGAGAACAGTCTGAAAGAGGGACGAGAAGATCCAACGAAGTACTGACTTGGTGTGAAGATGATCACTCCGTCACTACGGTTATATACATTCGTAGCATTTGTCGGCCAAATAAATGGCAATTTGTCCGCCCGGGTCTTTTAATGGAGGAATTACTCTTTGGTCCTGTTATCGATAACGACCTCTTGACAATGATCACCGCCAAGTGAACGAGTCCAATAGTTTAGTTTGGATTTCTGAGAGCCATGTTTGAAGTTTTCTGCATATATCAAAGGAGAGAGATGGTTGCCCTTTCGTGTTTGGATATCCGCCAGTTCAGCTGCAGACATTTTCCTTCAGCAGGGAATTAGCATTATTTTATTGTCTGTAAGTTCTGCACAATGCAACGGACACTCTGCCTCGGTATCTAGTCGGACGTTTCGAGGTACGGACTCTGACGAAGTCAACAGCCTGGAGAGTTGAAAATTTGGTCAAGTGGATTTAGGATGCCGCTTTCTGGTAGACTTGTTTTGTGACTTCTGTCCATCCTACGCTCGGCAACTACGTGTGACACGAAGCATTTTTGTGAGCTTGTAAATTTTCGAACTTAAATTGTCTGAAAACATTCGTATCGGCCACACGACATTAAGATCACAATCGGTAGCTTGAAGACAGATTGTGAGAAATTTGGTGGCGTTTGATATCGGGTGAGTTGATCCGTAACATCGAATTAGCATCTTTGGTCGAAACCAGACTTGCGGACTACCTTGCAGCCAATTTGTGCCGACCTAGCTAGATGTGGTAGGAGTTTCCGACACCAGCACACCGGCTCCTCACGAATCAAGTATATATGAAGCTAGCTGTGGATTACCTTTATTTGTCAGAGTCATCCCCTCCTCGATCGCTCAATTTATCTCGCTTTCATATTCTGGCATTCGAAGGATCCATTGCACGTACGTAAGCAGTGACTGCGTCCTCAATCTTTGTTGGCGTCTGTCTTTGCGTTGTCCAGAAATCCTTGCCATTGGAAATTCCGGACAGAGTGCACCACTGATAGAGGTTAGCTTGTTGTTGCAAAGAATTGTTACCCTGGAGTGATTGGGCAATTGAGGCTCGACAGGTGAGATGGCCACCAAAGTTACGACGATCATCGTGAACCAAACGAATTACGGGTTGATCATCACGGTCGGTACCTATCGCAGACTGGCGAGCGGGCAGTGAGTACAAGATGCAAGTGGATGTGAACTGGACCTACCAAGAGTTCGTGCTGGAAGTTGAGAGCACGGATCACGCTTCCATGAAACTGAGTGTCAATTCCGATGACTGCTGTGATTACCGACGCATCACTATCACGGAAGTGGATGGCAAGCTTGACGCTCTTCGCAAACCTCGGCAACAGAGTGTCAATACAAATTCTCACGCAGTGGTGGAGGGGGCAACTGTGAGACGGATTCCACATGTGAATGGCATACGCAACATGCTGGCAAATTCAAGCTGGAAGATATGGTGATGGATGTCACAATTGGTAACCTTGTCAAGGCCTAGTACTTTATTTTTTATTTTTCACAATTCCTGCCAGAAGAGGACACCATATCCCAAACTGTCCCTTTAGCACAGAGTATGGTATATATTTACAGTTCACACATATGTAGTCATATCTTCTTAAGGTTCAAGCAGTCTTGGCAATAGAAAAAAAATCAGTCCAAGTTAATTGGGGATCAAACTAATCATTCCTGCCAGCTCTCGAGTAATAGACTCCTGCTCCCGCTCCTGTTGTGGCCGCGGTTGTACTATATCTTATTTTCATTTTTTGGAATAAACAAATGAAAAAACAAGCATTCCATCTAGTGCATTAACAAAAACAAAAGGTGTTGATTCTTCTGCTCCTGCCTTCATCAGGAACTGGACACTCCCGATGCCTGGTTGCTTTCAGGGCATGGTTACGCCAGTAATCTTGGCAAGGATTGTGCAGTCCTTGTTGGTTTTCGTGGGTAGAGGGCCCAGCAGAGCAGTTTCGATGTCAAAAAGAGGTTGAACGGGACCACGTGGCAGAAGCCCTCCCACCACATCGGCAAGAATGACTGGGCCTGCCAAGTTGACAGCTCCTTGACCAGCCACTACCGCGAATTGCCCCGCCTCAGTCGCGGCACCTGCTGCGGCATTCGGAACCATCAAAGCTTCGTTTGCGCCTACACCTCGAGCTTCGCCGCCAGCATTCTCTTCCGCCATCGTTGCTTCGTGTTCTGCAAGAACAAAATCTCACCATTAACTTCAACACCTTTGTGCCAAAAATGAAATTCAAACAATCACATCGTCACCACTTGCAAGTAGTTTAAAAATCTATTCTCACACATAGAAAAGGACCCTCACTTGGAGCAAGTCCTAAACGAATATTGAAATCATTCTGTACAAATTATCATTCAAACAAACTAACAAAGTCTGCACTGGTGTCCGATCAGCAGCAGGGCGTGAACAATTGCGGGA
The DNA here is from genome assembly GCA_951230915.1 of Antitrichia curtipendula. Lineage (NCBI taxonomy): Eukaryota > Viridiplantae > Streptophyta > Bryopsida > Hypnales > Leucodontaceae > Antitrichia > Antitrichia curtipendula. The sequence goes on from OX579640.1 coordinate 2,037,588, forward strand.
GAGCAAAGTAAACTGGCAAATCGACTTCCGTGATAGTGATGACTTCCGTGATAGTGATAGTGATCAGCTAGCTCACCGAGATGAGCAATGGCCTCCGTGAGGATGAGAAGCAGCAAGATGACAAAGCGGTTCCTATGCAGCAACAAATGCACGAGTGAAGTGTTTTGTGGCAGTAGGCAGAGAAATGAACCGCTATAAATACTTTTGTGTTCCGCTATTTCCGCCGTTGAAATAAATAAACTTCTCGGTATATCTAAAGGAAAGGAAAAAAACCTTTATAAAATCTAGGGGACAGTCTAATAACAGGCTCGTCCCTTGGAATCGATCGAAGCGGTGTCTTTCACACAGGGAAGATAGCAAGCTTTACTCGATGCACTACATGGCAAAGTACATTATATTTCCCACACTCTACTGTTCATGAAAGGATAATATGAGTTCACCATGTGGTAAAGTGCAAATTCAACAAACACGTAACACATGAACAGATAAATTCTAGTATCTTTCCCACATGGTAATACATTTTTTTTTAATGTGATTTTATCATGTGATTCTTTGTTGAAGACACTCTCCCATAAGCATTGTCTTTGGTGAGACTCCCATGAACTATAAATCTATAATAAACAAGTCTCTCCCGCAAGTATTTAAAGTTCATAATTCATCTATATGGGCAATTTCGTTAAAATGGCGAAATTCCGTAACTTTGGCAGTTTTCACAGTTCAGAGCGGCCACTCTGTCCTAAATTTCTGAAATCTAAACCACTTATAGATGTCTGAAATCTACAATAGTCATAGATGTTGCTTTCAAAATTCAGACCGCGCGATTTGAAATGTACATTAGTGCTAGATTTCTGAAATCTATATAAGACAAAGATTTATGTAATCTATACCCCTCGTAGATGTCACTTTCGCAGTTCAAAGTGGCCGCTCTGAAAATGGCATACGGAATATGCCATTTTAACGAAATTGCCCATATAGTTTTCAATTCTGCTGGCATCAATTGGTTATTAGAGTTGGAGAAGACCGACGCAGAATGACTCGAACCTAATACTGAACATGTTAAGAGAAGAAGAGGTAGTGCCAATAATTGATCTGCAGGCCAGCGTTCCCAGAAAAAAAGGTAATAGAACTTTAGCACGGGGAAAGCTTTGGTAGAACTGGAGCGATTTTTAGCCACTTTAGGGAACACTGCTGCAGGCAGATTGAATGATTGTGTAGTGGTTCTTCTAGGCTGGATATAGAACTGGATTGCCCCTATATAGATTCATTCACTTCACAGTATGATGTGTCATGAGTGCAGTTGCAATGAAACGAGTTCTCTTGATTTGGGGGCCCTGTTTCGAATGGGGTCCGTGCTTTTAGTTCACCAGTTGCTGTACCCAGCTTATGAGATGCAAGATATTTGCGTTTACAGTGAAGAAAATAAGTTTTTTTGCACCTTACTCAACTACATTTTTTGGTTTTGAACCTTCATAACTTATAATTTTTGCTCTATTGATTTTGAATTTCTAATTTTATATGATAAAGAATTGAGTTGTGAGTCTAGGGTCAATCTTCTTTTCGCATGTCAAATCTAAAATTTATTCACCAAAAATATATGAGGTTAAAAGGCACAATATGCATAATCCCAATCAATTTGTAGCTATTCAAAATCTACTCTACAAATTTTTTGTTGAATTCATAATGTGATTTTTTCTCCAAGATCCAGTGTTTTTGAAGCTCATTTCCAAGAATTTTCAACACTAAAAAATCAAGATTTGCAATGAACATCCTTGCACAAAATCTTGAATTGGATTTTCAATGCTAAAATAGACTTTAGCAAGATTTTTTCAAAAATATAAACTACCAAAAATTGTAACTCGGTTAGATTTTATTAACTTCAAAGTATTGTCAACACTAGAAATAGGGATTAACCAATATATAGTGGTTTTAAGCATCTTGATGTCACCTCTAGGGCTTTATTTTGCTTTTTGGTGCCAGATTGCACAAGAAAAAATAATTTGGCTAAAAAATGGCAAAAAATCGTAAAAAATCATGAAGTTTTTTGCTAGAAAACTTAAAAGTAAAAAAATTATCTTGGATGAAAAAAAAAATTACAGACATGTAATATGTGCTAATGTTAGATTTCTATCTAATATGTGGATGAATGCTGAGATTTGGAGCATCACTACAACATTTTATATTGCCACTTTGGCAATTTATAAAAAATGAGAAAAAATTCCTAGTCACTTCAAATTTTGTTTCATATTTTATTATTCTTCAAAAAATTGAAATTTATTCCAATTGCAAAAAAATGCAAAGTTGCCTTTGACACCAAAGCCACCTAGAGGCCCTCATTCTCTAGTACGTGACTCCACATGCATGCTTTTATAAAAATATTTATCACAACCAATACATGGAAGGTAGAGTAGAATCCCTCATAGGATTTAACAAGAGAATTCCTTCCTCTAAGTTTCCCTAAATAACAAGAAAACATCCTTGAGGTAAAAATTTGACCATTGTTTCATGGTAATGCATTGTAAAGGACTCACAATTATCTCATGATAATGGTATAAATTTGACCTCATAGTATTCTGGTAATGGATTTCCTCATGGTAATAGGATTAAGAAGGGACAAAATACCATGTATAAAAGGAGTGAGAATACTAATCTTTGTATACATTCCATTCTACATAGTATAATATGATATATATTATACATTACAGTACATTATACTATGTAGTCTTGTACAATACAATATCACAATGTGCAATGCACAGAACTATTCACACATCTTATCTTACATAGTATGGGCAATTTCGTTAAAATGGCATATTCCGTATGCCATTTTCAGAGCGGCCACTTTGAACTGCGAAAGTGACATCTACGAGGGGTATAGATTACATAAATCTTTGTCTTATATAGATTTCAGAAATCTAGCACTAATGTACATTTCAAATCGCGCGGTCTGAATTTTGAAAGCAACATCTATGACTATTGTAGATTTCAGACATCTATAAGTGGTTTAGATTTCAGAAATTTAGGACAGTTGAACATTTCAGAGCGGCCGCTCTGAACTGTGAAAACTGCCAAAGTTACGGAATTTCGCCATTTTAACGAAATTGCCCATCTATGTACATCCTGATGCTCAAATCAATGGGAAAAAAAGACTGACCCTACACATACTTCGGACCCACCCTACTGACACATCAACACCCAATTGAAGGCCGGGGTGAACTGACCCCTCGCTCGTACCCCTGGGAAAACCCTGAAATTTTTTATTTTCCATGCATGAATTTTTTGCAAATTCTGAATTCATATTTGCAATCAGAGGCCCCAAATTAGCTAGGGGGGTTCTAGAAAATAGATTTTACACGGCACAAAATAGGGGGCTTTTTTTTATGTGCACCCCTGGATGGACTTTGGCAGTACGAGCGAGGGGGTCAGTTCACCCCGGCCCAATTGAACAGAACCTTCATTTTCTTCACCGGCACTTTCCGCAACTGGAGTGGCTTCGATCTTCTCCCGACGTCTGGCGTGGCGGGCTTGGGCGTCCGTCTTCAGGGGACTTTGCGGACGTTGAAGTGTCCCTCGACTTCCGTGATGGTGATGCTCTTGTAGTCGCATGAAATCTGCGAAGTGCTGATGGTTTCCGACTTTCATGTCCAGATCCTTCCTCGTATTGTTCACGATCACCGTGCTGGGAAGGTATGCACCCTCGGGATACGATTTTCAAAGGGACTTCCTTGATGGTGATGCTCTTGTAGCGCAGTCGCAGCAGTCGTTGGACGTGACGATAATCAGTCGCCTGCCCCTCCTCGGCTACTCCGATCAGAAACTCCTGGTAAGTGTCGTTGTAGTCGATGCTCATGCATGGTGTGCTTGGCGCCGCTGCGCACGCTCGTGAAATCTGCGAAGTGCTGATGGTTTCCGACTTTCATGTCCAGATCCTTCCTCGTGTTGTTCACGATCACCGTGCTTGGAAGGTCCACCGTAGCCATCGCCACCTCTCTCAATCTCTCAATCTCTACCGATCGGTCCCCTCTCTACCTCATCAATGGTTTTGTACAAAAACTGATCTCTAGCCAGTCTCTGTCCTCCCCACAACTAATCTTTCACACAATAGCACGCAATAATTGTTCATCGTATGGACTCCCACTGGGAGCTCTGAAACTAGTAGCCCCTCGGGCTACTCAGTCTGGGGGGCCAAACTAACTCAAATTCCCCCCAGCTATACCGGGTGGGCTTCCTGTGAGGTTCCCGTGCGTAACCTTTCCGTCTTTACGGGCTTTCTGGCCGGTCAGGTGGACGTCTTGAATGGAAAGCTGCTGTTATTGAATGGGTGTTAAATAATAGCTTCACATCCTCATTGAACTGAGAAGCCTGGAGTCATACATATGTGTGCAGCAAGTCATAAAAAAAAATTTATTTGGGGAAAAAATTAAAATTCCTCTGAATTTCTTCAAAGAAAAGTAAAGAAAATTAATAATTTTAATCATATATGCATAATCTGTTGAAGAAATAAGTTGTATATATATATATATATATATATATATATATATATATATATATATATATATGTATGTATGTAGAAGAAATAACTTGGAATTACATATAAAAATTCCAAAAAAAAATTCATATTCATGCTTGGAAAAAATATTAAATAGAAAAACTAGGGAATGATTAGAAATACTAAATTCATATAAATTTAGGTATGAAAACTTACCATGCCCAATGGTTGTAATGTTGTTTATTTTTTGAAAATTTAGTGAAACAAAGGACTTTGTACTTTTTTTAGAGTGGAGATTCCATCCGTGCCCTCAAATTGAAACTCATCATAACTTTTCATCTAATTAATTGAAATGGAATGATCCAAAGCTTTCTACATATACAAAAATCATAAAAAATAATATTAAATTTTTGTTTTCAATTGAAAACATTGGTTTCTCTAATTCCCTTGGATTGCTTGAGTTGAAAAATAATCTACATATTGTGCAATATCTTTTTAACCATGTAGTCAAAAGTTACAAAAATTGTTGCACCTTTCAACTTGATAATATGTTGTGTGAAAATTTCAAAGTAGAAAAAATGAAAATCCTTAAGACCTACCCAAAATTCCTATGTTGCCAAAAAAAACTCGTTTCTTGGTCCTTTAGGAAGTAAGTGCATCGCCTAATTTTGAAAATTAAAACTCTCTATATGGAATTATTATTGTATAAAACTTCAGTACATTATTATATAAATGTATGGAAAAAATTGTATACCATTAACCAATGGATTGAAAAAGTATAATGTTTGAAGTGAATCGTTTATTATTTTTCATTCTTGCTAAACGAGATTAACAAATTTTGAGCTTTGTAAGAGTATATTTTTTCCTTGACATGAATTGTGAACTTTCAGTGAACAAGCCATTGGAGTATTATGTCATTAGATTTGAATTGAGTGAACTTAAATTTTTTTCATAGGCAAGATTGAGCTAAGACTCTAGAAAGAAGAATTAAAACAAAATCTTGGTTTTAAATCTTGAAAAAAAAAAATTAAATCCACAGTACATTATAGAAGTGATGGAATGAAAGAATTCAACTTCAATAGTTCTAGGATGGAAGTGAAACTTGTCAATACTAATGGTGAGAATGCTCTTGGAAACAATCTTAAATGTATGGACCTACATGGACTTTTTATTTTTGAGAAAAAGATAAAAATTAAAATAAAAACAAAAAATTGTATATTTTATTTTTATCGGCTCAACCCTAGAAGGATGCAAAGGACATTTTATGTTCTTTGGATGGTCAACCAAGGCTTTGTGCACATTGAAGAATGGATGATTTTTATTTTTATCTAATTTTTTAAATAAAACCTTTTTGATGCTTCATTCACATCATTGAATTAACTTTAGGAGATTTTAGTTTATTTATTTATTTACATGGAATAGTTTATCAAAGAAAGGCACACTATCTAATATATCTCCATGTTTTGAAGATTTGTTTCTTGAAACTTGATTTTGTCATTTAAAATGATTTTTATTGCTATTAAACATAACTAATAAAATGAAGCTTTTGAAGTGTAGTTCCTACTTTACTTCAAAATTTTGAAAAATTCTTTAAAATAACCATTTTAGTAAAGTTTGAAGTTGAGAATCTAAAATCATGTTTCTAAATTAAAATATAGAGATATCTATTTTACAAAATTTGGGCACTTTCACAATCTCACAATGTCACCCAAACATTGAATTCTCTAAAGTGAGAGTTTTGAAACTTTTTAGTAGATCCTTGTTGAAGATATGATGTACGTAGGGTTGTTTCTAATATATCTATACACTTGAATTTTTTTTTTAAATCCATCACCAGTGTTTTTCAATCAACTATCATGTAAAATTATGAATGTTAAATGAAAAAATTCACCCTAAATAGAGTTTTGCTTTCTTCAAACTATAATTTGGTACACTTAATAGCACAGTTGCTAGCATGTTAGCCTAGGATCTTGAACCCATGAGCTTAGGAGTCTAGGATCCTATGTTATAGGTATCTTTCATGGTTATAGGATATTTATATTCTAAATGCCTATATTATAGATGTCTATGTTGTAGGTACCTATGTTATAAGCACCTCCATAGTTATAGAATATCTATATTATAGGTATCTATGTTGCAACAATGCTAGCATGTGAGCCTAGAAATGTGAGCCTTGAGCCTTGAAGTAAGCATGTACTTAGTTTACAACTATTGAAGGTGTTTATAACATACATACTTATAATATAAGTACCTTGTAACTATGGAAGGTGTATAACACAGGTACCTATAACATAGACACCTATAATATAATCATTGTATGATTATAGAAGGTGTCTATAACATACAATGGCTCACAAAAATACTTGGCCATTGTTTGTAAATCCATTTGGCATGAAATTGTGGAGAGAGTTTAATGAACCCGCCTCCCAAATTAATGAAGGTTAATCAACATCATTTAATGCAATATTAGGTGGTTTTCTTTAGGTAATCGAAGTGGTACATTTTTGTGGAAGTGGTTCAAGTTCTCTCAAAAGTGGCCAACTACATATGTTGATTATAGTGACTTCTTCTTCCATTTGTGTTTCCATTGTGAGTAGAGATCTTTGAGAGCTTCCAAAAGTCGTAAGTTGAGACTCTTCACATTTCTAGTAGTCACAATGAAGAAAATGAATTTTCATGAGCATTACCAAGTTATAGCATTGAGTGAGCAAGGATTTTCACAACGTTTCATAGTTGACCATCTTAACATTCCTTGTAGCACAGTTGGTCACATTATAGCTCGATTTAGAGAAGATGGAGAAGTGTCTAATTGTCCCAGATCAGAAAGACTACGTCTTCTGAGCATTCAAGATGAGAGGCTTGATGTGAGGACTCTCAATCAACCGAAATTAGGCACTGCAGCGGCTATAGGGCGTAGTTTGAGAGCTCAAGGTCTTTGTCTATGTGCTGAGATTGTCCGTCAAAGTTTTTGGAGGCAAGGGCTTGGGGCTAGAGTGAAGAGGAAGAAACCATTGTTGACAAAGAGGCATAGGCAAAAGCATTTACAGTGGGCAAAGGCTTCACATGACTACAATGTAGAAAATTGGAGTCATGTCATTTGGTCAGATGAGTCCAAGTTCAATGTTTTTGGTTCAGATGGTTGTCAATGTTGTTAGAAAAATCCTACAAAGCCTCTTCATGATTGCCGTGTGCAACATACGGTTAAACATGGTGGTCGTAGCATTATGGTATGGGGATGCATGAGTTGGGCAGGTGTAGGAAATCTTTATTGCATTGATGACATTATGAATTCGTAAGTTTATCTTGACATTTTAGATTTGTAGTTGTTGGATACTATTGAAAGATAAGGTCTTGATGAGGCAGAAGTCATTTTCCAGCATGATAATGATCCAAAGCATAAATTTGGTCTTCTACAATGATGACTAGGTTGGTAGGATTTCTTTGTGATGGAGTAGCTACTACAATCTTCCAACCTAAATCCTATCAAACACTTGTAGAATGAAGTAGATAGACATTTAAGGTTGTTTGGTAATTCACTTAAAAGTAGAGATGACTTGTAGGAGAAGATCTAGGTTGTTTGGCAGAGCACTGAAGTAGAATTTGTACAAAAGCTCATCCGTACAATGCCAACTAGGGTGGCTGATCTTCTTACAACTAAAGGTGGATACATACATTGGTAGACTTGTAGTTGTTGTACGTATGTAGCATTTGCTACTTTTGAGCTTTTCATTTTGAGTTTTCTTTGTGTTATCATGATTTCCTGCTTAATCAACATATGTTTTTGGCCATGCTTTTTACATACTTCTTTCAAATTCTTTTTATTATTTCAACTTTCTTTTCACGAATTTTTCATAACGTGTTCTTGACAGAATGTGTAACATCTATGATGAATCTTGCTTACTATTTTTCACTAGTCCAAAAGCTTTTTTCCTTTTTTCACGATCACAGGTAATGGCCAAGTACTTTTGTGAGTCACTGTAGACACCCATAATATAATTAGGAACATATAATATAAACATTCTATAACCATGGAAGATGTTTATAGCATATGTACCTACAACATAAACACCTATAGTGTAGACACCTATAATATAAATATCCTATAATTATAGAAGGTACTTATAACATAGGAACCTAGGCTTATGGACTCAAGATCCTAGACTCACACGCTAGCAATTGTGGTCTATGTTGTAGGCACCTTCAATAGTTGTAGAGTACCTACTTACACTTAGATTCAAGGCTCATAGACTCACATTTTTAGGCTTCCATGCTAGCATTGTTGATTTGAATGGCACAACTAGAAAGATTATTGGACCCAACCGTACAATGTTTGTCATAAATATTCATACACTTCAAAAATTATTATAACTAATTGAGAAATTAGATTTTTTCAACAAATTTTGGACATACAGAATTGCAAGTAAGACACTTGTATTAATTGATTTAAAAAATAAATTAAAATAGAACTTAGATTTTCAATTATTTGATAGAGTTTAAATAAAAAATTTCAAGATTTGTTAGTAAGTGGAATGAGAGTTTTTTCTGAATTTTATAGTAAGAACCTCCCAATTAAAAAAAATAAATTTGAGTGAAATATTACTAATACATGACTCCAAATATGTATGGTTCTTATAATTTACTCCAAAAAACTTCCAAAAATTTATTTTATCCAATTGTGTTACTTGAACATCAATATTTCCAAAGTGTATTTGAAATTTCTAATTCCTCAATTAGCTATGGCAATTTTTTTATAGGTGTACAAAACATATTGAGAGTCACTATTTGTTCCAATTGACCTTGAATTATTAAGCAAGTAATTAGAATTGACCAAAGCAAAGGATCAAAGCATGACATAGGTTATATGTAGAATCTTTGGCAAGGGTGTCTTAGAGTCAAAGATATTCCACCCTAATCAGATGAATTTTTAAAGAAAAAATAAAGAATTTTTATATCAAATGCAAAATATGCTAAAAAAAATATTAAATTTTTAGCACAAATACATTTTATAGTTTTAAACATTGTAGTATAAAAATTAAATTTATCTTATCTTTCTGAAAGCATTGAATTTCGAAGTTTTTATAAATTAACAAGACGTGTGGGCCTTCAAGAGTCACCTACAAAATCATATATTGAAGAAAATTGGATCTATTATAAAGATTTATTTTAATAATAGTCTTTATCTTTTAAATATTGAAATAATTATATAGGTGAAGCATTGTAAATTATTTTTAAACTATTTGTAATGCCAAGCGCTTAATGCCTAAATCTTTAGGAGAAAGTGGACTCTTCGCAATTTCTTCTTGTAGGTAGTTAGAGGTTGAAGTATTGGTCATTTCTAGATTGCGTAGGTTTAGTTGTTTGGGGCATGGGTCAAAATCTTTACATCCGCAACAAAGTTTAATAAAATATGGTGCTTTTCTAATGGATTATAAATCTTTAGTGTATTAATAATTCATCAATATGAAATTTATACTTTTCTTTCAATTTTTAAAAGATGGCAAAGTATTATCTTTTTACAAGAGGAGCCATTTGGATTTATGATATGCAATGTGAGTTCAAATCTTTATTTTAAATTGATTCAATATTTTGAAATACTTGCCAAGATTTGCAAGGTTGTCTACAATGAAATAGTTTGCTAATATCCTATTATAAAGTTCTATTACATAGGTTGCCATATTGTCACGCCCCTATCTCCCCTTGGGGTGCCCAAAGTGTCTTGGTGAGCAAGGAGGACCTTGGGGTGACTCCCCAAGCCTTGCAATAGACTAGAAAGGGAGTTTTGTGAGACTCCCGATCGAACAGGGCGCAATAGCGCCCTGGATTTGTAAGACGTGGTGGATTGTCTTACATGCTTGGAAAGCCCTTGAGAATACGCATCCAACCGTCTTTAGAACGCGTGATTTGGAGTTGTGAGCTAGAAGTTATGGACGTTCAAAGGTGACTATGTCCCAGTGGCGACCGGGACACTTAAGGGCTACGAGTGAGGGTTTTCAATTATTCTCTCTAGGAAGTATGGCATGTAGCATATCATTGGCAATCTATGAACACAAGGAAGCTAGAATGACTAGCATTACGAGGTTCTAAGATATGAGCCAAAAGTTATGGCCAAGAGAAGGGCCGTGGTGAAGGCGTGACACCTCCTCCGGTGAGCCCGAATCTTTGGAAGGTCATAACTTTGTGAGATCTTGTCCAAATGGGACGAGTGAAGAGTCCATTGGCATCTACTCGTCGCGTAGATATCTAAAATGGGCTCGCATGTGGTATTTAGTTCTCTGACCGCAAAGTTACGCCGTTTGGAAGTTTGGGAGTCCAAATGGTGATGAAACTTGGCCATTTCGGGTTGGAAATGGGTGGTCTTCCAAAACCCAAGTGGGTTTGGGGTGTTCCTTTGACCCACAAGGGGGGGGGGGCTGCCGAATGCCACAGAAAGTACTATAGGAGGGGGTGGTCTCCCTCCTCACTCCCTCTTGGAGCCTTGGTGAGTCCCGGTGAACTCAAGGTTGGTGATGTGACTTCACCACCGGTCCAAGGCACCATGGGACACTTGTGTGTGTGTCCCGAGGCACCGGTTGGGTGGAGTCCCGCTCCTTGCTAGGGCACACTTGATGTGTCCCGAGTTGTGAGTCCCGGTTAGCCATGTTGGAAAAGTAACAAATGCAAGATGGGCTAGCATGGAGTGGGGTGACACTCAAGGGCGGTTAGGACCGTGGTGAGTAGTGCCACCATGAGTCCTTATACATTGAGATGGAAGTTCCGCCCCATGTTACCAAGTGACATGCCGAGTGTCACGAGTGGAGTGTGTGTTAGTAGTCCCGGTGACTGGGACTTAATAAAATGAATTGGAAATGAAGACTAACTCTGTATGTGCTTGGCATGTGCAGTGTTAGGTAGTTTGTGACCCAAGTGAAGTTGTGAAGGTTTGCCAAAGACAATTTGGTACTGTGAAGTGTCATTTAAGTTGCGACACATATAGACTTGGCAAATACTATATAGAGAATTTATGAACACTTAATAAATGAAGAAGCAAAAACAATCTATAATATCCTCCCCCCTCCCCCCCCACTAAAGCAAGTGGGAACAAATGTTAATCTTGTATCAACGCAATGGCCTAAAAGTGTCTGATGAATGACAATGAAACCTTCTATATTAACTATAAGTGCAAATGTTCATCCTTGGAATTTTGTGTGAGAAGGGGAAGTCTTGTACACTAGTTTGACTTTTAATAAGTGCTCTTAGTGTTTTTAAAACAAATGATCCATATGGTACCAAAAAGGATGATTTCTATTGCCTAGCATTCCAAGGTTAAGCTTGTCAATGGAATTGTTGAATGCTTTGGAAGTGCTTTGGTGAGTTTTAGTACTCACTATCAACGTATTGCAAGTCATAGTCAAACTTATATGTTAGAAGTTGGATCCAAGTGGAAAACTGGAAATGCATATTTCATTTGAAATCTAACCCTCAAATTTGTCTGTAGGGTATCAACATTATCTCCTAAACGTCCTAATCCATCTCGAAAATTGACTACTTAGAAAAAATCCTTATAAAGTCCTATTTGGAAGAATATTTTGGACTTAACATACAAATGAAAGTTGTAGATGTTGAGTTTTAGATTCCAATTCTACGGTTAGATTCACCAATGCTATCACCAATATTATTTTATAAATTTTAAAAAGAAAAATTCAGAATTCCTTCTAAATTCAATTACATGCAAAATATTACCACTTTTTGAGTAAAACTTGTTGGAATGGATTTGAAATGAGGTTCTCTTCATATGGTGATTTTTTGAAATTTTTATGTTCTTAAAATCTATGGCCTCATTTATCCAAATCCAGTTTTGAACTAAAATCAAAGCAATTTTTGGCTTGACAAACTTCCATATTTGTAATTTTAGAAAAATATAAACTCCAATAACATCCAATCCAACCATTCAATAGGACAACAACTTGATGAAGTATTAGGTGCCACAAATTAAATGACTTTCATCCAAGTAGTAATGAAACTTGAAAACTAATATTCAGTTTGTACATAGTCCAAAATTGGACATCAGAGTGCTCTAAAGTTATTCATAGACTCCAAAAATGATCAACACTAATGAATTTTAAAATGAACACCACATTCTAGCATCAAAGGAATTCAATTCAAAGATCACTTGGAATTTGTAAGCACATTTCACAATTAACTCAACAAAGACAAAACGTTGCTTTGGGATGAATCAAGAAATAATTTTGAATGTTTCTGCATTCAAACTCCTAATCATAGGAGAGGGGAAAAAACATTCTTGCTAGTGTTAAGGATTCAAGACAAGGATGTTGCTTGATAATTGTAACAAACACATAAGCACTAGGAAAATTTTCCTTGATACTATGATGTCTCACTCTACTCATATGAATAATGCGATATGAATAACAATGAAGATAGTTTAGTCATGTGGGACCTCAAGAATCACCTACAAAATCACATATTGAAGAAAGTTGAATCAATCTATTATAAAGATTTTTATTTCTTAATAATAGTCTTTATCTCAAAAACATTGAAAATAACTATGTACTTAGGTGCAATAATGTAGACTACCTTTAGACTATTTGTAATGAATGACAATAATTCCATTAAATTGGCGAATACCATGTCAAATTCTGACATGGAGAAGATCTTAAACCTTGAAGTTTCTAAATTTTATCATGATTTCTACATTTCATGATAAATGTACTAGAAAACAATTAGTGTGTCTTATACTATTTGAATTAAATAAATTGACAAAAATAAACTAATTTTAAACCCTAGCTCAAAAAGCAAACATCTACTTTGGCAGTCACACATCTAAAAATTTCTCTATAATTCTTAAGGTTTGGACACCCAACATCTCCACTTTTAGCGGTAAGCATAGTTCCTATTGTTCAACTCTTCAAATTTTTATAGGTTCTTGTTAGAAAACTAATAAATGTTAGCAAGCAGGGGGGGTATTGCAGCTCAATAGGAACGCATTTGAATCTTGATTCCAATGAGCTGAAAACATTTGGTTCAAAACTTTTGTGTGCAACCCTTACCCCCAGTGTTAACGCTTTCTACCCCCTTAAAGTCGCAAGGCCCTTTTTCTGTCAAAAATCACTCAAAACTGTCCTTTTGGTTGTGTTCATCCAAGAACACAAAAAAACAATTTTTTAGAATCTAACCGTAGGATCTTGTACTTCACTTGTCAAAGATCATGTGGTAAAAATTTCATGAAGTTTGACCATATAGATTGGAAGATATTAGCATTCAAAGTTGAAAAAGAAAGTTTTTTTGAACACTGACCTGCAATTTCAGATGACTTTGACCGCCATTTGTGAATTTTTTTTGCACTACAGACTTTGAATTTAGAATTTTTTATGTTGAAGATGTAAGTTGAAAGTCTACCAAATTTTTTTTTTTAAAAAAGCACTTGATTTTCATTCTTTAAAAAATTGTTAAGTAGAAGTAGGTCCAAGATTGAAAAAAACCCTAAATTGTTGATAACTCTTAGTTGGGATTGAAATACAATAATCCCAATGGTGAGATTGTTTTAGCAAGCAAACACAACATTCTCAAAAAAAATTTGTAAAAAATTGTGAAAATTGCATTCAGAAATGAATCCTACAAGTTATTTTTTCAAAAAGATGCTTAGATTGCCCGAAAAACAAGATTGTCCATAACTTGCTCATTATTAGTTCAAATGAAATGAATCAAAGCTTCACATGTAGACAAAAATATAAAGTTTCAGAGAAAAAAATAAAAATCAAAAATAATTTTGACTTTTTGCAAAAGAATTTGTGCTGCCCGCCAAGTTCAGTTTGAGGCTTTTTGTGGTATAACTTTTGCTCCGGGGCACCAATTGAAATAAAAATTATATTCCCACGAAGCTAATCAGCTTTTTTATCTTATGGAAAAGTTTCAAAAAGTTTCACTAAAAATTGAGCCTGTAGGTACCTGCCCGAAATCTGATTTGTCCCCCGAGGGGACAATGGGACTTTAGGGGCTAATAAGCCATTGCCCCAAGTTCTGATTTTGAGATCACAGCACACAATTTAATGTGTACAGCAAGTACAACATCAGACTATGAACAAGCTGTTCACCTTTTTAAAATTTTCTGCTTATTTTTTGGTCAAATCTTGCAAATGATCGCTTGTTGAGAATCCATGAACAATGCAATCCTAACAAGCTATTGCCTTCAGTACCCCCATGTCCTAAGATATCAAAGACCGATTTCAGTTCATCGGTGAGGGTTTCACGTGACATCCGCAAGGCTTTTGCGTCCGGCGTTCTGGTCTAACATGTAGATGTTGCCCTTTTATAGAAGCAAAGTATTATTCTCACTGCAAAGGTAACGAGAAGTGACGACTTTGAATGTAGAAACTAGTGTCAGCATGGCAAGAGGAGATAGCCAAAGAGCTTCCTTCGTCCCTAATGAAGCAGTGAAATCGAACGATCTCACTGGCGGCATGTCATACTTATATCCAAATGTTTTTGGAAGCTAACCCAGTTGATTGCATGGTGTCACCCACCAACTTATTTGAGCTGGTGGATGGGGGTCTCGACCTGGAGATTTCCAAGTACTACAGCGGCATTGTAATACTGGTCGCTGAAGTCGGCCGTAGTGGTCAAATGGTGTGGGCAGCAGAATGTCGACACTTGCTTGCTTGTGGATGCCCAGAAGCTTGTCCAAGCTGCTCGATAAGGCGAGCAGGCAAAGAACGTGCCCAGATATTCCTTATTCTCTTAATGATTCCATACGTCTTAAACCGGAACACTTTGTGCTTTTTGTGAAGATCTTGCGCTTTGTGCAAAGTGTGAAGGAGCTCCAAGAACTGAGCAAACGGACCTTGAACTTGCTTAAGCTCTTGGTCCACTAGTCGCAACTGCTGCTCTAGATCGAATTCCATAGTCGAGCTTCAACTAAAAGATAGGCAGATAAATTTTCAAACATCACCACGAAGTCCAAGTCTCCCGCGCTTCCCAGCCATCAAAAGGCCTTAATGTGCGACGTCGGGACCCTAATTGGTGAGAAGAGGAGCTGAAGAGAATGGACAGCAAGTTGATCTCATGCAGAGGTGAGAAAAGTTCGCGATTGCTCCTAATTGATGGAGGCGTCGAGGTGTTGTTGGGGTCTATATTGCGGCACATTGATGCCGCTACCGATGTTCTCGTGAAGATTGCAGTAGCAGCTTCAACGAAAAGCCTTATACCCAGAAACTGGAGCTGAAAAATTACTGCTGAAAAATTTGTAAGTCTGAACTAAATTTCTATTTGAGATATCACATTGCACATTTCAATGGCAATTTGTTGATTTACAGTGGTTTGTTCTAACCTTTATTGATGTGGAAGAAGAAAAGTGAAGAGAGTATTGTATTGGAAGAGAATTCGGATTTGAAATATTAAAGTGATGAGGAGAGTCACTCTGCAACATTGTGCAAGTCCACGGCACCATGATAATGTTGCAACTCGATTTAACCACCAGAGTCTCTGCGACTAGAGAGTTGCGAAGACACTGCTCCACAGACCCATGCACTAGGAATCAATATAAAATGTAAAATTCGAACGGAATATTTCAAATCCGAATTCAGACGACTAATTTGACGTCGACTTAGAGGTGCAAAACTGAACTAATTTGGGCGAGAAGAGTCTTGTTCGAACAACCAAAAGAAACAGGAAAGCAATCGCAAGGTGAGAAAAAGGAATAAGAGCAGCTTCGCCAAGACGGTGGAAGCGGAATACGAGAAAATGAAAAATGAAACCCTAAAACTGACTGTGTGCCCTCCGGCGTTCCCGGCTGGAAACGAAACGCCGACGTTCCCAATGTTGGGAGCGTCTGCGTTTCCAACGGGGCCCATAAAAAATTAAAAAATTACTTTTATTTTTATTTTGGATGTGGCAACATCACAAAGGTACACTATTTTTTAATAAAATACATATCCAGGAGTGATTTGATTTGTGGTTTAATTCTCTAAATAAATTTAAAGTATCATCTAGATTTCATCTCTACAATTTTAAAGAGTGTCCTTGAGATTTATTTTCTATATTTATCTTCAATTTTTTCTAAATTTATTAAACCTCTATAGTTCTATAGTCCCCTCAAAAAACAAAAGCAAGTTTAGGCAAGTTCCTTTCACCTCAAGTTATAGATTATTTTTTTGAATTTTTTTCATAAGATAGAAAACTGGTTAGCTTCGTAGTAATTTAATTTCTATATCAATCGGTGCCCGATAGAAAAAAATTATACCATGTAGAGCCTAATACAGAATTAGTTGGGCAATTCAAAAAAATGACAAAACAACAAATTAAATTTTTAAACTTGTTCAAGATATTTATAAATTTTTTGAATCAATCAAAATTGGCTTAGAATTACTCAAGGTTCTAGAGTGGAGTGTATTGGTAACTTTGGAAAGCTCTCCTTGAAGAAGGGTGCACAGACTTTATTTCTTGGTGTTTGAGCCTATGGTGTGAAAGAATGAATTATATTTTTAATTAAAATTTTATGCTATATAATATATTGTTTTTGAAAAATACAACCTTCACATCGCATATCCAAACAAGACATTGCAATGCTTTGTGCATAAAAGATAAAGCGGGTGTTACCTAACCTATAAATGTCCAATGTTTTTTTGAACTTCTTAGAATTTATTCTACATTGAACAAAAAGCTAACATTTTGCTAAGTTTGATCAATCCTTTTTTAGTTGAAACCATACAAATTCAAACTAGATACATCAGAGATCACATAAATAATAAAAACAAAAGATATCACTTTTCCATTGAAAGATTGTAAATTTAAAATTTTGAAAGAAATTTGAAGACTTTTGATCCTCTTTCACATGTCAATCCTTAAAAGTTGGTCATCTATAAAATATGATGATAAAGGGCATAACATGGATGTGCACATGGATGTTCTTTACATATTTATACAATAAAATTTCAAAAGCACATCAATTGTTTTCAATGAAATAATATATAAAAGAATGAAAATTGACTTTAAAAATTCACAAAAGATGCAATAAGTTTTATTTTTATGAAACTAAAATTTGGTATGCTTGATTATGATGTGCATAAAAGTTGAGTGTTCATTATGGAAGACAAACAATTTGAATTCTTTTTTCACTACAGTAAATTTTTGAATGGCAAAATAAGCTATTTGTAAAATTATTAACCCACCTATATAGTTTAATATCTATCGAGAACCAGTTTAGTGTAGTGACACCCCCTTTGAGTGACCACTCACCTTCCTGCATTTTTGGCAGGGAGGGCAATCCCTCCAAAGTCCAAGGAGGTGACTGGTCGCTCACCGAGGGGTGCTATTCAAAACAAAATAGTGCCAACAAGACATTGCTTTGTAGAGATAAGTGTTAAGAACCGTAGTATGAACGCTCATGTTAAGAGCCGTAGTGTGAACGCTCACCATAATATGGTGAGTGACACGTGTCATGAGTAATTCTCATGACCAATAGGAGAAGACAACTATTCATTGTCTCTCTCCTTTCTTCATTGTATATACTTCAAAACTCCCTAATGAAGTTTAGTATTCTTTGAGTGTATTTTGTGTGTTCTTATTTGCTTTGCAATTTTGTTTCGTATTTTATTCTCAACACGTTATCGGCACGCTCTTGTACTTTAATCTTTGAGTTTTGTTTTGTTTTTAAAGGTTTAGTACATCCGGTTTAGATTTCATTTTTTGTAGGGAGGTTTTCCAACCCCCCCATCCTCTCTCTCCCCGCTCTGTGCAGCTCCCCCTGTCCGCTCTGCAACTCCATTCCACCCTCTGGCTTCCTCTGGCCTCCACCTTCCAATTTTCCTCTCTGTGCTCCCCCCACCATCTGTCCACTTTTTGCCTGGTCCGGCCTCAAGCCCCAGCCCCCCACCTTCCACAGCTCAGTCCCTGCTCCACCCCCACTTCTCTCCCTCCAGGCCTCTACCTCCAAGCCTCCACCTTCCACTTCTCTCCCTCCCCAGCTCCCTCCCCAACTCCCTGGCCTTGCTCACCTTCCTTCCCCGCCTGCTCCACTCCACCACCCACACTGTTGGGATTTTTTTAAAATTTTTTTATTTTTATTTTTTATTTTCTTATGGGCCCCTTCTTTATGGGCCCCTTCTAAACACGCTTACGCTCCCAACATTGAGAACGTCCGTGGCGAAGGGGGGAACGCCAGGTGCAGGAACGGCGGGAGCGCGCAGTTTTAGGGTTTCAGAGAGCGACGGACGTGTTTCCTGTGGCTCTCAACACCCACAGGTTGCACGAGGCAGGGCGTGCAGTTGTAAACAGAGTATCAGATTCCGAAGACGAGAGAGCTCCCCCGCATGCTTCCGAGTACGAAATCGACGCCGTTGGAGAGGAAACAGGTTTAGTTCAAGTGCCTGTAGTTGTGGGCAGCAGTGATGCTGCCACTGAAACCGATGCAGGGGAGCTTCTATGTCCGCTTTGCAGAGGGAAAGTGAAGGGGTGGAAAGGGGTGGAAGCTGCTCGCAGTCACCTCAACCAGAAGCTCCGTTCCTGTGCACAAGAGGCTTGCACCTTCCACGGGCCATATGACGAGCTTCGAAAGCTCGCGAGGTGCACACACCCCTCGGCTCGACCATCGGAGATTGATCGCAAAATTCACAGTGAATTGCAGCGCCCGAGCGACCTCATTCGAGCTGTGGCTAGTGAGCCCCGCGCCGTGAAAAAAGCCGCGCTGGGGTCCGAGCAAGGTGATATATCGATTCGCGTCTTTTAATTTCAGATATTCGCACTCATCGTGTACATCTGAAAATCTTCACAGCTTCTTTCTCAAGTTTGATTCAAGTTTGCGTTTCCAGGATAAGTCCGGGTACACCCTGAAGTCAAGAGCGGACCTGGAGGAAGAATCCTTTTGGGTTTTAGGGATTCACACTTTTGTCAAGGAGTTGAACTTCGGTTGCATTTGGAAATGCGCAAGTCAGTGCGAATGTCTGATATTCTAGAGGCGCGCAGCAAGACAGACACGAGCGGAAGATTGCTGGGCGGGAGACCGCAATTGGAGTCGAGACACATGTTCGATTGCAGTCGGAATATTTTAGGGTATGAGCTCTCTGTAATGCTAGTGCACAAATTTTGCTGTTCTGTTCTACACTTTCTTGCTGTCCTTCCTTACGCAGATAGTAAAACGGTTGTGTTCGTCACTTCTGTTGATTTCAAATGATGTATTGGAATTTTGAATGACTACTCAGGGTCTCCCATTTTCGAACGAGTTTGCGTCATATTTGTTTAAGGTTTAGGTGGTGTGATTTGCAACTTTGTTGGGATTATTATGCGAGCGGCATTCACTTAACTGAACCAAAGTTAATACTCAGAATACCACAATTTTTCACTCCAAAAGTACCTCGCATCTCCAACAAAATATTGTTGGACCTGCACTCATGCAAAAATTAAGAATGAGACAACAGTTTTGCTTCAAACGGAGAACTTAAACGGCAAACAAAAAGACAATCAGAAGGCAGGGAATATAAGAACAAATGGATCTTGCCAAGCAAGCATTGCCATACAGATCTACTTATAAGATGACTCCAAAAACACTCAACCTAGTCTCGTGAAACTAAAAAAATGCCCGGATAGTGACAAGTATTGAATGCCACATGCACATAATTCCAGCAGAATTTCTTTGCACATAGAAATACGAGTAATCTGATGGTCAAAACCCTGAAACCTGCACTGGCTCCAAAACTAGCAATTCATGGATGTCGGAAGGGCATATGATCTCGCACTTCAGTAATGCGATTAAAAATGTTCAATACCAAATCTATCAGTTACTTACTCATCCAATGGACCATCCTGAACATCATGCAACAGAACATAATGCTTCAAGACCTTAGGGTCCATTACACCATCCTTCACGAGAGTAGGCAGACAATCTAGGTTGTAGAGATCCACAAACTGCGTCAACGGGCTCTCGTCCTTGGATGATACCACCAAAAGACCTGGCATCTCACAAAAGTGATCGTACTTCAACCAACTGTGAACAGAGAGCATTGCCAAGTACAGGTCTGATAAAATTAACCAGAAATGAGAGTACATGCTTCCACAACAGGGCAAAATGGCAGATGATTTCGATTATTATAAGAGTCAATTATAACATGAAAGCAACACTGACATGCTATAGGATGGTCGATTGCTTCGTGTTCTGAGAACGCCAGAGTTCGCATGTAATCTCGGCAATACCGTTGAAACCAAGATCCTTGTGTTTCAGACTCAACCACTGCCATTCAACCCAAAAGCAAAGTGATGATTCAATAGAAGTTAGACCAGCTCTCACTTTTATACAACTCAAAGAAGCGTCATTATGGCAATTCGTAGAAACAAGCCTCAAGCTAGAAAAAACAAAATGGTCCGCTGTTGGCCAAGAATTTCCTCCTCTCCTCATAATCTATATTTAATTGCCACTCACTTTTCTTCACAACATCAATGTCCTTCGGATCTCCCAAAAGAGCTGCAGCAGCTTCGTCGCTAGCGTTACCAACACACTCCACAAGATACTCTTCAGCTACCTGATACAGAACCAAACAGAAGCAGCGTCATAACAACAAATAGCAATTTCATCGACATTGCCAATAATTACTCATCTGACATAATGGACAACAACGAATTGAATGAAACAAAAAAGACGGTTTTCTTTAAGCGACCAAATAGAAGTGTCAACCAATGTCTCCACTACTCCAATTTCCTACAAGGATGCTTGCAGATAATCACAAAATTCTTCTGAAATTTTTTTTTCTTCTTTTTTTAAAATTTTAAAAATGTCAAAATTGGAGGTGACCTAAACAACTAAATTTTTTATTAGAACACTAAATGCACTTTCAAAAACCTTAAGTTCAAATGAAGAGCTATCAAACTCATTACACAATCTACTTTACAGTTGTAAAAATAATTTTTTTAATAAGTAGAAATTACAAATAACTCTAAATCAACACTTGTATGTTTAAATTTTCAACAATGAAAATCATGAAAACACTTTATTCTTTCCATTGGGACCATTTTCAAAGCAAATGGACACATACAATTTTTAGATCTCAAATCAAGTGAAATTGACAAACTTTGCTCAACTCCAAAAAATGAAGTAAAATTAACAAGCTTTATTCTTCACTAATGGTACATATATGGTTTGAGACCTCTCAAAATCAAGTATTTATCTTTTTTTAGTGAAAAATGAAAGCTTCTAATAATTAACCTTCAAAATTGTCCATAATTTTTTTTGAAATGATCAAAGGAACTTAACTCCTTATATTAAAATGAGCCAAAAAATTTGGATTGACCATATATGGTTTGTTGGGCAATTAAGGGCTAAGGATACTAGTGTGCCCTCTGTTGGTGCCATAATAAAAATAAAAATAAAAATAATTTTCTATTTTTTAAGTCATAATTTTTTTGAAACTCAATATTTTTTGACACCATAGGTTCAAATGCTACAAAATAAAGCCTGTGCATCCTTCCTTGCAAAGCGCTTTCCAATGGTATTAAGAACGCAACTAGGAGATGTACAGTCTAGGAGATTTCAACGTAACAAACAGATAAACAAAACAAACAAGCAAACACCATAACTTAAGGTATGGATATACTAGTGTGCTAAGGATACTAGTGTGCCTTATATAGTTGCCACAATATATAAAATGAAATAAAAATAAAATTTTCATTTTTTAATTCATAATAATTCATAAATTTTTTGAAATTTAATAACTTTCACACTGCAAGTCCAAACGCCACAAAACAAAGCCCATGCACCCCTCTTCATTGAGGGCTTTTTGACAATACTAAGAATGTAATCAAGGGTACATGGTTTTGAGATTTTACCGTAACAAATAAAATAAAAAAATAAAAAATAACATAATTTAACGTATTATTAGTGTATCCTGTGCCGTTGCCACATCTACAATAAAAGTAATTTAAAAAAATTATCTTTCAAATTCACTGACTTTTACACTTCAATGTGAGAGGTTGCATTCTTAGTATAAATAGAAATCTTTATGCACAAAGGAGTGCAAGGGCTTTGTTTTGTGGCATTTGGATATGCCATGTGAAAGTTATGTTTTCCCAAAAATAAAAGGTAATTTAATTCAATTTTTTAATTAAAAAATTCATAACTTTCACACCATAGGTCCAAACGCCATGAAATTGGCACAAATAGAAAGTTGTATGCACAAAGGAGTGTCAGGGCTTTATTTTGTAGTATTTGAACATACAATGTGAAAGTTATGTTTTTTCAAAAACAAAAGATAATTTATTTGACTTTTTAATTTAAAAAAATCCATAACTTTCACACCATAGGTCCAAACAACATGAAATTGGCACGAATAGAAAGCTTTATGTACAAAGCAATGCAAGGGCTTTATTTCATGGTGTTTGGACATGCAATGTGAAAGTTATGATTTTTTGCAGAAGAAAAGAAAATTTAAATTAATTTCTGAATTCATAAAAACTTTGAAATTTGATAACTTTCACATTGTTTGTCCAAATGCCACTAAACAAAGTTTGTGCACCCCTCCTTGTCAAGAGCTTTCAAGCAACACCAAGAACGCTGCCAGACACCTTACGATTTGTTAGATTCAATGTATCAAACAAAACAAAACAAAACAAACAACCTATCTTAAGATCTAGACTATTGTGGTTTGTGCCGATGCCACAATCCAAATAAAATGTAAAATAATTTGTTATTTTTTTTATTCATTAAAACTTTGAAATTCATTAACTTTCACACTATAGTGTGAAAAATTGCGTTCTTGGCCTGATTAGACAACTTTATGTATGAAGGAATGCAAGGGCTTTTTTTGGACATGCAAAGTGAAAGTTATATTTTTTCTAAAATAAAAAAATAAAATCCAAATGGAGAGAGATGATGGACAAGATGGCCGTGATATCCACTAAAGAGTACTGCAGCGTTGTTTTTCAGAACCCGGAGTTTGTGAAATATTTTCGTACAGTAACTACCTTAAGATATTTTGTGTTCATTTTATGACCCTTTTTAGCTGCAACATTTGTTTGCTCCCATGAAACACTCCTTATCAGTTTCTATCACCGTTTAGCTCATAATTATTATTGTGTATGTGTCTGCCAGTAAAATTAGCTCTCTTTTTAGCTGTGGTACTGATACTTCTTTTGTTGAACAGGCTACACCAGAGCTGGAATATGGGCGCATGAACATCGGAAGTCGTCCATCCAAACGCATCTGGAGGCATCGAGTCACTTCGAGCTATCCCTTGGATTTTTGCTTGGATGCAGACACGTTTCCATCTCCCTGTTTGGCTTGGCCTTGGATCTGTTCTGAAAGAAGTATTGCAGACTGACCTGAGAAACATTGCCATCCTCTGGCAGATGTATAATCAATGGCCTTTTTTCCATGTAACCATCGATTCAGTGGAGATGGTGTTTGCAAAGGGTGATCCTCGCATCGCTGCTCTGTATGATAACTTGCTTGTATCGGACGAGGTGAAGCCACTTGGAGACTAACTGAGGGTATGACTTCTTATGCATGTGTTAAGAATTTTTTATAGTAGTTTGCTACCTTGTAAAACTATTTCGTGTGACGAAATGGCTACGCATGCCCTAATTTCTTTGCACTCTTATGGATATAATACTCATTTTCCAGAGTGATGGAAGATGCCCAAGTTCACTAGTTTTTGGACGATCAAGTGTATGACCCCACAAAATACAAACTTCAAATTCTGCAGGTTGCAGGCCTTGAGGACTGAAACAACGTTTGCGGCTTCGAGAGCCCTATCTTACTGTTCTCAATGTTCAGCAAGCCTTTGTGCTGAAGAAAATGCACGATTCAAGCTCTCAATTCTGTGCACTTCAAAATGGGAATCCAAGTGAAGTGCCTAAATCGCCCAGGCGTGCGAGGAGTTGGTTGAGTTAACTATTGTGTAGACCGACAAAGAGAGTGACTGATTCTCTATACGTGAAAACGATATGCTGGATTGCAACCACTGCTGGATTGCAAAGACATCGCTTATTGGCCACAGTTTTCATCACCTGATGTGCTCAAAGCTGCTAACCATGAATTGTGTCTGCCGTTTTCTCTTGAGTAAGTGTCAACACAATGTTGACCAAGCTTGTGCCACTGGTGGAGTGGGCTTTTGCTGACCGTTTCTTGTATTCTTCCCTCATCTGGGCAGGAACAGACACGGGATCCCTGAAAAACATGTGAAGTTTAGGTGCTAGAGATGTATGAGTAAATTGTGACAATACTGTCAGTGACTCCAGGCAACGTAGCCTAAAATTTTTAGGCAATGCGGATGGTGTGTTAGCCATTACCGAGCCTGAGTTGCGTCTAAATAAACTACCACTCATAAATACACAGTGGTTTTATCCCCGGTAATGCTGTTGTATGTAAATTCTTGGAGTTTATTACATGCTTTGTATAATTTCTTGCTCTTCTTCTCAAGGTTTCCAGATTCTCAAGGTACTCTTAAATACTTGATGTTCAAAATCTGGACGATGACAGAGAGTTTCTAGGGATTTTTTTAGCACAAATTTTTTTTAGCATCCTCACATTCTACTGCTCTGAAGCTCATGTCATAACAAGTGGCGTCTTTGACTGGAATTAGGGTGTTCGGACCAATGCAAGATGGTACAAAACACCGAGGTTTTCGATTGCTTGTCAAAGCGCAGGGGTTGAAGAAAGGTGGAAATTCTGGTGACAAAACTTGAAGGTGCATTTAAACCCTAAAATGACTCTACATTCTCAAATTTGGTTTTGCATTTTTAAAGTAGTTTAGAGTAGGTGAAACATGATCTTTCTTTTGGTCAAGTACATTTATTTTTTGACTAGTACATGTAATGTTCTTCATTTATTCTGATGAACTAAGATTTAGCCTCATTTGAATTAATTTTTTCACCATATGATCAAATGAATTGGTCATGTCAAAGCCATGAATTATGTGTTTTGAAGTTTCTTCAACTCTTATTGTTGTACGAAACAATGTGGTTCCAAATCTTGATACATTGGCATTTTCTCTTAAATAATTTGTGTTCACGTTGTATGAATGTGAGTTGCAGATATGACCCCATGTTTTTGAGGGGCAAAAGTATAGTGGAATGCCCGGTGCTATGGGAGTAGCAACTTGTGAATGAGTACCAGATGTTAAACGAGACAAGGGTATTTGTATGGGCTACAACTGATGTTTTGTCCTTTGGGAGAAAGATCCCTGTTGGTATTTTTGTTCTTGTTGGGTATCTAGTCATTTCCCTCAACAGCAAGAGTTTTTAAAGTGTTGTTTGGAAGCTTTATATGGAGGTATATTGGTCACTATTATAGTGACCCTTTGCCATTATCTGGGTTGGGCTTAAAGCCTCTTTAGTGCAACAGGTAATATGTAATATCCTACTCCTCTTTGCCTAGGGTTTCAAGATACGTTGAACTCTGATTCAGTGTGGGATCAGTTTGTTCTCAATTCGGCCTTGAAGGTAGAAAGTCTAAATGATGAGCTGAAAGATTTTCTCATTCCTATGCAAGACTGATCTGTACTTTCATTTGCATACATATGAAACTGTCAATGTTTCTCAATTTTTCTTGCCTTGAGAGTTTGTAGCTCAAAGAGCACCTGTTGATGGAGGGAGAGGTCTCTTGTATTTTTTGGCAATGGTCACCGAAACACTTGAATTGCTTTGGAGACAAAATTGTATTGATTGAAATAACAGATGGATTTGTGATTTTGAGCTTCTTATTGTTTGGAAGTAGTGTGTGGATTTGGGGATTTTTAGGTTGCAAATTCATGTGGTTCCAACCGAGTCTGAGTTTTTGGATTGCAACCCTATGTGTTGAGTTTGACTTGTGTGGCATGCGTTGATCATTTGATTGCTTGACAATTTCATTTGAAACTGCTGTTATATTCTATCAGTTCTAATTTTCTTTTCTTTGTCATTAGCAAAGCAATGTTTTAGAAATGAAGACTATTGATAAAAAAATTCAATCTTTATGATAGATCCAACTTTCTTCAATACGATATATATTTTTGTAAGTGATTCTCTAGGGCCCACACGTCTTGTTATATATATATTGTATATGTTTTTATATTTTTATATTTCTTTTTCTTTCAGTTCATCTTTATCTTTTCAGTTTTCATATCTTTATCTTTTCTTCATCTTTTTTTCTTTTCTTATAGTTTATCTTTATCTTTACAAATTTCTTTTCTTTATCTTTACAATATCTTTATCTTTATCTTCATTTTTTCTTTTATCTTTATTTTTTACTACAAACCCTAATTTTCTTTTCAAACCCTAATTTCTCCACGAAGCCATTTTCATTCTATATCATGACTACATCAACCTCTTTTGTTGCTACATCTACGACTATTCCGGTGGCTGCTACTATTATTGAGCCACCAAGGCTTCAACCTCTTCTTTTTACACAACTGGCAGCTGACGGCAACAATTATCTATTATGGGCGAGGACGGTCAAAGCACATATATTTGCTGAGGGATTATCAAACGCTATTGTTTTTGACCCTATTCCCACTGTAAGTGCCATTGATCCTACTGCTATAGGTTCCACTGTACCTGCTGCCACTGTTTCTACTTCCACTTCCTGGAAAGCTTTACTTTTGCTTCGTCGCCATGTTGTTCCTGCATTACAACATCAGTATTTAGAGATAAAAAAACCAAATGAGCTTTGGCAGAAGCTCAAGTCTCGTTTTGACCATCAGAAAACGATGTTCCTTCCTAAAGTTCTCCACGATTGGACGCATTTACAACTTTACAAGTGTTGGATTTTCCAACACTTGTTGCTTTTAACAATGGATTGTACTGCATCATATCACAATTACGATTGTGTGGTCAATCCATTACTGAACAGGAAATGATTGAGAAAACTCTCTCAACATTTCCACCAGTTTCTGCTGTACTTGCCCAGCAGTATAGAAACATGAAATTTGAGAATCATTCAGATCTCATGTCTCTATTACTTCTTGCTGAAAAGCAAAACGAGATCCTTCTGCGTAATGCAGAGGCCCGCCCTATTGGGACTATAGTTTCTGAGTCTCATACTGTCAAAGTTTCTCATGTCAAATCTAAGACACACAAGTTCAAGAAAAATTGTTACAAACAATCTCATAGTCATAGTCATGCGCACAAGAAGAATACTAATTCTTCTTCTCAAAACCATGGTAAGCGTCAGTCAGAGACGCGTACTTGTCACAAATGTGGTAGAGTTGGCCACTTGGCAAATGTTTGCCGTACATCAGACTATTTTGTCAAGATGTTCCAAGAAAACAAGAAACTTCGAGCTCAGGGTCGTGAAACTCATACCATGGACGCGTCTATGGACCCGTTTGGAGCTGAAGAGTTTGAAACACATGTTGCTGAGGATACCTCCACTGGTGAGTCTTGTGATGCGCTCCTTGACTTTGCAACTACGCATACTATTTTACAGAATAAACAATTTTTTGATGTTGATAATCTTTCAACTTGGCAAACCAGAAATTTAATAACTATGGCTGGATCGAATGTGTTTCGTTTCCAGGAGGGACTTGTAAAGGTGATTTTGCCTGAGGGCACCACCATAACATGCATGCGTGCAATGTTTTCTCCCTTTGCGCCTTGAAGCCTGATCAACTATCGAGATATCCGCACCAATGATTTTCATCTCTCGACCAAAACTATAGATAAGCGAGAGGCTCTGATTTTTGTACAAAACAATAAAGTAGTGGAAACAGCCTTTGTTGCGGCAAGTGGCTTGTATCGGATTTCAATCCGACCACCAAATGTATCTAGTTTTCATGTATCTTCTAAAGATAATAAAACTTCCCTTTGGCATGGAAGATTGGGCCATCCAGGCTCAACTTTGTTTCGAAAAATTATTCCTTGTGTTGTCGGCCATAATTTGCAGCCAGTAGATGTCAATTCTATGACATTGTGTCATGCATGTGTACAAGGCAAGTTGATTGCCAGGCCATTTTCATGGAAACTTCCCCATGAATTGCCACCGATGCTATCTAGACTACAAGGTGATATTTGTGGCCCAATATCACCTATGTCTGGACCATTCCGATATTTTTTGGTTTTGGTGGATGCATCGGGCAAACAGTCGCATGTATCGTTATTATCATCTAGAAATTTGGCTTTTGCCAATTTACTTTCTATATTGATCTGTTTTAAAGCTCATTTTTCTGATTATCCAATCCAAACATTACGAATGGATAATGCTCAAGAATTTCGGTCAAAATCTTTTGAAGATTATTGTACTGCTACGGGGATTGATTTAATTTATTCCGTTCCATACGAGCATGCTCAAAATGGTTTAGCGGAGTCTTTTATCAAACGGATCCATCTCATCACGAGGCCCTTCCTTCTTCATGCACATTTGCACGCATACATGTGAAGACATGCAGTTCTACATGCTGCAATTTTAATTCGACTCCGTCCTTCATCTGTGGAGATTGCTTCTTCACAAGAACTTCTTTCAGGACGCGCTCCTAATGTATCCCATTTGCGAGTCTTTGGATGTTGTGTTTGGGTTCCAATTGCAGAACCTCAATGTCGTACTATTGGTGCTCATCGCTAGGAAGGCATCTATGTTGGATTCGACTCTCCCAGCATTATTCGCTATATCAACCTTTCTACTGGTACATTACTCCGTGCGCGTTTTGCAAACTGCCGGTTTGAAGAAGATGTATTTCCATGTTTGAAAGGAGCAACATCTATTCAAGAAACTTCTACAAGTCTTACTTTTCAAGCACCTCAAACACTTACATCAAATCCTGATCCACAGACATCTTTGGCCGAAAATGAAGTTGCCAAAATTTTGCATTTGCAAAAGATAGCGGATCAGACACCTGATGATTTTAATGATGCGCTACAAATTACAAAAACTCCATTGAATGAAGCTCAAAATCTTCCTGCTCGAGTTTTTGTACCAAAGACTACAGTCGTACTTACTCCTCAACATATGGGCAAACGGACTCGTGGACCAAATAAGCAACCACGTAAACGCAAGGTAATCTTTGATGTTGCTAATCCTTCTCTACCTACAACAACCACTGCCAATTTTACTCATCCATCTACTTCTCAAGAAGAAATGTCTAAGTTGAACACATAATTATCTGTGATGTACTCTGATACTGGTCATGTATGGGACAGAGCAAGTATTGACATTGATGAACCATTCATTTCTATGATTGTGAAAAATCTTTCTTGCAAGAAAGATGATCCTAAACCACGTACTATTGAAGAAGCAATGTGTCGCTTAGATTGGCCAAAGTGGAAAGTTGCTATTGAGAAGGAGTATGATTCTTTGAACAAAAGACAAGTGTTTGGACCTATCGTAGACAATCTTACTACTCGACCTCTTGGATACAAATTGATATTTGTACGCAAACGCAATGACAAGGGTCATATTATTCGTTACAAAGTTCATTTGGTTGCTCAAGGTTTCACACAAAAGTTTGGTATTGATTATGATATTACTTATTCTCCAGTTATGGATTCCATCACTTTCCAATATCTTTTAGGAATGGCAATTCATGCCTATCTTGAGATGTGTCTCATGGATGTGGTGACAGCCTATCTTTATGGCTCACTTCATGCGAATATTTACATGAAAGTTCCTCCTGGTTTTGAAACCACCAGTCCAAGTCCATCTGTCTCAAGCAAACATCGTGGCGTTAAATTACAACGTGCATTATATGGTTTGAAACAATCTGGACGTATGTGGTATCAACGACTCCGGCAATTTCTTATTGAACATGGTTTTATAAATGATGCTTTACTTCCATGTCTCTTTATTAAAAAAGACAAAGATGAATTTGTTATTATTGTCGTTTATGTTGATGACTTAAACCTTGTGGGCACCAAATCTGCATGTGCTACAGCCACTCAGCTTCTTATTCGTGAATTCGAGATGAAGTTACTTGGGAAAACTACATTTTGCATTGGTTTACAAGTTCTTCATATGAAAGATGGTAGTATTTTTCTTTCACAGTCCACCTATATCAATCGAATCCTTAAAAGATTCAATATGATTTATGCCTATCCGTTGTCTACACCTATGGTTGGTCGTAGTGCAAAAGAAGATGATCCCTATCGCCCTTGCGAGGAGGAGGAGGAAACATTGGGTGAACAATATCCATACCTCGCAGCGGTTGGAGCACTCTTGTATTTAGCTACGTCTACTAGGCCTGACATTGCATTTGCAGTTAGTGTCCTAGCAAGACATAGTTCCCGGCCTACACTACGACATTGGAATGGTATCAAACATCTTTTCCGTTATTTGAAAGGAACTGAAGATTTGGGACTACATTACTCTCGATCAGTGGATCCAACATTAGTTGGATATGCTGATGCTGGATATAGATCTGATCCTGCAACATCTAAATCTCAAACAGGCTATGTTTTCTTACGACATGGAGCTGCAATATCTTGGAAATCTATAAAGTAGACTATTACTACAACATCATCAAATCATGCAGAAATTATTGCTTTACATGAAGCATCTCGAGAATGCATCTGGTTAAGATCGATTGATAAGTTCATTCGAACAAACTGTGGATTATTTTATGATAATTCTCCAACCATTTTATATGAAGACAATAGTGCTTGTGTTACTCAAATGCAAGCAGGTTTTATTAAAGGTGATCGCACAAAACATATTGATCCAAAATATTTCACCTTTACTAATGATTTGATTACCGACAAAGTACTTGAAATTAAGAAAATTGCATCAACACATAATCTTGCTGATCTTTTTACCAAGACTCTTCCATCATCTACTCATCGTCGACTTGTCCAAGACATTGGAATGCGGCGGCTTAGCATTTTGGAACAAGAAATTCAAAAGATTTTTATTACAAAATTTATTGATCCTTTTGATATCCTTCCATAGATTTTTTTCCACTGGGTTTTACTATGAGAATGGATTGATAAAGGAGTTGTACTCTTTTTCCTTCATCTGTGGTTTTATCCTTGAATATAACCAAGGTTTTCCCAGATAAGGTTTTAATGAGGCAACAACCGTAAACTTTTGAATTACGGAAATTTTCATATAGAAAAAGGGTTAGGTCGTGGTGAGAACCACAATTTGGGGTTCAATGCTGGAGCTTGTTAACCATCTTGGGGTGCCCTGCATCTTGTCACATCACAGCTCAGACGTGGGATAGCGGGTCAACTGTTGTTCCTGCCTCACTAGCATGCCAAGCTTCGAGTTTCCCAAACCAGTCGACGCGATCGACGAGGATCAAACCGCGGACCGGTTGGTTGACCACCGACGTATGAAACCAGCCGACCAAGTCCACGACTTGGCGACTGTATTCGGCATTTAGTTCATTTTATTGCCTTTATCGACCAGCCTTTATAATTTTATTATTTTACTCCTATTATGTTGAGCGAGGAGGAGTGTTAAGAACCGTAGTATGAACGCTCATGTTAAGAGCCGTAGTGTGAACGCTCACCATAATATGGTGAGTGACACGTGTCATGAGGATTAGATGTAATTCTCATGACCAATAGGAGAAGACAACTATTCATTGTCTCTCTCCTTTCTTCATTGTATATACTTCAAAACTCCCTAATGAAGTTTAGTATTCTTTGAGTGTATTTTGTGTGTTCTTATTTGCTTTGCAATTTTGTTTCGTATTTTATTCTCAACAATAAGCAACAGATTTTGTAGAAGTGCCAACTTCTCCCCCTTCCAAGCGACAGGGGTGGATTGACCCCCTCGCTCAGCCTTGCGCGAACCCCCTGTTTTCTGCACATGATTTTTTTTGCAAATTTTGAATTCATATTTGCGATTAGAGACCCCAAATTTGTGGGATGAAGTCAAGAATATGCCCTGGAATGGCCCAAAGCCTACTTTTGCATTCTATGGGTTGTAGGTTGCGTTAAGTGGGTTCTGCTCAGATCTCCATCACTACACTAATGATGGTAAATATTGTTGGCAACACTAATTACGAAGCACAACACTAAATGTCAACAATCATGTTAATCCCTAAAAACCCGCTTGTCCCCTTGGAGGTCCGGGTAGGTTCCTATTGTCTCAATTTGAAGTGAATTTTTTTGAGATTTTTTGAAGTTCTGTAGCTTTGCAAGAGCTTTGTGGATATATAATTTTTTTGTTTCAATCGGATGCCGGATGAAAAAGTTATGTCACAATGAGCAAGAAATGGAGATTGGCGGGCAGCCCAAAAAAAATTACAAAAAGTCAAAATAATGTTTTTTTGAATTTTTTTCCTAAAAGATTATGTTCTTACCTATACGTGAAGCTTTGATTCATTCTATTTGGACTAGGGATGAGGAAGTTATGGACAATCTTACTTTTTCAGGCAATTTAAGCATCTTCTTGAAAAAAAACTTATTGTTCAACTTTGAATGCTAATATCTTCCAATCCGTACAGTGAAATCTGATGAAATTTCTACTACATGATCTCAGACAAGTTAAGTCCAAGATCCTACGGTTAAATTCCCAAAAAAACAAAAAAATTGGTTTCCTTAAGTGAATATAACATAAGTGGTGGTTTTGAGTGATTTTTGACAGAAAAAACCCTCGGGGTTTTAAGGGTTAATGTTACCAACACTAAATGTCAACATAGACACTATTTGTCAACTACCGGATATCAATTTTTTACAAGTTTATATTTAGTGTTACCTATTGTTTCATCAAATGGCAATGAAAAACATATAAACCTAAACATATAAATGCCTATAGGGGTTAAGAATGATTGAGCATTGGCAGTGATTTTTGTTATGCTATCTTTGCGTTATTTTGTTCGAGAGCAAGTGTCCCAAACCTAGAATTATGTATGTGCACCTTTTGAAATTTCCTTGTGTTAGTGCGGGAGCGTTCTTTAGCAACTGCCATGAGCTTTTAGCCCTTGAACAACCACAATGTCCAGATTGGTCTTCACATACCGAAGTGTTTTCCGTTTTAGGGTTAAGAACCTAAATGTGCACACCCTTGGTTGAGGTTGATTGCCAGCATCCTGTTGTGGAAGTTTTTTTAAATCTGTTGCGAGTGGATTAGAGAGGTGGCTGAGTGTAACCATAAGCCTTTCATTTGCGATTGATCTCAAAGTTGTTCTTTTCTGTGTTTTGAGGATTTGCAGAACAATGATAACAGTATTTTCTGGTAGACTGTGTTGGGAGGTTTTCGTTTGGGACTTGGCAGCACCTATGGTGCCAGTAGCTTGAGCCCACAACCAAGCCAACAAAGATGGGAGTTATGCTAACGGAGGTCACACTTCAAGTTGGCTTTATGTGTTTAATATTTTGATGTGTATTGAATTTGACTTCTGTATTTGTCTTTATTTCTTTGCACATTGTTTCTGTTTGTGGTGTACAGTGCTCTGAAGAACAATGATATATATGAGGTGATCATGCAATTGCCTAAAACAATGTTCTCATCACTGCTCCTTAACCCTAAACTCTACAGCAAGGTTTGTTCCTTTACCTGTGAACGGATACTAAGAATTTGTGTACGCTCTTGCCATGAATGATGTGGGGACAATTCTGGTCTCAGGTTGCATAGAAAAGGTGACTTTCCCCTTGGTTCATTTTGAAGAGATCCTCTGAAGCCCATTTGCAGTTTGTTTGGAAATTCATTTTGATTTTCTTTTTATTATGAATTGGCATCTATGTCTAGGTAGGCTGTTCGAGTTTGGGACACAAAAAGTGTCACTCAGCAAATGAAACTGAAGGGCCTTACAGACAACATTTGAGGTCTTTTTTTAGACCCTATTGGTAGGTGCATTCGACAAGTAGAGTCTTTTTTTTGTGTGTGTGTTTTTTTTTGGGGGGGGGGGCACATTGTGTGTGTGTGTACACGGCATTCTCTTTTGATTTTTAGGTTGAATAAAGACGATTTTTAACTTTTATTGCAGTTGGGGTTTCCTTCTTTTGTTTGGTTGCAAACTTTGCTTGTCATGATCATCAGACTCCATGATAAGGTGAGATTTGTTGTGGTGTCATTTGGTCCGTCATGAGCCTCTCATCATCTTAGAGTCTTTGGGTGCCTATTGCCAAATATTGTTGTGCTTTGATTATTACAGGTCCAAGTAGAGGCCCCTGAGTAGAGGAGAGCCTAGAGATGCAATGATGGAAGTCTTTGTAGCTTTATGTTAGTACTAGCCTTAGAAGTCATAGGCCTTTTTGGGTGTGGTGTGGGACATAAATTGAGAAATTGACATGAGGTTGGATCATTGAACACGCATATTGATCTTTCTTGACATGTTTATTTTTGAACCTATGTTTCTTTCTTGAGATGTCTCTACCGGTTGTACTTATCAAATTTGGTAAGGCCCTACATCTAGCTTGTCCCATGGTATGGTTTTTGTTTTTTGTTTTTTCTCTGTGTTAATGAGGAATTTCTTATGTTCATACTATGCAGGCTCTGGGATTTGAGACAAGGACGCTGCATTCATTAGTATGTAGATGTCATTGATTCTGTTTGGGCACTTGCAAGCTTGCAAGCATTAGGTTTTGTAGAGTAAGTTCTTTAGACAGTTGCCATTTTTATAATTTTTTTCTTTTATGTGATGTTAAGATTCTTTCTCCTTGTGTAATCTCTTTTTCAACCATTTTAATCATTCACACTTTCATTGCGTATAGAGACTTTCATCCATTGCATCACTATTCAAAATTTCATCCATTATAGTGGAATTTCATCCAATTTTGTAAAACTTTTCATTCAATATTGTAATGAGCTTCATCCAATTGTTTGACAAAATCCATTCCAAATGATATAAAATCCATCCAAACTGTAAAAAAACATCCACATTTCTTTTAATCAAATGAGATTTAGTCTTGGCCGGGGTCTCAGCTACTTTTATTCTTAGCTGGGGATAAATAACAAATGTAACCCTGGCTATTGGTTCCAAAAGAGGGCTACCTTTTTTAGCCCCACCCCTTTCTTTGACTAGTGTTTTGAGGGGGCTAAAATTGGGACTAGCCTCCCAGTTTAGCTCCAGCTAAGAGCTTCAAAGTTCCCAGTGTAAGAGCAAGGCCAATGCGGTGACTGCAACACGCACGGAACGGCAAAATGACGGGCCTACCAAAAAAACACGCCCCAATGCATAAGGCATGGGTCTCTTTATTTTTCAGGACCCGCCATTTTCCATCCACTGCACTGTATTTTTGGAAATTTGAAGAGCACGGAAATTAGCACGCAATAGCAAAAGTCTCCCCTTTTTAAGCCTTGTAACGTGTGCCAATTGATTGGAGCTCCTCTTTTGCATGAAATGTCTTTTTTTAATGTAGAATCTTTTCTTCTTCTTCTTTTTATATTGTGGAAAGTCCATTTGAAGTTTGGCTTGCCAGCATGCATTGGGGTCATTTTTTTCTAAAAGTTGCAAGAACGGAATGAGGTCCGCCTCCCGGCGCTTCAAAAGTTCGATACAGTAATTTTTTCAGTGTTCGCATTGGGCTTGCTCTAAGAGCAGCTCTACCGTATGCACTTCATGTGGACCGTAAAAAACTTTTATGAGAGTGTAGTCGTGTGGCAGGTTCAATAGCGTCCCCCCTTCTCACGGAACAGTCGCACCGCATGCACGCTTCATCACTCGGCAACATCTTCTGTGATGGGTTTTTTCGTCACCGGTGATGTCATCGGAGACGGTAGTTTGTAGTATGGCTCTACGAATAGTGCAAAGTCCTGACATCTTAAAAGTACTTCGTTGCACATCTGAATTCTAGATTTAAATGACCAAATAAATTTTGAGGTTTGACAAACACAATCAATCATAATTGAATCAAAATTGAATCACTGCAGTTCTTCAAATTGAATCAATCTTATCGAGAATCTTATACAGTCAATTGAATCAAAATTGAATCATTGCAGTTCTTCAAATTGAATCAAATTGAATCAATCTTATACAGTCAATTGAATCAATCTTCACAGCTAATTGAACCAAAATTGAATCACTATAGTAAATTAAAATTCTTGAATTGTTCAATCATCGATCATCGAATTGAAGAACTTTTGCAGCATCTCATTTGAACTGATCATCCTACAAATAGAAAATGACATTAGAAACCAAAAGGAAATACCAAAGATAAAAAACATAAAAGTGAAAAAAAAAAAAATAGAAAGTAAAAAAATAAAAATAAAAACAAAAATACTACAAGTAGGAATGAAACTAAAAGTAAATTGAAAACCACAAAAAAAAAGAAATATGAAAAAAACACAAAACAATTTAGTAAAATTAAAACTACTACTAGAATACTAGAATAGTAGAAAAACTAAAATAGAGTAAAAACAACAAAATTAGGGGGAAAACAATAATTTAGGGGGATTTGCACTAAATTGGTGCAATTTGCACCAAACTAGCGCAATTTTCACAAATTTGGCACGTTTCACACTAAATTAGCGTTTTTACAGTAAAAGTAGTGATGGATGAACAAAATTAGAAAAAAGAATCTGTTAGGAGTGGGGGTATTAGCAAAATTAGGTTCCAAGCTCTTTCTCTTTCCTTTTTTGCAAATTTTTGTGGATATGTGTGTTTTTGGAGGAATGTTGAAGATGTGGGCGTTTTTGAACACAAATTGAGAGAAATTAAGAAAAGGAACCATGTAGGACAACTTGTTGAAGTAGGTCCACTTGTTGGTGAAAAATGAGTGAAGAGAAATGAGTTTATTTAGGTCAGATGAAAAAGTAGATTGAAGGATGGAAAAAAATTAGTTTTTTTTAAGACTTGAAGGAGACCGACAACTTTGACGGGAGATTGCGGAAGATCGACAGTCTGGATGGAGCTGAATTTTGGAGGGGTAGTGCGCCTTGAATTCAGTTTTATAGAAACATATGGCTTGACCAATTTGGAGCAGGGACGAAGAACTGGTGGACGTTTTTGTGGAAACAGGTTTGCTGCCACAAGAAATTTAGAGCCACAACTTTGGAGGGCGAGATCTAACAAATACAAAACCAATGCAGCTGAAAATTGGCGGGATTGTGTGTGTGGAAAGTGGCTTTCTATGAAGCCTAGGCTCGCCCCATTTGGAGCAAAATCAATATGACGGTGGTCATTTTTGTGGCCGGTAGTCTACTGTGGAATTCAAGGTTTTATTGTACTTAGCTTTCCTACTTGTTTTAAATTGCAATGTTCATTGCACCTTCCCTAAACTTGCTGATTTTGGGGGGGGACTATATGATGTCATGCTAATGGCTTGTGAAATTTGCATCTATGAGTGGGTGAATGTTGTAAATGCTTGTGGGTGTATTTACGAATGCATGATGAATGAGTTCATTTTTTAGAGTTTTAGAGCAAGCGTGGAAGCACTGCCCAAATTGGGCTACAAATAAGGTTGGATGTGTGAATGATGAAATGGAAGTAAAAAATTAATTACCTAAGTTGAGGTGGAATCTAAATTGAAAGTTTTGGGGGGGACTTTTGATCTAGGAGGTTACCCTACTTCTTAGACATGAATTAGGATGATTGGAGTGTTAGGGTATGTTTTTAATGATGTTAGGTGGGCTGCCTCGATATTGCATTAGAATTTTAAGACAATTTGGAGCGTGATAAATTAGGAATTCATTGTTTGGAGGCTAAATAGTTCAGTGGTCCTATACACTCCCCTCGGCCAAACTCTAGGGGTGGTTTTTGCTACGACAGTAAAAATCACTCATAAGGACGGAGGCATGTAGCATGACCCAAGAAATCAGGA
The DNA here is from genome assembly GCA_951230915.1 of Antitrichia curtipendula. Lineage (NCBI taxonomy): Eukaryota > Viridiplantae > Streptophyta > Bryopsida > Hypnales > Leucodontaceae > Antitrichia > Antitrichia curtipendula. The sequence continues at coordinate 2,075,662 of OX579640.1, forward strand.
GAAGCTTTCGCGTGCCTGCGGTGGAGTCCAAAAGTAGTGCAACAGTCCGGGCAACAGTCGCGTGTGCGTGTGCCTTTGCGGTACGGGGTGGCGATGCTTTAAGGGCTTCCTTACATGCATTGGGCATTGGGGGAATTGCCCAGCAAGTGCTACAAGGAAAAATAGGCATTACATTTTCATGTGGATCTAGAGAGTTGAAAGAGAAGCAATAAAAAATAGTCACACGTATTAAATTCACTAGTCTCCACTGATGAGGGGTCCACCAATATCAATGAAACTTCAACTCCTTTCCTGCTTGCCCACTCCAACAAGACAGTTGGTGGCGCTATTTTTGTTTGCTTGCTTGAAATAATTGTAAACTTGCCTACCTAGTGAGCATGTAAGGAGGCCCTAAGGTGGGTACTAGAGAAAAATCTTCCTCTTTTTTGGCAAAAGGTATAAAAGTAATGGGTCAAAGTTTACGTTTCTCTTCTCATTAGACTAGACAAGTTGGGAGTTATTTAAGTCGACAATCTTTAACCCTTAACCCCTAAAGGACCAAACACCGTTTTTTTGACAACATAGCGTTTTTGGGTAGCTCACCACAAATGGAATTTTTATTTTTTTTCTTTGAAATTTTCACACAAGATGTGCCCAAGGAGTAGCTTTAGGGCCCAATAATTTTCATAGCTTTTGACCACATGGTTAAAAAGTTATGGTATGATATGTAGTTTTCATTGTTCGGCGGGCAGCCCGGGCAGCAAAAAAAACTTCTTTAAAAATCATTTTCTAGAGAAATAAAAAGTTGAAATTGGTTCTCTAGATTTATGTGCACAAGGAAAGCTTTGAATCATTCCACTTTGATTTATGAGATGAATGTTATGAGGAATTTTAATTGTGGGTAGTTTGCGGGTAGTTATAGAATCTCTACTCTAAAATAAACTTTGAAGTCTTTTATTTAACTCAATTTTCAATATTTTTGGAAAAAAATATAAACACAAGGTGTATATTGTTTATTACAACATTACAATCGTTTGGATTGGCATTTTTCAATTCCATAATTAAATCCTTAACAATTTAGTGTTTTGAATCATTTTCTACTTCTTTCTACTTTCTATTTTTTTCCTATATGTTGTACAATTCCAAATGATCTGAAATTTTTCAAGCATGTAGCTAACTTGCTTTGAAGAATGAATCCAAATAGTTACCACCATTTTGGACATTTGTTCATACAAATGTGACCATGTGAAGTGCAGCTGTCCGGTTTTTTGCAGGGACAAAAAAAGGTTTTTTGCCACTTCAAATGCTAATATCTTGCAATCTACACGGTGGAAATTTCTGAAATTTTTTCCACATCTTCTCAAATTAGTTTACTACAAGATCCTATGGTTACATGTGTCCAAAAATAATTTTTTTCCAAAATTTGGTACTTGTACTAGAAATGGCAGTTTAGGAGCGTTTTTTTGTGAAAACATAGTCAAAAACCTTTAGGGGTTAAACGTCGAGGCGGACGTTTTGGAGCCTAGAGAATCTCATGTGTAAGATAAAAGTGCAACTATTCATTTTCCCAATTTTGTGGGAAAACAGAAGATCATCTACAATAGTTTGACTTCCAAATGAGTGCTTTTGCATTATTTTAATCCAACAATTCACACGATATCAAAACAGATGATTTCCATGCTTATGAGCCCCTCGTTCAAGGGTTAACTGCTGTCACTATTGCCTGCATTACAATGAGTGTGCCTTACAACAACTCTTAGTTAACCCCTAAAGCCCCGAGGGTGTTTTCTGCCAAAAACCACTCAAAACTACCACTTCTGCTGTATTCACTTAAGGAAACCAATTTTTTTTGTTTTTTTGGAAGTTTAACCATAGGATCTTGTACTTAACTTGTCTGAGATCATGTAGTAAAAATTTCATCAAATTTGGCCGTACGGATTGGAAGATGTTAGCATTCAAAGTTGAACAAAAAGTTTTTTTTCAAGAAGATGCTTAAATTGCCTGAAAAATTAAGATTGTCCATAACTTTCTCATACCTAGTCCAAATAGAATGAATCAAAGCTTCATGTATAGGTAAAAACATAATCTTTTAGGAAAAAAATTCAAAAAAATATATTTTGACTTAATAATTTTTTTTGGGCTGCCCAAGAATCTTTATTTCTTGCTCATTGTGCCATAACTTTTTCATCTGGCATCCGATTGAAACAAAAATTATATATCCACAAAGCTCTTGCAAAGCTACACAACCTCAAAAAATCTCAAAAAATTTCACTTCAAATTGAGACAATAGAAACCTACCCGGACCCAAATTGTCCCCCAAGGGGACAAGCGGGGCTTTAGGGGTTAAGTCACCTTCTAAAATTGTTCAGAATTTCAGAAAACCAGCGCAGGAATCAGTGATGGACTCTGCATCTGCATTTCAGTGGGCAAAACATTTTGATGCCAGAATACCAGAATAATGAGGGCCTCCAGGTGACTTTGGTGTGTCAGTTCCGCAATTTTTTGCAGTTGAAATAAATTTCAATGTTTTGCAAAAACATGAACATATGTACAGAACAGAGTATGAGGTGACATCATGATGTTTAAGATAGTGTGTTCTAAAAGCACCCATCTTTTTCAAACCGCTCCTATTTTTAGATGGAGAATGGAGATGGAGTGATCCTTAAATGGACCAGTTTAGCAATTGAATGCATAGAAGAAAAACTATTTTTTCTACTGCAAGAGCCAATCATTGTCTTTGATTTCGCTCATCTCTTTACAAGTTGCAAGTGACGAATTTTGGAAGACCTATGGTCACAAATAGGTGCCTGTGCCCTGAAATTCTGAAAATTTATAAGTAATTCAAAAATGCTTGGAAAAATACAAAATCACTTGTGTTAGGTTTCACATCTATTTTTCTTTCTCTGAAAAATGATCTAAAAATATTTCTGTCCATGAAAGCATGTGAAAAAGGCGGACCAGCCCTTAAATGGTCGCTTTAAGAGCATGTTACCTTAAAACCACTATCTACTATCCACACATTAGAAGTGTCATTTAGCCCCTAAAGGACCGAGGCCTGTCCTCCATCAAAACATGCTAAAAAATGCCACTTCTATTGCAAAAAGCAAAAAACTTTAAAAATTGATTTTTTTTGCATATCTACTCGTAGGATCTTATGTTAGGCTAGAATAAGAATGTATGCTAGAAATTTTAGAAGCTTTGACCATACAAATTGCAAGATATTTGCATCCAAAGTGAAGAAATAAGTATTTTTGCACCTTGCTTGACTAGATTTTTTGGCTTTGAATCTCTTTAACTTAAATGTTTTGTACTATCGATTTTGATTTTCTAAGTTTTTATATTGAATACTTGAGTTGAGAATCTAGGAAAAAAAATTCAAGAAAAAAGTACTTAATTTTTATTCATTAAAAAATTGTTAAGTAGAAGTAGGTTCAAGATTGAAGGAAATCTAAGTCGTTAATAGCTCTAAGATGAAATTGAAATACAATAGTCCCAATGGTGAGATTGTTCTAGCAAGCAAATACAACCATGTCTAATAATTTTTTTGTAAAATTGTAAAAATTGCATTAAAAAATGAATCCTATAAGTTATTTTTTTAGGAAGATGCTTAGATTGCCTGATAAACTAAGATTGTTCATAACTTTCTCATCACTAGTCCAAAATAGAATGAATCAAAGCTTCAAATGTAGACAAAAATATTTTTAAATTTTTATTAATTTTTTAATGATTTTGACTTTTTGTGATTTTTTGTGTTGCTTGTCGACCTCCATTTTTGGCTTATTGTGCCATAACTTCTTTTTTCCTGGCACCGATTGAAATTAAAAAAATTACATATACACAAAGCTCTCTCAAAACTGCACATCCTCAAGAATTTCAAAAAAATTCACTAAAAATTGAGGTCATAGGAACCTACCCGGACCCAATTGTCTCCCAAGGGGACAAATGGTCCTTCGGGGGTTAAAGAAAATTCTTGACTTCGGGGATGTCCCAATATTGGGTCCCAATATTCAACTCTTCTTATGCAAATGCAAAGTCGAACATGGTATTTCATCCCAATCACTAGCTCCCATCAAAACCAGGCCGTGCGGGCACTAACCGGTGGTGGGGGTGGAGCACTGAGCATTTCATACACCCAGCAGCCAGCAGTGGGTCCAATCAGGGTGGCATGAACACCCTCCAGCCAAGTTAGCGTCCATCCTCACCACCGGTTAATGCCTCCACGACGTGGTTTTGGTGACTTGGGTATTTCATTTGAATTGGACTATTGTAGGAAGTTCCTGAAATAATTTATAACTTCTGTGTTTTGTAGATCCCCTAGCTAACTTATCAACCTGCCCATCCTTCCCAGGGAACCAGACCCCTTTTTCTTCATGTTACACCGTGCGTTTCAAAGAAGAAGAAAAGGAGGAAGGGAACTTATGAAGTTAATTATTTTCGGTAGTTTGTAGGAGTTGCAGAGCTTTGGGCAATCCAACGTCAGTCACGCCAACGTGTGTTGGTGCCCTGCTGAAACATGCCATTGAGCAAGTACAACATTTCCTGATTTCCTAAGCTTAAGGTAAGGTAGCCGACCTCATTCCGACCATTTTAGCAATTACACATATTTGGAGCACAGATTTTTTGAGTGGAGAAATTTTCTCATGTACAAAAATAGAGTTTAGAAGGATTCCATGTTTTTTCAGGATTTTATTTCTCAAAACATAATTATTGTGAATTTTTTAGTTGAGGATTTTGTTTGACCTATTCTTGTCACATAGGTCTTCCCATTTCCAACCACAAGTTGGTTACAAAATCAACCAAGATTGCAGCCAATCGTAATGCGCCACGATTGCATTGGGAGTTGTGCTATAATTAATCATTGCTTTTCTCCTGCTGATTGGAAAGAGAGTAACCTATATAACAAAAAATAGGTCCTTGGTCAGAATGAGGTCGGCTACCTTAAACCAGCCCATTATGGTTAGATGACCCATAGTGGACATCTTATGACCCCATGATGGTTTTTTAGACTGCAATCAATATCTAACCTGACACCTATGGAGTGATTAGTGACCTCATTAGGAACACCCAATTTTTTCAGTGTAAATCATTGCAGGAAGTGACTTTTCATGACATTTCACATTAGAAATTATTGTGACCACTTTAGGTGATTAAGATGAGCATATTGGATACACTTTTTGTTGGTTATGGGGCAGCATGTAGACCATGTTGGGAAGATCACTTCAAAAATACATAACTAATTCACACTTTGTTTGAAAAATAAAATTTCAATTGCTCTCACTATTTCTCACACTTATCTTTGAGTGAGAAAAAATTTGAAAATTTTCAGCAATGGCATGAAGGCAGACTCGAAATTCTGACCACAATGGGCTGGTTAACCTTATACTCGTGTGTGATTCACAGTCGGGAGTTTTATTTTTGCCAAATCCGTCTTGGCGAAATTAGCAAGGATCAGGGATTCAGAGAATTGCCATGGTTTTCTTATTATAGTAAACCCTGAATCTAAGTGGTTAAAATTAGACAATACTACTTTAAAAAAAAGCCTAAAGGAGTGTTCCCATTGCACTTCTTTAGCGTCCTAATGACTATCTCATTGGCGATATGTGAAAATCCAAGAAATAACCTATTTCTTGGATAAATAACCTATTCGATAACCTCTTCATTGCTAGCGCGGCTCGAAAACTCATGTAAATGTTGGCTTCCTGGATGAATATCGTATGGTTATGAATAAATTGTCCTGTTTGTGGATGAAACAACATCAAGCAGACAAATGTACACAATTCGAGTTGGTTTCAAATATTGAGTGATTCTTTTTGGTACGAGTTTATTTGACAAAAGCAAAAAAAAATGACACTGAGATCTATAAGGAATACTTTGAATAGAAAAAAATAAAAAAATCTAGATCATTTAGTAAATAAGTCGAGCAAAAAATAGTTTTTTTTCCGCCACCCAAAATATCCAAACCATGGTCCAAAATGACCTAAAGTTACCCCAAGTGATGACCAAGTGATAGAAACTTCTGATAGAATCCATAAGGTTCCAATTCAACTCCCCATGCTAACATTGCTCGCGTAGGGGCTCTTTGTGAGGAGGGTTTTTGTTCCTCCACTTGTTACTTATAGAGATACCTAAAGTGTATAATTCTACAAGGCATTTTCTCAGAGCGCATCCCCCATAAATTCGAGCCAATTAGCAGGCTCTGGACGTTGCTATGGAAGGTCATCATGTGGATGCTGTGGTTGGAGTGTAATAATGCAGCCTTCAACAATATCCATTGGGCCCCCGAGAATCTCCTTTAATGTGTTTGGTTGGCTATGATTGATTATGGTCGGATGGAATGGGATTCAACATGTTGGATGCATGCTAGATATGTAGAGAGAGGAAAAGAAGCCAAGGCTTGGTTCATCAGCTATTGGGCCTAAAACGACGTTTTTGTGGTCTTGTTGGACGAGTATCTTCGGTGGGCACTCTCAGGGCCACGGGCCGGCTTTGTTTTCCAACCGCTTTAGGCACTTCGTGCCTCGGCAAGGCAGTAACCTACTGTATTCTAGGTTCTAGTTTGTCTTTGTTCGCTTGCCCCGTCTAGGCTTCTATTGGTTTTCTCTCTTGCAGTAAAGGTAATCTTTATTTGCGTTAAAAAAAAAAGTGTGTAATTCTTGGGTTTGTTACTCTAGGTTGCCTTAGTTGTGTCATGTCAATCCATGTTTCCAAAAAAAACTCCAAGCCAAGCGAGATCAAAAACAAGGTAGCAACATCATGAAAAGGCCTTCATCAAATGCTAGTTGGAGGTCCTATTTTTTGCCTACTTTCTGCAGCTTGGGTGAGCAGATTTCACCTAAGAAGTGCGTAGTTAACCTCTAAAGCCCCAAGGGTGATTTCTGTCAAAAACCACTCAAAGCTACCACTTCTGCTACATTCACTTAAGGAAACAATTTCTTTTTTTGAATTCAACCATAGGATCTTTTACTTAACTTGTCTGAGATAATGTACTAAAAATTTCTTCAAATTTGACCATACGGATTAGAAGATATTAGCATTCAAAGTTGGACAAAAAGTTTTTTTTAAGAAGATGCTTAAATTGCCTAAAAAACTAAGATTGTCCATAACTTTCTCATCCCTAGTTCAAATAGAATGAATCAAAGCTTCACATTAGATGAAAAATATAATACTTTAGGAAGAAAATTAAAATAAAATTAATTTGACTTTTTGTAATTCTTTTTTGGTTGCTCGTCAGTCTCCATTTCTTACTTATTGTGCCATAACTTTTTCATCCGGCATCTGACTGAAACCAAAATTATATAACCACAAAGCTCTCACAAAACTAAACAACCTCAAAAAATCTCAAAAAAATTCACTTCAAATTGAGACAATAGGAACCTATTCGGACCCAAATTGTCCCTCAAGGGACCAAACGGTCCTTTAGGGGGTTAAGAGTGCGCGGATTTCTTATTATAGTAGACCGTGTAACCCAAATGGATAAAATTAGCAAATACTACTTTCTAAGATTTAGGGTGAGTGGGTTTCGAATCTGTAAGACTGTAACCTCAAATTCATTAAAATTATTGCCTCGATCTTTACAGTACCATCCAGGTAGTCCTAGAGCTCTGACCACTTTGAATTTTAACGAATACTACGTATTAATTACAACCTAATTATGCAATTCTGCACTGCGTGGTTTGTACAGTTCTGAATCGCTCTCGATCGCTACAGTTACCGCCAACTTCGACGGGCTGAGTTGTAACATTCAATAACACAAGGTCTGAATTCTAGGACAGGTATAGATTTATGTTTGTAAGTGCCGAGAAAAATCGAGCAATTTTGGCTTTCACTTGTCGTTTATTCATGTTCAACTGATTCTCAATAGTAGCTCGTAGAGAAATTTGATTACTCATACATTTAATTTGCTCTGTTGCAGAATTTGCCTGCGATGTAAAATGGAAGGTTACAGTTCTCTTTTGCCCCTCTTAGTGCTGCAGCATTATTAGATCGATAATCGTAGAGGATACTAGAAACACTAGGAATCTGATAGCTTTTTCTTATCGGCCTTTAACATCAACAACTCAATTGCACTTAGTCGGGATAATAATTAACAAGCGGTATTCAGAAGCATGAAATGGCAAGTTGGCTATGGCCATTGATATTTCTACGGCCAATTGTAGTGCTTTACGTTCAACCTTCCATACTGAAATTGCTTAACAAATTCGCATATAATCATAAAAATATTGATCTGAACAAATTTTGGGTCTTCTTCTACCCTAGATCTACACATCTCCCAACCAACATATGTTGAAAGTTAGAATACTCTAATTGATGCAAATAAACCCTTAAACGACAGAACAAGTTCTAGCAAACACACTACGTAACAAATGAGTATGTACAACCCTAGGTGCACATTCTCTTCGCCACGAGGATGTTTTCCTCAGAAGTCGAATGGTGCCGTCTGCTAGGAGCTGTTGCCATAGCCATGAAGGTCGGCACGTCAATCTCAGCCCACAGGTTAAATCACGAAGTTTTCCCAAAATTTGCTGGTTTCGCTACTGGAGTCTCGCGGTTGTCGCAGCAGTTCGAGCCTGTCTTCGGTCATTTCCTGGATGGTGATGCATTGGAACTCACAGCAGTCGTCGGAACTCACAATCTCTTTCTTGCTCGATCCATCTAAACAGACCGCAAACTCCCGATAAGTGTCGTTCATGTTCACGTTCAACTTGTACTCACCGCCATCTTTGATGCTGGCCAGGGAGGAGAAGTGCTGGTTGTTGCCCACTTGCAACTTCACCACGTGGCCGGATTTATTCACAAACACCGTTGTAGTAGTACTGGCGCCCATTGGTGCAATAGCTCAGGAGAGAAAATGTGTGACAGTGAGTGGAACAATGAAAAGAAGTGGAAGTTGGAGATAGAAGTAGTGGAAATGGCACAAGAATGCTGCCTAGAGCATGCAACTTAACGATCTTTATGCACAGAGCTGGAAGAAAAAGGGCCAGAGATCAGTCAGAAAGAGAGCGACGATCAATGAGAAGTTGCAAGACAGACTTGGAGACTCTGAAGATGATCACTCCGGAGTGACTGCAATTATATATACTTTTTAGCATTTGTCGAAAGTGAGTCGACTTAGAGCGTGTATCCACGTAACCCTGGGACGAACACGTACTACATGTTGCTGCGCTCTTAGTTTTCTTCAGTTACTGATTGTGTCGTCGGGAAGGGGAACTCGAAATTGCTGGTGCGCATATATTGTATTATTGAACTTGTTAAATTTAAATATATTCTTGGTGGTAAATGAAGCTCGGATTCCAATGCAGCAAGAACTATGCACGCAAGAGTTGTGTAAAGTCAACGATATTCTATAACCGAATCTTATCATATGTTAAACAGATATACACCCTCTCAGTGAATATGTACCTATCGTGTAAGATAGGGTGTCCCTCCTGACAAGGTTATCCAATTTTAGTTTCTGCCGACTGCTGTGATAGTTGCAATCAGTCGGGAGGGAAAGAAGGAAAAGACCGTATGGTACGCCACGATGTCTGACACGACGGCCACTTGCAGACATTTCTACGAGCAACGTGATGCTACAGCTTACCATCTATTGCTTCAAGTCGCAAAGTGCTTTCAAAGCATCTCGAGCTTTCGGGGAGGAACAGAGACGAAGCTAGAATGTTTCAGTTACGTTTCACCACCAAGTCAAGCGACTGGAGAATAAAAAATCAGGTCAAATCGTGGTGCCAGGTTAATTATCATTCAATCTCCGTTGCGGCAACGATAGAGATGGGGACTAAACAAAAGTTACGACCTTCGCGCAACATTTGCTTCGACTTTCCTTTCCTGAGGATGTCCACTTGATCGCAGCACAGAATTGAATCGGAAGTTGTGACGGCCCTGGGTATGCATGTGCAGACTTCATGTGCAGGCATAATCAGCCAAATTCACGACCATTAAAAACTTTTTTATTTTATTTTTTTAACAAAAGGATTCCATTGCAAACACGTCAAATACACAACAACGAAAAAAAAACACAACTAAGAGAGCTAAGCTAAAGAAAAATACAAGGAGCAAGCCTTTGCATGTTCCAAATAATGGTATTGCCTATACTATGAGCCATCACGGAGGAAGGGGTCTAGATCACATCAAATTGTGACCAAATCCGTTGGGTGAGACAGGGATTAACTTTTATTCTCTATTGGCCTTGAGCTGTGCGACTCACCCAATGTCGAGAAGTCCCTCCCATACAACATTGTAGACCCTATAGGTCATAGACCAATGATCTTGAGAGAAGATTTGACCGATTTGGAAAATCTAAATAAGCCAAATGGTAAGCCCTCTCAAAATATTCCATATAACGTCCCATAGAAATTCCTAGGGAAATTGGAGCGAAACATACATTGCGATGGGCCTAGCTGCCGATGAGGGTCTTGCTAGGACTTGCCCCCATGAATATAGTAAATGATTGATTGGGCACAGTCCCATATTTCTTGAGCTTTTGGACAAAGAAAAAACTTGTGCAACACGGGCATTGTGTATCAATGTCAAGTGCTTTATACACCTTCAAGAATTCACCGCTACTGCATTATGCCAGACTGACCACATGAAGGCCTGCAGTTTCTTTTTGCAACCAAGCAATGTTCCACACCACTTACCATTCTAGATTTTTTTTAAATTAGGAGATGGCCGTGCCATTTGAATAGAATCAACTTTTTCAATTGACCACATTGCATTAGTAATTGCCAATCCAATCTAGCTGTGTAGTCTAGCAAGCGTATACCATTCCCCCATTGTCAATTTGAGGGGTCACAATTGCGACTTAAATTACTCTAGCATACAAGAGCAAAGGTTAAAGTTTTTAAACTTTAAGCCTCACCTAAAAGGTCAAATTCATAGACATCTTCAGGACAAACAACAATTGACCTCAAAAAATTTATACCTATAATTAGAGCAAATCAACAAAAGCACTTGTAGACTCTTCACGTAGAAATGTGACAAACCAACCAAAGAGAAAATTAGAAAAAAAATTTTGAACACAATTTTGATAGAAAGTTTAGGGTTTGGAGGCTGGAGTTGTGTAAATGTTGTCTTTTTGTTGATATTACTAGTGGATTTTGAGGAACAATCACTAGAAGAAAAAGAGGGACTTTGCAACTACGGTTTGCAACTAATTTTGTAGTTGCATGGGACCTTTGCAACTGGGTGATAATTTAGAGATCGTAATTGCAGTGGACAATTTGCATTAGTTGCAAAATAGTTGCAAGTTTGATCTCATTCGATAGTCTATGTGGAAGTTCATCAATGAACTCTTCTGACATGGTTGTTGTTGTGGAACTTGCTTGCGTGCAACTTGTTTGCAACTCATGTGCAACTTGTTTGCAGTTCATTTGCAACTTGTTTACAACTAATTTGTAACTTGTTTGCAATTCATTTACAACTTGTCTATGATTTGTACATTTATAGATTTTGAAGTTTTAATCTCAATAATTTGTAGATATCAAAATTTTAGATCTAGCTTTTTTTTTAGATTATCAAATCCAAATATTGGTATTAAATAGATTCCATCAATTTACAAAACTTACAATTTCACAAGTTCTAAAATTTCTTAGACTTTAAACATTTGGTGATTTCTATAGACTGCAGAAATCTACAAGTTGTAGCAATCTATAAATTATATAGGTCTACAAAATGTAGAAATATTGGAATCCTATAATTAGAATTCATTACGTAAGATTGGTAAGAATGCTATAACTTACAATTCTTATATATCCAACCTAATGTTACTCTTGACAATTGATATGGACAATTGTAATTGTTTTCTAGTTGCTTTCTAGTTGTAGTCTAGTTGCTTTCGAGTTGAATTCTAGTTGAATTGTAGTTGAATTTAGATTCTATGCAACTGTAGTTTGACTCATTAGATTCTATAGAACAGAAAGTTGTCTACATCGACAATTGTAATGAATATTGAATGTAGAATACCTCACATTAATTTTTCTGATACATCCTTGTAATCCTAAACTTCACTTTGCGGCTATTTTTGTGACTACAACATATAACTTTGTTCACATCAAATCTGGTGCAAATATAAAGGGCTACAGTTGCAAGATAGTTATATAGGACACATAGTTGCATTGCAGTCGGTTGTAGTGGACACATTTTTCTAGTAAATAGGCCACCATTATTGCCAGTGTACATGTTGTAATCATGGCTTGTTCCTACAACTTTAAGGGGAATGCTGGTAGGTGATCGTAGAGCAGTGAGCAGGAAGCGGGAATTGGTGAGCGTAGAGTACAGAATTTTGAATGTGTGAATTTGTGAGAGGAATAAAAGCTAAAGAAATGGATGAAAGTAGATGGAAAAGTGGATGAAAAAATGATGAAAAAGTAGATGAAAAAAAGTGAAAAAAAGGATGAACTTTTCAAAAGAACTCATGAAACTCATGGGTTCAGGGTTAGAGTTTAGAATTTCAAAGAAATGCTTGAAAGTGGTTTAGGGCTTTTTGGGCCAAAGGTTGTTGGAAAAAACTAACAAAAATGACTTGGTGAAATAGATGAAATATTATTAAGAGAGAGAAAACTTCAGATGGATGAAAGTACGCCAGAGTGGATGAATGAAATGAATGTCAATGGGAGGAGAATTTGGATGGAAAATGAGGAGAAATGGATGAAACCAAGTAGACAAAATTACAGAGAGAAGGTATGGTTTTAGAATCAGAAATCGTTTAAACAAGTTAAAGGGTAGGATTTAGAGTAGATCCATTGTCGTGTACGTAAATTCTTCTATAACCGTGGATTTGATAGGGAGTTTCGTGTCTTGCCAAACCTTTTACAAAAGGTGGATAGGAATCCAAAGAATTGGGGATACACAATGCATTAGCTTAAACTAGGGATATGGTAATTGAACTGATAAAATTATAGAAGCCTCAGATATAACACATCAACAATTTTGGAAGCAATGCCGTTCAAATAAGAAGTGGAATGCATACAATTACTGTAAAATAGGAGACCAGTTTTAGCCACAAATCAACTATATCTGATTAGAATAAAAAGAATCCTCAAAGAAGTTCATGAGCTAAAAGGCTGACATGGAACTACCCTTGCTATCCAAAGTATGTGAATCTGACTCTTCTGCAGTTGAATCTACAAATTGTAGAACACGGGGATCTACCAAATGGGCCCTAGAAGATGGCCGAGGGTTTAAGGTAATGAAATCCTGGAAAAGAGCCTCGGCATACACAGGAAGATGAAATGGTTTAGGTAGGCTCGAAAAAAATCGAGGGTTTGCAAAAAAAGGAACTGCCTTCGAGAACCTCAAATCTTGGCCTTGCCTACAGAACATGGTAATCCATATATTAGATGTTTAAAAAAACAACTGACGCATTGTGGCTAAATGGAAGAGTTCAATGGTTGACTTACTTACTGAATTGTGATGTTTTGATGACATGCTGGACCACTACTTCTTCATCGTCTAATTCACCGAGAACTAGCGTAGAGGGGTCCGGTTGTGCTTGACCAACCACAAGTAGTCGAAGAATTGGAGCAATGAGGGCATCAAAGATATCCTTATCCTCCTCGAATGCCAGAATATGGCATCGCGTAGTGCGACATGCTTGAATGGTTGCACCTATGCAAATAAAACATTGGACAAAGATGTTAAAACAAGGTTGGATTCTATACAAATTGGATGAGGCAAATCCGATTTAGGACAGAGTCAAACTGGTTCCCGCTGTGCAATTGACAACCACGTCCCCTGGTGCAAAACATGCCTCCACAAACATCTGCATGAATTGTCTGGCTTTTTCACGAGGACCACGCCACGGAATGTCGCCATTCATGGTGATGTCCTCCTTGTGGCAAAAGTTCTGTAAGATGTCATCCCTAGCGACATTCACACTCACCGCGTCGTGGGACGGAACAAATTAGAATGGAAAGTCTCCAAGTGTCTTTGGACCCGACTCTTTTACAAGAAGAGAGATGGCAAACTTCATAGTCTGCATGAAAGAAACAATGTGAGTGATGAGAGATGATGCAAACTAAAAAAGAAGCCATTTAATGAACATCATGGAAATTTACCTTCTTCGTAGGGTTGGTTGGTGATGTCAAATGAAGATGATTTATGCCAAAATAAGTTTCAAGGATGTGAAAGTTGTATTCCTGTGAACATCCCAAAATGTGACTTCTATGTGGAGGAGAGGGGGCTGGATACATCAATAGGAGGCCGCCACTGTCGTGGAGATACTCTTGAGCAAAATCAAAGATAGGAAGCAGGTAGTCGTCCCTGAACTCATTCCACTTTGGAATTGGGGCAGGTGGGCATGAAATAGTAGGAACATGGAGCCCTTCCGGCATATCCACAATCATCAAGTCCACTGCCTTCTCAGTTCCATTGACTCCATTGAAGCAACGGGTTTTGTCACTGGAATGCTCCAAGGCGAAATAGGAATGAAATGAAATTAAAACATATTTTGAAGGCAACAATTTAAGTGATGGTTTAGGACATACTAATTTTCTATTTGATTTAAATGAATTGTGCAATACTCATACACAAGGATTCATGTAAGAGAGAGAAAGACTAGAGAATCACCCATTACACTTACCATCGCTAAAAATGATAGGACAACAACATAAGCCGGTGAACCAAGGTCAAGACTACCTAGCGCCAAGTTCAGAACACACTCATCGATGTCAGACACAGAATGAAGAGTTTGATGAATAGGCGTCAACCCATGCACCAGACGCTCCTACGTGAGGGAAAACCCAAAGGAAGTAATGTTTCCATCAGCTACACTTGTAGCTAGTTCAAGCAATGGAGTCTCCTCTTTCCTTGTGCGACGCTTTTTCTTCTCTTTCTCTTAGTCTTTCTCACTCTGCAATACCAGTCTCTTCCTCTTGCTTTGCTTGGACTTTCTTGTGGCCTCTTCTAATTTATCCACCTTCTTCTTGTCAGATAATTTTCGCCTCTTCACGGCCTTGGCATGGGCTTTGGGATCCAATCCAGCAAACTCAAGGTTTGCTACCACTGAATCTTTCAGCGCCTGAAAAAGAGACTCCTCCTCGGGTGGGGTGATGCCAAAGTTGCACTCGAAGTACCAAGGACAGGCCTGTAGATGAGCATTGGTCCACTTCCGCAACTGTATTGGGGAGAACATACAGTCTTGAAAGGATCGGGCCAACCAAGTCATCAGAAAAGGCGGCAAGTCTTCCTTCTTAATAGCTAAACCCGTACAACTCAAACTTGAAATACCTATTGACAATGAGAGAGATCTTAGTGACAAAAATAAATATAGCACAGGTCCATCTAACCATACAAAATAGCCATTCAATTAATAAAAGTCCATTACTGTGACTTTATTACAATGAGTGACATCTTCAATAGTGACGCGGTTATGGTATAGGAACTAGAAAACCATGCATACGAAATATACAACTTACTCTCTCTCGGCACCGAGACCACATCTGGATGAACAAACCCTTGCATGTTTTTGTATCAAGGAAATAAAACTGCTTCAGCCCAAGAGAACCAAATCATCTCTCTCGATACCAAGAGAACCGGTTGCGGGAAATAGGTATACACAACTAAACGGTTGATGGTTCAGTTAAAACATTCTTCACGTATACATTTTTGAACAAAGGTGAAGATTACATATAAATACTTGTAAATTACACGCTTTACTATGAGGTCGGATCCTCTATACTCCTTAAAGGAGTCCAACTTTTTGAAGGCATCGGCGCCTTTGAACACCCCCGTATAGGCGTGATCCCACAGCTTCATCCGCCACGGCTCAATATACTCCACTAGTAACTTAGGCTCAGTTGGGACGGTCATATTGATAGCTACGTTATCGGACCGGATGATAGACTCAAACATCTCCAGAGCTACCTCTTCAATCTTCATAGACCATTTTGTAAGCACAAATAGCAATGGCCAAGATAGCAAGCCTGTTTAGATTTCAGATCCCTATCTATATCAAAACTATAATCACAATATTATTCATTAACAATTGAAACATGATAAAAAGGGTGAAAACACTTACCCCAGCATAGTAATAAGCTTCTGCAAGGAAGACAACTAACTTCTCTTCGTTCACTGGGCGGGGTGGAAAACGACGTGCCTCTCTAGTAGGTCCACTAGCATTAATCCAATTGAGCCACTTCACTTTAAATGATGGAGCTACGTTGGCTATAGCAATGAGTTGCAACTTCTCTAATGTAAGTTCCGGAACCGCATAGAGGCTCCAGTGCCGTTCAATCTGCAAAATGAAAGTAAGAACTCAATAAAAAAAATTTATAATACATTTCAATTCATGTCAATTAGATAATGTATGGGTCATACCTCCTTCAACCAATCATCACCAAGTGCGGAATTAGCAACGGCCACTATCTTGGAGAGCTTTTTGTAGTGTCTCTTTGTAGCATTCTTGATAGAGGATCTCATAGCCGCCGCAACCCCCTCATTAGTGATTTCATTTGCTGGGGTATCCTCATGGTATTTCCGTACACCGGAATCAATTGCTGATGCAATCTCTTGCTAAAATGATGAAAATATAATTACAATACAAGTAAGTATGGTGAAGATATATTAAACAATGCACCGACATGGACTCATGCTGTGGAACAAGATGACCAAATTCATAGAAAGATTCTGAGATCATACCTTGAATATGAAGCTAGTGAATACCTCTAGGGGCATATTGTACCAAATTTTTTGGAAACTCAGCTGACAGATTTTGACTCCCTCCACGCTTAATAACTCATAGTTTTTATTCGATTTCCTCAACACCGTACTTTTGAATCCGATATAATGTGTGGACAAGATTTGTCTTCACATGCAAGTTCTCTGTGTACCTGTCATTTGAGTTCACAAAGTGAACTGTTAATATAGGAAATCGATGCTTCAAGAGAATAGCACTAGTGAGTGATGATACACATTTACACAAAAGGGAAAGACGTAAGGAGAGGCTTACTTATTAATATCGTGCATTGCTTGCATTGCCATCCCGATACGATTCCGTGTGTCAAGGATAATAGAGTCCACGTTGATATGCCAGTCCCTCTCACTACTATGAAGACGGTGGATGTGAATCATCCACGCAATACGTTTGTGGTTTCTATTGCAAACAAAGAACTTGTAGTCCACAAAGTGCTTCAAGGCTGGAATGGAGTTGAGATGATCGTTGAAGCTATTATTCACGGAATTCCAAATGAGACCCCATTTTTTCTTCTCATCATCAGTCAAGCTCCCTGACTTCCCTTGCTCATCTAATATGGAGATGTAAAAAACTCGCGCTCCCTTTTCATATCCCTGGGTGAATCGATTCTCAAGTAATGTCAAGTCTGACGCTAATGTCGGACGAACCATTGGCATCGGAACCAACATGCACAATGGTATTTTCATCCGACAAAGGTCGTTTGTAGTGAGCTTCAAACTGTTAATGATGGAGACCATATCCAGAGTTTGTGCCCTCCTGATGTCATCTTCAAGAAGTCCAGGCTCCACTCCGGGAATGCTATCATCTTGCGAATCATTTGCATCTGAATTTGAGCCGATGACAAGCTGCTCGATGAATGTCTCAATAGGAGTGCCACTGAAAGTGGCGCCTCTGAAAGTTGAGAAGTGAAGTTAAAATAGAACAAGGTATAATCGTTTCTCATTCATAAAGCACAGGAAACATAATAATATAATATGTTTGTATACAATATCCATAATATAATGCAAGATATAATCTCTCGTCATACAAGTAGATGTAACAATATATCTCAAACCCCTACTAATATGCCTCTAAAAGTAACCTATAAGAACCGCAGCAGAAAATGAGGAGACATCATTGGATTGAAATCCGGAATCAACATCCTCATGATCGCATGTGCAGTACTGAGTACTAGCATCAGATACCGTAATAGTAGGTGCTAAGTCGTTGAACCCGCACGAAGTACAATACGAGTCCAAAGAGGGCATGCGTCCCTCCCCATACGGTTCCTCCAATCCTAACTCAACATCAAGCAGATGAATGTCGAGCTGTACCGGCTGCGGGAGCTTGGGAACGGGAACTATTGGACCACCTTTGTCACCATCAGGGTTGTCGCTCTCGAGAACCACCTCCTCCATTGCATTCGGACCCATAGGAGCACCAATACCTTCTAATTGCTCAGGTTGGATATCCATAGCAGTCCTACGCGGCACCTACACACAAATAATAGAATAAGTTATCTCCAATCCAGACTTCACCATAAGAATTGGTGCCATACAAATAATAGTCCACAATGAGGCCCTATAAGATTCTTGCATTCTTAAAAAGTTCCTCTACACTTAAAATCGACGTAGGGGTTCAATGCATAAAGTCCTATGCCTACAGAGCCCTATTAGAATCCAATCTCAATGTTGAGAGCGTTTTGGTGACCTCTGCCCCTTGCATAACTACCTCGAGCCCGCCACCATAACTAAAAACGCTCACACGATTAAGATTATAATCACCCCTTTTGAACACACAAAATTGCTAAATTGAAAGACCTCGGGTTCTAGTCTACGCCTCGGCAACCTTGTCTGTGCATACACAGCCCTGTTAAAATCTAGTCTTGGTGCAAAGAGCGCCTATGTGACCCCCGCCCCTTGCATAACTACCCCATGTCTGCCACCATAAGTCCATAACTAAAAATCCTCACAAGATTAACATTATGCTCACCCCTCTCGAACACACGAAATCTTTAATAAGAACTATCTCAGGGGACAAGTTAAGTTAATACCTCCCTGTCTAAGCATACGGAGACCTGCCAAGATCCAGTCTTGGTGCCAAGAGCGCCCTGGTGGCCCGAGCCCCTTGCATAAACTATCCCGTCCCCGAACGACCAAAAAATAACCCTCACCCCATTCAATCTACGCCCACCCCACCCCGTAACACAAAATAATTAAACACAATAATCCACAAGGCCCGAGCTATGCTTTGGTGCCCCTGTCTGAGCATATAGAGACCTGCCAAGATCCAATCTCGGTGCTGAGACGGCCCATTTGACTCCAGCCCCTTGCATAGAGATCCCCGAGAAGTTTTTTAGAACTAACAACCCTCACAAGATTAAGTCTTTGTTGACCCCTCTCGAACATACAAAAGAATTGAATAGAAAGACCTCAGGGAACCAGTTAAGTTATCGCTCCCTTGTCTATGCATACGGAGACTTGTCAAAACCCAGTCTTGGTGCCGAGACGGACCTTGTAACCCCTGCTTTTTACATAAAGTACCCCAATATAGAGACCACAACAAAATACCTTCACCCCATTCAATCTACACCCACCCCTCCCCAACACCAAAAATGTTTTAAAAAGCGAAGCTAAAGGGTCTGAGCTATGTCTCGGCACCACTGTCTATGTATACAGAACCGTATCAAGATCTAGTCTCGGTACCGAGACTGCCACAGTGACTCCAGACCCGAGCATAAACTACTCCAGAGCCCCAATATACCCTCATGTAATTCATTGTACGCCTAGCCCAACCGAACACACAAATTTTTTTTGAAAGAAAACCTTGGGGGGTTTTGTGAGTTTTGGCACGGTTGTGTATGCATACGGTGCCCTATCAAAATCCAGTCTCGATGCCGAGAGGAATTTGGAGACTTGAGTGCCTTGCATATACTACCATGATCCCTATGCTAAAACTGAAAACCCTCATCCAATTCAATGTACGCCCACCCCTCCCAAACACAAAAATGTTTTATAACGGATAACCCCAGAGGCCCTCTGGTGCATTTTGGAGCCACTATCTGAGCATACGGAGCCTTGTTGAAGTCCAGTCTCGGTGCCGAGATGGCCCTCATGACACCAAATCCTTGCATAAACTACCCGGAGCCATTTTCCAAAACTAAAAAACCTCATACGGTTTTAATTCTTCCCACCTTTCTCCGACAAACAAAAATTTGGAAAATAAAACCTCAGGGGTCTTTGTGAGTTTCGGCGCGGCTGTGTGTGGATACCGCATACGGTGCCCTATCAAAATCCAGTCTCGGTGCCGAGAAGGATTTGGAGACCTGAGCGCCTTGCATATACTACCTTGATCCCCACGCTAAAACTGAAAACCTTCATCCATTTCAATATATGTCCACCCCTCCCAAACACAAAAATGTTTTATAATGGATAACCCCAGAGGCCCTCTAGTGCGTTCTGGAGCCACTGTCTGAGCATACGGAGCCTTGTTGAAGTCCAGTCTCGATGCCGAGATGGCCCTCGTGACACCAAACCCTTGCATAAACTACCTAGAGCCATTTTCTAAAACTAAATATCCTTACAGGATTCTAATTATTCTCACCTCTCTGTGACAAACAAAACTTTGGAAAATAATACCTCAGGGGTCCTTGTGAGCTTTGGCATGGCTGTCTATACATATGGAGCTCTAATCAAATCCAATCTTGGTACCAAGAGGCTACTCTTGCCCACCAGTTTGTGCATAAACTAACATGAGCCCCTCACCAAAATTGAAGACCCTCACAAGATTCAGTCTACGTCCACCCCTCTCCAATGTAAATGAATGTTAAAATGAGACCATAGGGGACCACGTGATTCTTGACTTGGTTGTCTGTGCATTCAGAGCCCTAATCAAATCTACTCTCGGTGCCTTGAGGCTACTTGTGACCTCAAGGCCTTGCATGAACTACCCCAAGCACTTTCCCAAATCAAAGTATTCTCAACCCAATTCTAATAACGCCCACTCTAAAGCACAGAAAAATGATTCAAAATGAAGGCCTCGGGGACCCCTGTTAGGTTTGGCGTGGTTGTTATGTACACATGGAGGCGCGAGATAACCGGTTTTGGTGCCAATAGAGTACTGCAGACACCCATTCCTTGCATAAAATATCCCAAAATCCTCACAAAATCTATACGCCCTCAGTCGGTTCTTATTGCGGATTTGCGGCCACCGCTTATACACAAAAACAATATTGAAATGAAAACTAGAGTAGGAGCTTGAGTGGGTCAATTTCCCGAGTGCTTGATTGTCCTATGTACACGGAGCCCTCCGGTGATACTCTTTTGATGTTGGGACACGGTTCCGAGCCCAGAGTCCTTGCACAGATTGAGTTGATTCTCTAACCAAAACTCTAAACTCCTTCATCCGGATTGGATGTACGTCGACCCCCTTAAGTACAACAAACAAATGAAGAAACAACCCTGAGTAGTCAAGGTAGCAATTGACGACCAGTCCTATTCATACGAAGCCACCTGCCGAACCAATCTCATTCCTGAAGACCTTCTCTGGAAACCCAGCCCTTGCTCAAATTTCCTCTACTACCTACCCGAATCCAAATCCCTCACTGAAGCAGGGCCGGACTGCCCATGTACTTACGGAGACCAACGACAAACCAGTCTCCCTACAATGATGACTCTTTTACTAAGACGTACCTCCTTCACCCAAATTGAAATACTTTCACTTACTACGTCTCTTGCCTAAACCGCTCAAAACCTATATTCTCTTATCACACAAATGCTTCCCTCCCCCACATCACGAATAAATGAAAGCAATAAACGAGTTTCTAAGGCCCTCGTTCATTCGGGATTTCGGGCGGGGGTAATATTTGCAAGTGGCCCCCCCATTTTTCATTTAGCTTTGCCCAGACGCAGTGTTGACATCTAGATACATGAAGCTGCTCAGCACAACCCAGAATCCAATTTCCTCGCGAACCCTAATCCACAACAGCGCTTGCATTATAGCCCACAAATTGAAACAAGCGAGCTAACTTGCAGGTCTGTACCTCAACCTCGGTTTCCACTGCCGTGAGATTTGGTGTTGTGCCCGTCGCTATAGTAGTTGGTGTACATCCTGCCACCATGTTCCCGTCCGTGCCAATACCGCCCATCAGCAAGCTTTTCCCACTTCGCAGAATTCGGTTGCTGTCCATGGAGAGTTCTAAAAGGAAAAAGAGAGAGCTTTCTACAATACAACAAAGGGCAGAGATTATGAAAGCGGTAGGTGAGGGTGAATGAATTCCCAGCTAACCCTAAGTGTCTCCAGAATGATTGCTCGTGCGCTGCTCCTCCTCCTCCTTGGGTAGTTAGTTTCCCATTCGGCAGTCGGTGGAGATCAATTGGGCATTTAATTAGGTGAACTAGCTTGCTTCATGTTGCCTTTGGGGCATTCGTTCCAATGATCTCATGGTGCTGCCGCCATCTCCTCTTTATTGGGCTTTGTCCCTCCTGACAGTCGTACTAACTTATTCAATATTCTGACACTTGGTCAACATCATCATGCAAATGGCTTAATTGCCTATTATTCTGGATTGCCGACTCCAAACTTCTGTTTCATTTGATTATCTAGCATTCAATCATCAGTGGAATTTTTGAAAGCATTTGGTGAATCTGTTTTTGTATCCTACCGAAACCATTCTATATTGTCGGGGATGTTTTTGATAGTTTGAGATGTGAATTGACTCATACATTAGGTGATTAGCGGCTCCACAAGTGTGTTGAATACATGTGGAATACGAGGCCAAGGCAATACATAGTGAATGACTTTCTCCAATTACATTTGAGCTTTTCTAAATGATAGCTTCAGTTTTGACCTTTATGTATACACTAAAAGTACGAATTTCTTTGTGTTTGGAATTTGACAAATGTAAGGGGATTAACTTTAATGAGATCTAGACTATACTGGTGAATGCTTTAACACAACCGTCGAATTTCATATGTTATGCTGCACATTTAAAAGGCTGACTACGTGTTTCAATTGCACCTGGTGTTCTTATATCAATAATCTGGCTATTCCAATTTAAAATGGTAGAGCCTTTTATTAGAAGCATTTGTCATTGTAGTTTAACTTAAATGATTCATAGTTTTCTTGTATCGTGTTGTATGTCTTCTTTATTTCTAGAATAGATAGGTTTAGCTCCCGCCTACAAACTTGGTTGACGATTGAGATGGCGCATTTCGCGGGAAGGATCGTTGTG
Organism: Antitrichia curtipendula; assembly: GCA_951230915.1. Lineage (NCBI taxonomy): Eukaryota > Viridiplantae > Streptophyta > Bryopsida > Hypnales > Leucodontaceae > Antitrichia > Antitrichia curtipendula. The sequence continues at coordinate 2,098,539 of OX579640.1, forward strand.
AATGCAAACGGCAAAAGAGTTCCTATATTGTTTGATGTGGAAGAGAATGGACTTGTCGTAGTGTCAGCTTCTCGATTATGCCTACGGTTTCAACTGAAAGAGGGCTCGGTCCATGTGAACGAAGAAATCTATGATAGCGAGTCTGGCATACTCAGTCACACTGTCGGTCAAACCCCCTCAATTGATGGATTGAATATCAATTGGATGCTAAAATCAAGAAGATATAGAGCATACGGAGTGTCAGAATTAAGTAGATTGACATCCTCGAAAAATGCTACACCGTATCGGTCGTCGTTGTGTTCATTTCAAACCCCTCTTGTCACTTGTGTTAAAGTAGAACCATTGGAATAGAATGTCATGATTCTTAGTGATGATTCAGACGTAGATTCTCCAAAAAAGCCTCCCTTCGCTATCAATTCCAATTTGGATCAATGTCCCTTCGCTCCTGAGTATATTAATCAATGTTGTGTTGAACCCAAGTCGGTCACATCTGTGATGGACGGCTTAAGGGGACTGCGTGCCTTGAAAAGATGTCGAAATGTATTGTCAAAGCTAAACTATGACACAATTGACATTCATAGAGTCACAATGTTGCCTCCATCTTTCAATGGCAATGTCATTTTCGAACTTCCTTCCCTACAAGCTTCCGGTTCCACTTCCCAGGCAAAGTAAATGTCTGGCATGGATAAACAATATGATAGACATGTGTGGTCCAAAACTGTGACAACCAATATCATTAATCCAATGGGATTAGTGATTTGCACGTCGGTTTGCTTAGGGCATTTGCGTTGTATCAACCCTATTTGCGAGTTTCTATCTCGAGTACACCGAACTATGAAAGTAAACGAATTAGAATGGGAAGGATTGGCATCAACACCGCTTGATGTTGGTCATAAACATCCTCTCGGATCAACTCTTGTCTGCAAGATTTGCATGGAGCCTCCTTCTTGTATTGCTTGATGCGATGTGCATGTTTATTATATTGCAGGAAACCTGAAACTCACCCGGGCTTTCCTTCATTTAGGAAGTCACGAGCATCCAGTGAAGGATGGCGAGCTCAGAGACATGAAGGAGAAAACACGGTCTCTCATTGAGGAACAGATGGAGAGAACACCATAAGCGACAAATTCCTCCATCATCATGGAGGCTACAAAGGAGCTTCTTGGAGGCTTACTCCTTTGTCCGGATGGAGAGGTTCCAAAGGCAATGGACTTTGAAGAGCTTGTCCCCGTTTTGGACAAGTGCAAATATCTGAACTCACCATCTATTCGGAACGAGGTAACTTCATTTAAGTACCTGAAAAGATTTGGAGTGATAGATAGCATCACCAAATTGAGAGGATCTAGTACTTGGGCATTCGTCTAGGAAAGCAAATTTCCAAGTCAGGGCACCGATGTGGATAAGGTTTTCGTATTCAAATGTCAGAAGTTGGACCAGGTAGCGGAGTGGACTTGGTGAAGCACATGCAAGCCAGAGGCGATTTGGGAGATGCTTGGATAATGTTTGGCCATGTGAAACGTGTAAAAGGCTGGACGACCATGGCATGCCATGTTTATGACTCTATGTATTGCCGTGTCATGACTATTGCTTGTTGCGACATACAATCGGACGATTTTGCAGCACAAGTTCTGTTTTGGAAAAACTTGAACTCAGTCCTTCATAGGAATGGAGTTCTTGACATTCAGTTCAAAGGTTTCATGGCGGATAGTGCCCAAGCAAACTGGAATGCTGTGAGGTTAGTTTACGGTTCCGGAGAAATTAGAGAACCAATGGCCAACCGAAAGAGGACGTTCCTTTTTCATTGGACCCAATCCATGGAGAAACACACTAAGGCTGAAATTAGAGGGGATTTACAAGATCAATACCGTTTGTTTTGCAAGCAATATAAGAACGCTACGTCTCCAGAGCAATTTGAAATGCAATACCTCGCCATCAAATCATGGTGGTTGTCATCAGGTGCCACCACACAAGAAGGAGTGCAGCGACTCGAGTTGTGGCTATCATTTTGGCATTTCTGCTATTGCTAATGGAGTGGATTCATGCAGCTAGTAAGGCAGTGTCTTTTGCCATTTGGAATTGTAATTTTTTCCCAGGTCTGTCGTATTATGTATACCATCTGATCATTTCATTGCTATCAGATGGAATGCTCTATTTTCCTAAATTATGCATTTTTCCAGTCTACGGTGCAATAATATAATCTCCAAATAGTGCATGGAATAGGATGACTATTGATGCCTCTCGGTACCGAGAGGATCTGAAGGGGTTGCTAGAATATTTCCGTTTTGATTATTGAGTGTATCAATGTACATTCAAGCATATCTTCATTCTGTGTTTTCTCGATGCAACTTCTAGTTGCAATTCTCTCTCGATATCGAGAGAGGGTTGATTGTAGAGTTGTGCTTCGACTCAATGGACTCAATTCTCAGGCCCTCTTGAACTGCAATCGCCATTTTGTTTGCATCCGACTTAGCTGTGATGTCCCCTAGAACTAAATTTGTACTACTCCAATTTTTGTGCAGAATTTAACCGAATCCGAGTTGGTTGAAATGCCATCTTGTAATTTGGCGGAGATTGTTCACAATAAGTGGTTGCAGCAATCTAGAAACCGGGGTAACGACTTATACATTGCCACGGTAGACGATTTTGTGAGGGCATTTATGCAGATGGTGAAGTATTATCAATACTTGAAGGGTAACCAATCTGGAACCGGTCTAGGAAAGGAAGAACTACTATTACAAGTAGCCTAGAGGTCGGCCGAGCGAATTGATAATCCAAAAGCACTAAGTGAAGCTATTTCAAATATTCCAGGGGTGGAAGAATTTTTTGATCAAGAGCCCCACCTAGAAGGTAAAGAGATTTTTGGATCACAGAAGAGGAAGGCAAACATGCCATTAGGATGTGAATACGATTTGTACAGACCAGACAAGGTGAACTATTCCCATCCCCGTGTACAAACAAGATCAGGGAGAGCTAGTACAAGTGTCCCAATTTTGAATACAATTTCGGAAGATCTTTCTCTAATTGTAGATTCGAGAAACCAACAAGTAATTTTAGACGACGACAACCTAGGACAGCATCACCATCCAAATTTGACGCACGTATTTTCTATTCAAGAAAGCATATGCGATGAAACGCAATGACATATTGCATGATTGCTTAAAAATTCTGCGAAAGCGTGCTTCGCACTTCAAGCAATTACGAAGAAGAAGTGCACTGCGCCAATTGTTCAGGTATGGTGGTGAATTATAGAAAGAATCACAATGAACGTATGCAATTCTTCTTTTGCAATGACGATATTGAAAGGTGTGTAAAAGGGACGCGGAGGAAATGGGTGTTATCAGTACCACCCGTTTCGGAGATTTGGCCAGTCAAAATGGGCACGAAACTCTTAAAGGCTGAGATTTTGTCTTTGGAAACGTCTGGTTTCCAACTTCCACAACGAGAAGTTATTTCACCGATGAGACTTTTTGGAGGTGAAACAGGAGTTGAATTGGTCCATGCTTACTCTATTTCAGCGTCCCCTCACGAGTATCCGTCAATTCGAGCAGGTAAACTTGTTTGGAGAAATCCGAAGGCTCCAACGGTAAAGCACCAAACAATTGTGCTTCAGCTTTAACATTAAGTGGAAGAATTCAGAAGGTGACTATGGTTCCTCATCCGTGATTTGGGTGCATAGTGTCATTGAAGTCTGGTTTGGAGCCCCGTGAAGAACTATACTTGTTGACGATTTCCTGTTTTCTTGACTGCGCCTGCCCAAATTTCAAGGAGATGAAGCTGAATTGCTTGGGAAAGCGCGGAACGTGGGCAAATTGCAAGCACCTTTATTTCATATTCACTGTCATTTGCAACTTGTAGTGTACAACAGATGGCTTCATTTATGCAGCAACATTCAGTTTTAATGAAGTCAAGCATGTTCTTCTTAGCGGCATATTGAATCATTTGGAATGAAATGAGATCTTGTTGACACGTAGTAGTGTCACTTCCCGTGTTTATTACTTAATTTAATGAAAGTGTAGTGAGACTACAAGGGCCACTACTTTCACTTCATTATCCTATACATATTTATCAAATTTTTTATTTATATATAGTAATTGTTGTATATTCTTCTTTGTATTTTTTCATCATATTTGCTTACATTTCAATGACCTAGTCCCCAAAAACAAAAGTCATTGTGTACTTTAGAAAATGAATTATGGATTCCACTCTGCAAGCCCAATAGTAGAAAAGCGTTCTAGACTTTTACTCTTTTGGAATTCTAGTTAGATCTCACATTGCACCCAAATCCATGACCCTTAAATCTAGAACGATACCACAATCATAGGATACTCTCTATCCTTGGTCATAGGAAATACTAGCCGCAACTTAATGTATTAATAGGTCCATGGCCTATGTTCATATTTGGGCCTAGTCCCTAAACCATTATTGCCAAATAGTTTTTTCTTTGATATCAATCACAGTCATAGAAAATCCTAAATACGTGGTCATAGGGGTTGATGTCAAGGTCTTATAGTTTTGAAAGGTGAAGGACTCCTTTTTAATCAAAAGCTCATTTTCAAAACCATAAAACCTTGAAGCGTATGCTTGATGTAGAATTCTGAAGGCTTATCATAAATAATTTTCTCCCCCTAAACCACTACTAAATTATCTCCATAAGAACCCTAAACCAACAAGTTCTTGATGTACTATCAACTATTTTTCTATGTACTTTCATCCATTTTCCATCTGCTTTCATTCAATAGTTCAAATACTTTCATCTATTTATTCATCTACTTTCATCTAGCTTTCATCTACATTCATTCCTACTTTTTCGACCCATGAATGTCATTTTTCTTTCATTCTTATCCCAATTTTTAAACACCATTTTTAAAACAAAATGAAACATTCACCCAATTTTTTGGGAAATTTCACCCAATCTTGAGGTAAATTTTATCCAATTTTTTCCCTAGTTTTATTTGATATTTGAAATTCTGTTTCTAAACATCCGCTCCCTGCTCCCCACTCATATACTAGCACCGTTGACAACTTTCATTTGTAGTAAGACTTACTTATAGTATGATGAACACAATAAATTAAATAATTATAGAGCTTTATTTGGGATCTCTTTTCATTTTGTATTCATTGATCATGAGGTTTGTTATCTTGTTGACGTAGTTGAAGCCTTCATTTGCATTTTTGGCACAGTTGTGACTGCATTCCCTAAATTATGCATTTTTTAGCATACTTGTGAGTGCATTCACTTTTTGAAATTATTTTGTCTTATATTTGTTTCACCCTTTAGATTGATTGATTTCCAACAAAGTTACTTCACATGTTGGCACATATAAATTCAACAAGCCTCTCAAAGTACCTCCAAGGAAAGTTTCACACTGTCTACATCCCAAGTCCCAGTTCAAGGCCAAATGCTAATTAACTTTATTGGTTGTAGAAGGTAAATAAAAAAATAAAAATATAGAAATTGTGACTTATAGATTGAAGGATCATAGTCCCAACTCTAAGTCCCAACTTATCTTTTGTATAATATAATATAGCAATTGAGTACCAAAAAGATGGATCAAATAGCCAAAAATCCATTTTAGGGCACTTTTGGCATCAAATCTAAATTGGATAGATTAGGAGAAAATTCTAGCCTACTAAAATGCCTTATATTGTGAATTTTTTTCATTTTATATTAAAAAAAATTGTACAAATTTGGAGGCCGAGTTGAATTCTATTTTGGCTAAATCCAATTTGGCCTCCAAATCCTACTTTTTTGGTGTCAACGTTTAAGAAAAGTGTTGCCATGTAGGTATTTTGGAGTGATGTGGAGTTTGGGATTGGGACGTAGTGTGAAGTCCCAAGTCCCAATTTTTAGCTCTCGACCAATCAAATTTCAAGAAATCAACAAGACTTGGGATTTGGGACATAGTGTGAAGAGGCCCTAAGAACACAATCATATATAAGTTCATCGCCATCATTTTCTTTGTAGCTTTCCATCTTGACACATCCACACAATTATGGGAATAATTGGGTGGGTCATTCATATAATCACACCCAATAAAACAAGTTTTAGAAAAAAAGATTTTTCTAATTTCTTCAAATTTCAAGAGCTTTTCCATCAAGAAACTAAATAGGAGAGAAAAAAGAACTATTGATTTCCTATTTTGGTTAAAAAAGAGCACCGGTAAACTTGAAAGACCTTGTCACACACTCTTCAAAGGCCTACACTTTTTAGAAAGATCCATCAAGAAATCATACGTTGGGAAAATAGAAGTAAAAATATGAGTAAACTTGACCCTACAAAAATGTAGAGATTAGGGTTACATAGAAACATGCTTGCTTCAACCATGGACCGAGGTGATAAATTGTCTAATTTTTTTTCATAGTATACAAAGGAGCACTGGAATTTTGAAAAAGCAATGTATTCTTTTGATCAATTTAATGAAATTGAGGTAAATGATGTGTGTTGTAATGTGCATAAAGATGTTGGCAAAAATATGCAAAAATATTCAAAATAAGATTGGTGCGATGAAGGATAATTAATAACTTAAAGTGAATAGATCATCAATGAACAATCTAAAACAATCTCTTTTTGAAGTTTCATAACATCACTTGGTGCCATCCTAGTCCTTCCCTTGTTTTTTCCTATTCATATGGAATCATTGAAAGAATCATTGATGACAATACTTTTACATATTCTATAGGGGAAATACTTTTCAAAAGTTTTTCTAAGAAATTATAAGAGCATCACCAAAGCAAATTAGAATTTGGTCTTCCAAATAAACTTCTAAATTTTCACTTGTTTATAATTAAGAATAAAAAATAATAATCTCTAGAAGCACATTCAAAGTACCTTGAATATGTACAAAAAATTCAAATTTAAATACTAAATAAAGAAAATAAACTGCTTCAAAACACGCTTAAAGATTAAAAAAATATAGAAGTGTTGGAAAAACACGGTTACCAATGCAATTTGTACTCTAAAAATTTGAAGTTCTAATTATAGGCAAGTGAAAAGTTAGAAGTTTACTTGGATGGCCAAATTCTGTCTGCATTGGCGATGGCGTGTGAGGTGCACCCTACAGTGCAATTTTTTGCGTGTAGTGCATATTTTTGTGTTTGCAGCAGTCTATACCGAGTGCGGTGAAAGGTGATGCCCTCATAATTGGGATTTTGCACTTTCTGCCGACATAGTTGCGTTTACTTTACGAGTTGCCGAATGCTAACGACTTGAGTATATTGACTCTTCATAAGTACTTCAGCTACAAGTTGTTCACTTCTCTATCATATATCCTCTCCTTGATTAATGAATTAATCCTTGGTTATAAGATTGTTCACCTTGCATTCAATTGCATTCGATCAATCGTTTGATATTCTATTTCTTTTTTTGAAGTTTTCTAATGATTTACGTGGGTATTCCTAGCTCTCAAAGTCTCTTAAGATTGCCACTGTCCACTTGTTCAATTGCAACCCAAAATTTTAAAACCAACGATAAAATTGGTAAAATTTCTTGCAGCAAGAGGCTAGGATTTCTCCAAGGATTTTTGGGATATATCAACTTGGCGATTTTGAAGTGAATTGAGAACTGGTTGAGATGGCCACCAAAGTTACAACGGTCATCGTGAACCAAATGAAATATAGGGAGAACGGTGGGGTGTTATCCCATCCACCCACCCAACCACCCGTATTATATTGGGGGATAAAGTTAACACCCTACCCAATATAATACCGGGGGAGGTAATGCCCCACCGGTTTCTTTGTGTGTGTTGACCATCAACGTGGAAACCATTACATGTTTTTCAGCCCCTGTGAAGGGCTGCGAGTTCCCCAGGGTTCCCAGACTCCGAAACTGTCTCGAACTGCGTCGCAGCAGCTGCGTGACATGGCACAGCGATTGCCACGTCATACAAAAAAAAAATTTGTTCATCTTGTTTTTCCATTTTAAGATTTTAAGATTTTTTTTTTTTTTTTTTTTTTTTTTTTAATTTTTTTTTTCTGACAGCGGCCGTTCTTTTGCTGCCGGGGGAACAGCGCCGGGAACAGGCCCAAAACGGCCCTCCAGACCCCCCAAAAACCATCTAATGCCATTGTCTGGCAAGCTTTAAAGCAGGTGGTGAGCACAAGATCCAAGTGGATGTAAATCGGACCTTCCAGGAGTTTGTGTTAGAAGCGGTCAGCATAGATCACAACGCTATGAAATTGAGTGCCAATTCTGATTACTGCTGTGATTATCGGTGCATCACTGTCACCGAAGTGGATGGCAAGTTGCATGCTCTTTAAGAACCTTAGCAACATAGTGCTGATGCAAATTCCACAATTTGAAGTGCATCATCTTCGGAACTGTGTGTCAAAATAGAAATTAAAAAGAGTTCGTAGCCATGCCTTGAAATTCAGCTCCTCTTCTTGAATGGGTGCTTGTCACCTGTAGATTGATTATAAGCTACGGCCTCATTGAGATTAGGAATATACTTTGTAGCATTTGAACTTTCAATGTTTTTTCTTTTAATTTCAATAATCTATGTATTTGTAATTAATTCATGGATTGTGGAGAAATCTTCACTTTACATCTGTCATTTTCATTAGGTAGGCAATTTCATTAAATGGTGGAAATTCCGCAACTTTGGCAATTTTTACAATTCAGACTGGACGGTTCGAAATGTACAACTATCCTAGATTTCTAAAATCTATATCGTCCCTAGATGTGTGAAATCTACACTTGTCATAGATGTAAATTTCACAATTCAAACCGCACAATATGAAATCTATACTATTTATAGATTTTTGAAATCTATAAAAGACCAAGATTTCTAAAATCTATGACAATCCTAGATGTTACTTTCACAGTTTAGACCGGGCAATCTGAAAATGGCACACAGAATACCGCCATTTTAACAAAATTTCCCATTTATGATTTTTTTCCCTATTCAGAACCTCAAAATTGTAAAATTCAAGTCAATAAAGCTATAAACAATGAAGAGTGGCATAGATTAAGGTTTCAAGATTGTCAATATTGTAAAATTGGGACAAATATTCAAAATTTTAGGTCCCAAATTTTGTGGCACTTTCTTCTCTTCTAGCTGCACAAAGCTCTAATTATATAGAAAGCAATGATAATTTACGTTTAAGATCTCAACTCCGACCCTGACAATTGCCAACATTACATGTTATTCAGCCCCTGTGGAGGGCTGCAAGTTTTCCAAGGTTCCCAGACTCTGAAACTATCTGGAACTGCGCCGCAGTAGCTGCGTGACGTGGCCAAGCGACTGCTACGTCATACAAAAGAATATTTTTTTTCAAAAAAAAAAAAAAAAAAAATTGTTTATCTTGTTTTTTCATTTTAAGATTTTAAGATTTTAAGATTTTAAGTTGTTGTTTTTTTCAAATTTTTTTTTCTAACAACGACCGTTCTTTTGCTGCCGGGGGAACAACGCCGAGAACAGGCCCAAAACGGCCCTCCAGACCCCCAAAAAATCATCTAATGGTAAAGTAGGTGGCTCAAAAAGCGACACTTTAAGGGATGTTGGACCTTTTTGATGGTTTTTAGATGCCCAAAAATATTTTCTCTAATTTTTCACTTGAAGGAAATTTGATGTGGAATCTAAGACAATTGGTTTCATATTTTTTGGAGCATTTTTGAATTACTTATGAATTTTCGAAAAATTCTGCCATAGGCACCTATTTGTGATTCTAGGTCTTGCAAAACTCACTCATGTGCAATTTGGAAAAAGATATGGCTTGGCCAAAAACAAACACTGTGGCATTCAAAAAGTATTACACAAGGTTCCTAAATGCAATCTTTACTAAACTTAAACAGATCCTACATTCTTTTAACATTTGTAAAAAGGCAATTGGGCAATCAATTTGCGTTTCAAAAAATTAAATGGACATACTTTGGCTTTTAAATGGACTCTCCATGGCTCTTATTCCATCCATCGACAAACCTTAATTATGCAACACTATGCACTAAAAGAGGTTGGCAATCCATTTTAGAACCATTTAGTTTCCATTTCAAAGCCCCTACATGTCTATCTGAAGAAGAGGGTTGCAGTTCAAGCCACCTGATTTAGTAGAGTTCCACCAATCTTACGAAATTGACGTTCAAGGCATAGGACCTTGAAGGTGCCAACTGTTGTGAATATCCATCAATATAACGTACTAGAAATTCAGCATAACTACAAACAATCAAGACCAAATGAATCTTTAATTCCTAAATGCGATGTGCAAAGCATCAAATTCTGGTGTTGACAATATTTTGAAGTTAAATAAAACTTTATCAAGTTATTATTTTTAGTATATATATATATATATATATATATATATATATATATATATATATATTTTTTTTTTTTTTTTTTTTTTGAAGTTTAGTTTTAGCATCAAAAATCTGAATTTGAAAATGAATGATTAAAATTTTTTTATTCAAGATTTTGTGAAAAGATGTTCATAGCAAATCTTGATTTTTTAGTGTTGACAACTCTTGAAAACGAGCCTCAAATACAATAGATCTTGGAGAAAAAATCACATTAGAAATTTATTTAAAAACATTGTGGAATAGATTTTGAAAAATTATAAATTAGTTGGGATTATGCATGTTATGCTTTTTAACCTCATATATTTTTGGTGACCAATTTTTAGATTTGACTTGTGAAAAGAGGATTGAATGATCATTCTTTCATAGTTTTAACACCCTCATGATCAAACATTATAATCTTTCAATCCATGAGTAATATTGTTGTGTTTTCTTTTCCCATGTGATCTCTAACAATCATATCTAGTTTTAACTTGTATAGTTTCAATTATTTATTTTTTGATAAAACTCATCAAAATGTTGGCTTTTTGCTCAATAAAGAGCAAAAATAGAAGCTCAAAATAGATCTTGAGCATGTAGGGTTTAAAGGACATTTGGGTCTAAATGTCTAATACAAGCTACCCAAATTGAATTTCAAAATCTTTATGACAAGGGCATCATGAAGCTTGCTTCAAAGGCCTATCAATGATGAGCTTCCACTTTCTACAAGACAATGAACAACCTGAAAGCTACCATTCAAAAATTTGACAAACTTTCCAATGCAAGGATCACACATTCAAATTGTGATTTGAAGGTCAAAACTTAAACTGATAGGTGCATCTCTTGGAGATGAAGAAAACGATATGAAGAAATATGTTTGTAGTGAAGAGTTGGAGGTGCTATTGTGAAGATTCTCTGAAAACAAGCCCTTGGGTTGAGTTTGTCCTTTAACGATTAAAAATTCTACTGAGGATTACTGCCATTGCTCCCGAATGACAAAAACTGTCTTTTTTTTAATATCAAAGAGTCGATCACGGAATGTCGTGAATTTCACCAAAATGACAAACACTGTGTGCATCTCCTTGAAAATAAGTCACTTGCATTTAGCTTGTAATTAAGAACGGATATCAGTGCGTACTGTAGCTTTAAACTTTAAACTTTAAAGACAATTTCATTAATTGACGTGGTTCACGACTTTGGCATTTTCAGGCCGTGCGGCCCACAGGGAGGACGGGGGGGGGGGGGGGGGCAAGTTACACCCTCCAATGGGGGTAACGCCCCGCCGGTTTCCCTGTGACCTGAAATGTAAGAGTGTACATTTGGCCTAGTTTGTACTTTGTAGAGCATTGTGTAGATTTGTGTCACGATTTCTGGCGCAGGATCACGCCAATTTGAACCAAATTGACGAAATTGACGAAATCTTCAGTCCAATCACATTCAATTTGGCTGCAAAGGCGATGAACCGGTATGCTTACCGAGAAAACACATGTAGTGCCTACGTACGTTGTTGTTAGGAGATGATAGACTGAAACTCTTACTAACTTCACAAGCCTCTAAATGCTTCAAAATGGTCTGTATGTTTGAACCGAAATGGATGATCCTTCCGCCTTCTACATTCTCTAACAATGTCCATGTCGGAAAGAGAACTGTCGGTAATACATTCAAAGTGTCGCACTTAGCAGAACAGTGCTTGCTGTTTAAATCGCAACGGACATTTCGTTAAAATGGCGGTATTCCACAAACTTGCACTTTAGACTTTTAGGTTCAGATCGTGCGGTCTAAAATCTACACTAGTCGTAGAAATTGAATGGAAAAATAGCGTATGAATACCGCCATTTTAACGAAATATCTGTGACACCAAAAATCTGTCGCTCGCTCATGAAGTACATTCATCTGCATGGTCACTTGTAAAATCATATACCCCAGCCTTCAATCCAAGTACACTCAATTTGGCTGTAATACACAGACAGATATGCGCATTCAGTCTACAGGCATGCTGAGTACCGACCCCAGTACCGACAATCAAGACTTGTGAACGTTGTACCGACAACACACACAAATAGTGGCAACGTACATCTTTATGAAGAGAGAACGAAGGAATCACATCACGAGGTCACCACCGCATCATCAAAGAAGCACATTTAACATTGACGACCTCTCAATCTTCAATACCAGCGACCTAGGTACTTTAAACCCATGAAATGTTATACCGACACTTCACAATCTTATTCTGGCTAGCTAGCTAGCTACTTGGACGCCCACAGTTGTCGAATCCAGCCGAACCAAGTGAGTTTGTTGGAGCTGTTCGGCAGCTCCCAAGGAGAGATCGGCGGCACCTGTCCCTGGCTGCGGACATTCTGCTGACGACGCTGAACTCGGTGAACTTCGAACTTGCCATCGGTGGCTTCCTTGATGGTGATGCATTCGTTGTCGCAGCAATCGTCTGAGGACACGATGGCGACGTTGGTGCCACTGGGATATTGCAGACGGAACTCGCGGTACGTCTCGTTCACGTTCACGTGCAGATCCCACTGACCTCCTTTGTCGATGCTGGCCACTTCGGCGTTGTGTTGGTGGCCCCCCGCCTTCACCTTGAGCACATCGTTCGTGCTGTTCACGATCACCGTCTTCATCTTCATGGGAGCTGATCGGTCACACGTAGACTGCGTGAGTTGCGAAATTAATATGGGCAATTTCGTTAAAATGGCGGTATTCCATGTGCCATTTTCAGAGTGCCCACTCTAAACCATAGAAGCGACATCTAGGACAAAGATAGATTTCAAAGATCTAGGACAGTTGTATATTTCAGAAGTCTATGAATTTTATAGATTTTAGACTGAAATTTTTGAAAAAACTAGGACTTTTATAGATTTCAGATATCTAGGAATGACATAGATGTCAGAAATCTAAAATAGATGTAGATTTCAGATCATTTCAGAGTGCACGGTCTGAACGGTTAAAAGTGCCAAACTAACGGAATACCGCCATTTTAACGAAATTGCCCATTAATATGAAATGTCCCACGCAAATGTGAGTGTCTAGCTGTGAGTGTGAGTGGACTGTCACTACTAGCAAGTCACTGATCGATGAGATCGAGCATACACTGAATACTGAATAATACTAGCTAGAGAATATATGCAAGTTGCAATTGGGTAACATCCAGAAGTTTCAGGCTTACAGCAAACACTTTCAGTCCGACACTTCAGTGAGTTCAGTCGGCACCACTGCTTATCTATCCAGTTCATTAGAAAACTAATGTATGTGAAAGGCATTGCACTGGTTGCAGGCCCACGAGTCCAGAAGGGACAATCAATTGACTGTAGTCATTACCAACCTTTAGAGTCTAAGATCTCTTATCGGTGTTCAGCTTACCCCAAATACACAATAGACGTAGACCACGACTGCTTAGAAGAGGCCAATGTGACAAAATATACATTTTTTCAATTGCAGTGAGACACTTGTGAAAAGCCTGTAAGTTGCAAAATAACTTTCAACTTTCCTTGGACATAACTGTTGTAGGCCCCATTAACTTTTTACACACTTCATTTGAACATCCGTCCACATACGGGAAAGGACGCTTGGCGGAAAAGGACGAGCTAGACGGTCTGACCAGCTCACCAGCTAACTTAAGTACTTGAACGGCAACCGAACTGCAGACCGTGACTGTACCACGTTACTTGCATGATTTCTGAAAGTAAATCCAGAGCCAGGGCTGTACATTTTTGTCGGTTTTCACTTAGTCGGCAATTCTTATTTTTTTTTTTTACTCCAAGTTTCTGCGTGAGTGGTGCGTTTACACGGCCCGGGTGAACTGACCCCCTCGCTCGTCCCCATGGGAAAACCCTGAAGTTTTTTATTTTCCATGCATGAATTTTTTTGCAAATTCTGAATTCATATTTGCAATCAGAGGCCCCAAATTACCTGTGGGGGCTGTAGGAAATAGATTTTACATGGCACAAAATAGGGGGTCTTTTTTTATATGCACCCCTGGATGAACTTTGGCAGGACAAGTGAGGGGGCCAATTCACCCTAGCCCGTTTACACATGCTCACAAGAAAGCCAAGTGACTTGACCAACAAATATTTTCCATTTACATACTTATGAATGAAGTTACTTAACCTTTCTAGATTTAGGCTCACTTTATATAGCATGACCATGCAATGTTTGCTAAGCAGTTGTAAAAGTAGTCATAGACTAGTCTTGTAGTGTAGCATAGATAAGTAGTAGTATGGGCAATTTCGTTAAAATGGCGGTATTCCATGTGCCATTTTCAGAGTGCCCACTCTAAACCATAGAAGCGACATCTAGGACAAAGATAGATTTCAAAGATCTAGGACTGTTGTATATTTCAGAAGTCTATGAATGTTATAGATTTTAGACTGAAATTTTTGAAAAAACTAGGACTTTTATAGATTTCAGATATCTAGGAATGATATAGATGTCAGAAATCTAAAATAGATGTAGATTTCAGATCATTTCAGAGTGCACGGTCTGAACGGTTAAAAGTGCCAAACTAACGGAATACCGCCATTTTAACGAAATTGCCCATTAGTGCAATCATAGAGAAAATTAGGCCTTAAGAGGGTCATCAAAAAGTTATCAAACCAGTCTATTAATCAAAAATAGGTAGCTTGACAAATCTAGCTGTAGTGTGTTGTCAGCTTGTATGAATTTCGTGAAGGACATCAAGACTCAAAAAAAAAGATGTAGCAAAGATAAGTTTAATAATCAACGACATCGAACTACACAAATGGGCAATTTCGTTAAAATGGTGGTATTCCGTTAGTTTGGCAATTTTAACTGTTCAGACCGTGCACTCTGAAATGGTATGAAATCTACATCTATTTTAGATTTCTGACATCTATATCTTTCCTAGATACCTGAAATCTATAAAATTCCTAGATTTTTCAAAATTTTCAGTGTAAAATCTATAACATTCATAGACTTCTGAAATCTACAACTGTCCTAGATCTTTGAAATCTATCTTTGTCCTAGATGTTGCTTCTATGGTTTAGAGTGGGCACTCTGAAAATGGCACATGGAATACCGCCATTTTAACGAAATTGCCCATACAAATAATTAATTGACAAATGAAACAAATTAAACCAAATGATGTGGCTTTTGAAGGTAGTTGCCAAAAAATTTAGAAGCACTAATGATTTTTAACTAACTCCACAAGCTACTTAGATTAGCATAACTGTAGTTGAGAAAGAGAGTTATTTATATAAGTGGGTTAAGATAAAACAGCCCATTACGGACCAAATGGGGAGCTTGCCCACTTGTCATTTCTGAAATTTTCTACTTTTTTTTCCCAAAGAAAGTCAAGTGATAGAAATGATGAGAGCATTTGAAACTACATTTTTTTGACAAAGTGTGAATTTGTTATGAATTTTTGAAGTATTTAGCTCACCACAGCCTAAGAGAGTCTGTAGACTATCCTAAAACCAACCAAAATTGATCCATAACGTTCATCTTACTCACCCTATTATGGTCACAATATTTTCTAATATAGAAGACGTGAAAACTGAGGCACTTCCTACAGGGAACTAACACAAAAAAACTTGGGGAGGTCACTTTGCGAAAAGGAGAAAACCACGCGAGTTAAACTATAGGGTGAATTTTATTCATTGGAGCAAAAATTTATAAATGATGCAGATCTATTTTAGCCTGGATTTAATTCTTAAAACATTATTATATATAAAATAGGATATTGAAAAATCTTTTGATTTAAAAAAAAATAGATATAAACTAGTGTGAATAAAATCACAGAAGAAAATAAATAAATTTTAGAATGAGTATAATCCTTAGTCCTTCTAAAGAATGAATGAAAAATATTATGTTTTAACTATTTAACGCTTTATACAAGAAGATGTGTTAAAAATGAATCATCAAAGATGCTTTCTTAGTGTATTTTGGTACCTCCTAGCTCCTTGTTTTGAATCTCAAATTTAGCCATGAAAATGGTCTCTTTTGAATTTGAATCCAACTAATAAAATGAAGCAAACCAAGTCTAGTTTCTATTCCAATTTGAAATTATGGAAAATTCCTAAAATTGAGTGTTTCATTGCAATGTGAATTTCATGAATATAACCATAGTTTACTAATTTTCTAATTGTAAAAAATCTTCATTATCAAACAAAACAAAATTCCTAAAGTTTATAAATACTATACCGTGCCAAAAATTAAGTTAGATTTTCATTTATAATTACCTATAGGGTGCTTAAAATTAAGACCAAGTAGCTTTTTTTTCTACTAAAAGGGTCCTCTAAAATCATGATTACTAAGTAAATAGCCTCCAAACAAATAGGTGGTTAACGCACGTGGTTACAAAACATAAGGGGAAGTGACCTCCCCGAGCTAAAAAACTGAAAGTTCCTATTGTAGTCACTAATCACTCCATTCTAGTTAGCTAAGACATTGAATGTGGCCCAGATTTCAATCACTGAAAGAAAACCGTAATGGATAAAAGGTCCATAATGGGTTGTTTTACCTTAGTAGTAGATTAAACAATCCATGTGGGATATGTAAATTAGGAACAATAGGAACACAACCGCTCAAAGTTAATTGAAAAATGGGCAATTTCGTTAAAATGGCGGTATTCTGTTAGTTTGGCACTTTTAACTGTTCAGACCGTGCACTCTGAAATGGTCTGAAATCTACATCTATTTTAGATTTCTGACATCTATATCATTCCTAGATATCTGAAATCTATAAAAGTCCTAGATTTTTCAAAATTTTCAGTCTAAAATCTATAATATTCATAGACTTCTGAAATCTACAACAGTCCTAGATCTTTGAAATCTATCTTTGTCCTAGATGTCGCTTCTATGGTTTAGAGTGGGCACTCTGAAAATGGCACATGAAATAACGAAATTGCCCATAAGATAACATGAGATAACGAAATTGCCCATAAAAGCAGAAATTATGTTCAAAGTCAAATTCCAAATCCCATTTAGGCATAGTAAAATATTTCTTTTCAAATATCTTTAAACTACAAAAAGTTGAAGAATCAATATAGTTTTCATCTCTAAAAATCCTTTTGAGGTTTAGAGATTCTAATAAAAAATTATAGACAAAATTTGGAGAGGGTGTTTAAATGTCCAAAAAAAATTTACCTTCCAATCCCTTTTAGAATTTTGTCCCTTAACTTTTTACAGGAGTCTCTAAAACTCAAAAAGATTTTTGGAGATGAAAAATATATTGATTGTCCTACTTTAATTATTTCAAATCTTTTTGAATAAAAATATTCTACGATGCCCAAATAGGGTCTGAAATTTGACACAATTTCTACATTTGACAATGAATGATCTCTCTTTAAAAGATCCCATACCCTTTGAGGATTCCCCATGGACAATTTATTTCCTTATAAAAACCATCACTTCATCTTTCATTTGCACCTATTGTCATTGAATTATGACCTCTATATTGCCATTAAAAAGACTCTTGATGGTAGATGTCATTGCACTAATTTTGATATATGTGTTGTCTTTCCAAAACTTGATTGGAATACAAGGTATGCAATAATTAGGGTGAAAGTGCATTACAATACCTAAATCCTAAATATATAAGGCCTTTTACTCTGATTTTGAACCATCAACAATCATTCAATGTCATGGCGCAAGGTGAGCGACTATAGGAAAAAAAAATAGTCTATAAACAAATTTAAATGTAATCGTGGGGTCCTTTCAGCTACTATGGAGCGACCCTCCAAAGGCTTGAGATTTTTTGTAATGTTATGTTGGATTTGGCAATGTGACTGCTGCACCTTCATTTAAATCTATAGAAGATGGTTGGTGAGAATTTCTTCTCTCTTATTTTGAATTTCAGAAATTCTAAGTCACCTTCCAAGTATAACACCATCTACATGTTCTTGTCTTTGCCTTTTGCTACCATCACCTTTTTTTACACACCTTTGAGGTTCTTTGTCCTTACATGTTGTGATTGCTAGTCTTAGTTGTTCTTGTCTTTTAATGAATATTAGTTTCTTTTACAATTGTGGTGACTTTATGTTTGTTAGGAAGCTAGCAATATTTAGTGATGGAGACTTATGAATCATTTCTTATACCTTGAAAACTATACCTTTTTCTTAGGGTTATTTATCTTGACATGACTTGGATTGTTCATATTGTGATGTCACGTCATATCTGTCATGACTCATCATGATTCTATTAAGATTTCATCAAAATTTTGCCAACTCTAATCCTAAACTTTTAACTTTTAAAAGATTTTTTTCACTATTTTATAACAATCATGGATGGAAAATCAAATGTATCTCTACTAGTCTACTCTTTAAAATGTTAGTTCAATTTATATCGTTCTTCCTAAATAATTTTATGATATTCCATCCAAATAATTAGAATATTCTATCATAATAGACTTTGGATTTGAATCACGTCACGCATTGCATCATCATGACATCGTGGCTTAATGCAAACCAAACAAACCTATTTCTTTTAGGTTGCATCAAGTTTTAACTTCAATAATTATGTCAATATATGTAAAAATTTAAAAAAACTAAAAGAAAGTGAGAATTGAAGGAATGACATCTCTAATAAAGGACAATGAGCATGAGGAGAAAGCTTTTATTAAGGTACAAGAATTGTGGTTAATACAAGTTAGAATTTTTGTTCAAAGGATATTTTTTGTTGATGTAGTATATAATGTATGAATATTAGTATTAGAGAGGGGGATAGAAGGTTTATTATTAGAAATAGTTGAACTATTTGTTGCAATAGGCTAGCATTTAAGGTCTATTTTGTAGTAATTGTGTGCATTATTTGGTAGAAGCAACTTTGCCAATAGTGAATACATGATGTGTCTTCTTTTTATGAAAAGTTGTGCATTGAGTTGTACAAATTATTGTGAAATAATTGCATTATTTCCAAATGAATCTTCAATTGTAAGTGAGTCATTGTTGTAAGAGTTGTTGCACAATAATATCACTTGCCAATGACTACAAAACAACTAAGTGATTGTAACTCTCAAAACCAAGCTCAAAATGTAACTAAAGCTATTTGCATCAATGAGTATATTGATGTGAACAATTCAATTTCAACACATGTATGACTCCAACACTCAATGCACAATAAATATAAACAACTAAAGAACAAATACAACATGCATTTAGAAATTATTATACATATTTTTTTAACAATACAATAGGTAAACCTCAATTAAAAAACAACAATAATGTCAACCATATGTCCTTCAAAGAAAAGCCAAGAATCTATCAAATCATATCAGTTTGAAGCTCCACTCATTGCACTACAATTTCATTGCAATCACATTGCAATCACAAATTGATTATCATGTACTAATACAAATAGAAAATAATACCAATGCCATGTCGGAGTGCATTGTCATAGATAGTTGTTGAGTGGGCTTATTGAGGTAGCATAATATGCCACATTGACATCTACATGTGCAAACTTGATTGATGAACTTTCACATAAGCCTATGGATGATTGGAAAATAATCCTGTAGTCCTAAACACCTAACTTTTCAAATACAACTTGTCCATATTGACGGCAAGTACTCCAATTTGCACTGGTTGTATATGTCATGTACAACTAAACTAAAATGGCAATTGTAAAACCAATCATACAAATCCTCAACAAGGGCAAACGGCAGTAAACTTGTTACTCTTCAAATGTCAAAACTCTATTTTCATTGCTACTTTTGCACAAAATGAAGAAAACTTGAGTTCATTGAATTTTGTTTGTTTGTACTTGCATATTTGTATCTATCTTTGAATATATGATATAAATGTTTTTTTGAAAAGTGCTTTGAAAGATTCCACTAACATCAAATAATCTCATGTGGTGAAAACATAGAATTGAAACATAACTTAAAAGACAGAATTGAATTTGGAAATGAACCTGGAAATGGTGTTTGATAATGTGACCACGAAACCATTCTTTGAGGGATTAACAAATTCGATGTCACCGAGAAAAAACTTGCAAAAGCTCAACCTTCTGTAGACGTCTTCACAGTCGGTTTGTGTTGACAAGTTCAACCCATGATCTTCGAATCCGTGAGCTAGTTGCTTGAATTAATCAAACTCCTCGAAAACGAAACTCCCGACTGTGAATCACTCGAGTATAAGCTTAGGAAATGTTGTGCTCGTTCAATGGCGTGTTTCATCAGAACGCCAACCTGTGACGTTGGATTGCCCACAGCTCTGCAACTCCTACAAACTACCGAAAATAATTAACTTAATAAGTTCACTTTCTTCTTTTCTTCTTCTTTGAAAGGCACTGTGTAACATGAAGAAAAAAGGGGTCTGGTTCCCTGGGAAGGACGGCCAGGTTGATAAGTTCACTTCCTTATTAGCTAGGGAATCTGTCACAAGCTGAGGTTATAAATTATTTCAGGAACTTCCTAAAAAAGTCCAATTCAAATGAAATACTCTGTTCGACTTTGCATTTGCATAAAAGGAGTTGACTTTTGATAACCAAAAAAGATTGAACGTGGGACTCTTGGGACGTGCCCCGACGTCAAGAATTTTTTTAAAGTGACATCTCTAACATGTGGATATACAGATAGTGGTTTTAAACGTCATGATGACACCTCATACTCTGTTCTGTACATACGTTCATGTTTTTGCAAAACATTGAAATTTATTTCAACTGCGAAAAATTGCGGAACTGACACACCAAAGTCACCTCGAGGCCCTCATCATCACATGATGAGGGCCCACATGACCCACATGCGTGCCTTTATCAAAATGTTTTGCCGACTGAAATACAGATGCAGAATCCATCACTGATCTCGCCTGTCCTGGGTTTCTGAACAATTTTAGGAGGTAACTTAATTAAGATCCGTTGAAAGGCACTCACTGTGATGCTGGCAATAGTGACAGCAGTTAAAGACTGCCGACTTAAACAACTCCCAACTTGCCTAAGTTAAGCTAAGTGCGATGAGATGAAACCCGTTCGAGGGTGAGTTTTACTGATAAACAACGTTTAGTGCGGAGAGAAGAGAAATGCAAACTTTAACCCGTCACTTTCATACCTATTGCGAAAAAAGAGGAAGATTTTCTCTAGTACCCGCCTTACAGCTGTTACCGTTGTAACGTCAGTGGTGGTATTACATTAAGGTTTCCGACTGGACACTAGCTACATAGCTCCAAGTCTACATTGGTTGTCAGAAGCAATTTCAAATGATCTCCTTTAACACTCAGCGAAAAGGTTGAACTAATTCTCATCTCAGTCACGTTTAAGCTTACTAAATGGTACATCCCTTTGAAAATCGTATTCCGAGGCTGCGTGTACCTTTGGAACGATCGATCCGGATTGTACTCCCGTGGTTACTGGTCCTGTTGATCTTGATCTGTTGCGGTCGACTTGAATGCCATTAACAACTATTCTTTGATGCAAAGATCTAGGAGTGCGTATTAACAAGTATTGCTTGCTATTGTGTGAAAGATTGGTTGTGAGGGAGAGAGGGAGACTGGCTAGAGATCAGTTTTTGTACAAACCATCGATGTGGTAGAGAGGGGACCGATCGGTAGAGATTGAGAGATTGAGAGAGGTGGCGATGGCTATGGCGGACCTTCCCAGCACGGTGATCGTGAACAACACGAGGAAGGATCTGGACATGAAGGTCGGAAACCATCAGCACTTCGCAGATTTCACGAGCGTGCGCAGCGGCGCCAAGCACACCATGAACATCGACTACAACGATACTTACCAGGAGTTTCTGATCGGAGTAGCCGAGGAGGGCAAGCGACTGATCGTCACGTCCGACGACTGCTGCGACTACAAGAGCATCACCATCACGGAAGTCGACGGACACTTCGACGCCCACAAAGTCCCCCGAAGACGGACGCCCAAGCCCGCCACGCCAGACGTCGGGAGACGACGACCTACGAAGTCACTCCAGTTGCGGAAAGTGCCGGTGAAGAAAATGAAGGTGCTGTTCAATTGGGGGTTGATGTGTCAGTAGGGCGGATCCAAAGTATGTGTAGGGTCAGTCTTTCTTTCATTGATCTGTGCACCAGAAGTACATGTTTTTCAATTCTACTGGCATCAATTGGTTTTTAGAATTGGAGAAGAACGACGCAGAATGACTCGAACCTAGTATTGAACATGTCAAGAGAAGAAGAGGTAGTGTCAATATTGATCTGCAGGCAGATTGAATGATTGTGTAGTGGTTCTTCTAGGCTGGATATTGAACTGGATTGTCTTCACAATATGATGTGTCTTTACGAGTTCTCTGGATTTGGGATTTTATTCATCTGCAAAACCCTTGTTGAACACGTTGAAAAACACGACATCAAAGAAATAGATGGATGTTGTTTCAACCTCCCAACTGGTTGAAACAACCCAGTGTTGTGATATCTGTTGTTTTCGACATTCTCAGGGTTTGCATTTCTCTAAGCCATCTCCACTGAATTGGAAGCAACCATGTGGTCAATGAAGGTACGGCATAAACTTTGTCAAATATTAATAAGCTAATCATCACATTCTTTGAACACCTAATTAACGACACATACACATCACAAGAGTATGCACATTTTGATTTACCGCAAAAGCGCAACCCTGAAGATTTGAAAGCCATGGCCACTAACTCTCGCCAGCCTGCTGAATAGAAACTTTAGGTTGCTGCTTGGCGATCTGATAACCGGTAACATAGGGAACTGCTCCTTAGACACTGAAAAACTGTTTCATTGTCTCAGTGAGAAGTTGGCTATTGCATATGGACTGATGCACACATAAAGCACAGCCAGTACACTCCGCCCTCTCTAATTGCACTGCCTCGGGGTGACAAATGGGCGCTGACAAATATGACAGGATACACTGGGAATGTGCAATTACAGAGAGTTAGATGAACACGACGTGATTCTTTATGAACAGTAGCCCGTCCATAACCAACAGCCAGCTTCCCACTGAGTGAAAAGAGCCAGCACATTCCTTCTCCGCAGCGTGGGTGCGTAACAATGCACACAGCAGTGTGCACTGCACGCAGAAAAATGCAATTCAATCCCTCTATGCTTCAAACTGTAACCTTAGAGCTTCCAGGTTCTAATCTGCCTCTAGTAGTTTAAGCGTACTGCCCTGACTCCTAAGAATCAATGCACGAATGAAGCTTCACATAATGAGCACATCATGCAGAGCATCTCAACCCAAAAGAATTCCCAACAAGAAGAAAAATACCCCGAAAGCTTATGTTGACCACCATCAACCAATTTCATCTCAAAATGGTTCCTGCAAGTACTAATCCCATTATTCGAATCGGATTTCCGATTGATTCTTACAACTATGGGCACAAGGCCCAGAAAATCACAAATCGCACAAGTGTGCGCAGGAAAGCCCCAGACTAAAAGCCCGCGAGCCATGCTGCAGGTTTGTGCAACTTTCGCTTTTCAGCATCAGTCAGAGGCAAGAATACCCCAGTAACGGCTCCGTAACTGTCAATGAACGAGTTGTAAGTTGGTTCTCATCCGTTTGATGAAGGCAGGAGCCCACTATTTTTGCACAAACCAAGGACTAGACCGAAATGCGTCCGAATAAGCATTTGAGAACGGTTGGTGTTGCTGTCGGAACTCTCTTAGTTTTGATTGCCTATGGTTACGAGAGAAACAAAATGTGAACTCTTGACCGTGGTCGATTGCAAAATTGAACACAGACTCAAAACAGTACGGAAAGTGACAACGCAGAAACAACACTAATAGCGCACAAACACAGGTGTCATGAATAAGAACCCTTGTTGTAGCAGTGTGTACAGAGAGAGACTACAAAATTGATGATGCCAAAATACTTACTCTATGGCTTTTCTAAGATCTCAACATAAATGATCTACAATGTAACTAAGGGTCTAACCCAGGTATCTGTTCCGAGCCTGCACCGTTCCCTCTGGTAGGATTTAAGCCATCATTCTTTTGTACACTCAATTCCTGGTACATTTATGACAGGTGCCTAGCTGCACGATATTCTATTCATACGTCTGTGAATAAATGAAACAGCGTTGTGTAATAAATCATGTATCCAAACTGCGCAACTTTTCAGCAAGCAAATTGGTCACTAAGTAGTTCAAAAAATGTCTCGAAAGTATCCACAAAGAAGCAGATTCAGTGTTCAAGGCAGAAGAAGTTCAACATCAATACCTGTTTGCCCTGGTATTCCTACGTTTCAAAGCTGCCAACTTTCACAGAGACTTCAACACCGGTTCCTATATCACTTCTTTCAACATCCAGGTCCGCTTCCTCTGCCACCCTCAATTCCGATAATTCATCACATGCTTCAGGCGCATCGTTACCTCTTTTGTTGACCGCCATATCCGGTCTCAAGAGGTCCTTCAACTCGTCCAGAATATGAGGTTCCATGAGCCTCCAAACCCACGCAGCCGACTCGTTCGTAAAAATGAGAACCCTCCCCGACTTCCTTTTCTTTATCACGCAATCGACAGTGCGGGCTTTCAGAGCTTTCACGACCAGGGTGAGCTCTTTCGAGGTGTATTGACAAGCATTCAAGATCATACCTCCAGTCTTCGTACACTTCTCACCCCCATACATGTACCAATATGCGAGCGACAGCGGATTCAACCACCTGTGGATTAATCTAGGAATCACTGGCTGACCCTCAGGTCGGTACTGGTGCGCATAAAACCGGAGTGATCCATGGCTGACTGTGGAAAATCGGTGGATCTTGACAAGGTCATCATCTACGTCCGTGCGTGGTGCTTGCTGTGCCCAGTCAGCAAACATATCGTACAAGTGGTCGATCAAAATTGAACCCGCCTCCTGGGGTCGATCACCAAGTTCAAAAGTGATTTCGTACGTGCGATTGTGGTCATGAGAAGCTATTGTTGCACCTCCCAACAGCACCCCAACCAGCATCTCTCTTTGCTCCGGGATCAACTTCTTGGGTTTGGCTTTCTCCTGAATCTTCTTCTCTCCTACAATCTCTGCAACATTATCCATTACTTCGTGCGGGAGTTTCAGTTTCCGTTCTGTAAGATACTCGTAAACCTCCTTCACTTTCTCTGGAACTCCAGCTCTCAAGAATGCTTCTATCATCAGGCTGCATGTTTTTACGTTAGGGTGAAATCCTTGAAGAGTCTTCAGTTCCACGTAAATTCCCTCAGCCTGATCCAGTTGCCCCTGGAGAATATACGAGTCGATGAGGTTGTTGTAAGATTGGAGATTAGGCCGGCATTTCTTTCCCTTCATGCGATTGAAGATATCCTCAACCTCAAGCAGCATGTCCTTGCTTTTGTACCATTCCATCAGAAGGTTATAAGAAGCGTGCAACACATTGGCAAACTTCTCCTCAGCCTTTTCAAGTGCAGCACGTGCTCCTTCAATATCTCCGGCCTTGGCCAAGGCTTCCACCATTGCTTCGAATGTGTTCAGATTTACATGAACACCCTCCGCTTCCATTTCATCGAAAGTAGATTGCACTTTTCCCGAAAGACCTGCAACGCCGTAGGTCTGAATGAGGGCAACATAAGCCCGCCAATCCGGCTTGTGACCAGCAGCAATAAGCTCCTTGAAAACACTCTCAGCTTCCGCTGTGTTCCCGTCCTTCGCACAAACTCGTATCAAGGCAGCATAACAGTCAGGATGTAAACTCAACGAGGCTTCTCGCATATCTGCAACCAAAGAACGAACTCTTTCTCCGTTGCCCTGAACACTGTGCATGTGTATCAATGCGGTATACATTGCCCTCCACTGATCAGGAGTCAGGCCCATACACCACGAAGTGCCTTTCTTCTTAATGCTCTCAAACAGAGCATCTGCTTGGTGAAGATGCCGCAAATGTGCACCACCTGTGCGGTCCGTGAAGGCCTGGAACAGGGAAAACGCCACTGCTGCCGGCTGCTGGTAACCCCCAAACTGCTCCATCTGATTGTATATCGTGTAAGCTTCATCAACAGACTCCGATGCTTCATCTGCAATGTAAGCCTTCACTAATATCACGTACGTGGAAATGTCTGGAACCTGTCCAGTTGCGATGATAGTGTCAAAGAGCTCACGCATACGTGTGAGCTTTCTATTGCTGCCAAGATTGTTTGCCATTTTCGTATTCAGATCGAAGTCATTCTCGTACCACGGTTGCTGCATGGTCCATTTCAGCACCTTCACATGCAAAATCACGAAATACAGGTCAGACAGAATTCCACATACCAAAAAACAACGGCATAAGGCTCAAGTCAGGCCGTTTGGTGCTTTACGGGTTCTGCATTACCCTATAACCTTAGGCTATTGTATACCAGTTTTAAGTGGGTCCAATGAGGACTTCCTTTTGATCAACTTTGTTCCTTATTTTGACCAACACATGCAATGTTCTTCATTGATTCTAGTGAAGTGGAATATGGCCCCATCTGAACTATAATTTAGCACAATTGAATTACTCAATTGTAAATAGTCATTTCGAAACCTTGGTCCTTCAGGGGTTAAGTTTGAATGAGGATATACAATTTCAGTAGTAAGTTGACAATAAAACTACACGAATGAGCAAAAATACTCAGATCAACCAAATAAATTCGACAGAGTCACGAGAGAAACAAACCCTGTGGGCACGCAGGATTTCATTGCGACGCATCAAAGTCTCCATCACTTCCTTTGTGTCGACAGCTTGAATCCATCTCCGCTGTGAATTCAGCATCGTCACAATGCCAGTGGGTCTCAAAACGGGAATCTCTTTGCACAACCAGGCAATCTTCTTCCGTCTCCAGATTTCCACACCTCCTTCTTGCAAGCCTTCCTCAACTTCACTTTCTTCTTTCGGGTCCTCGGCATCCGGTTGAGGATAACGCTGCCCGCCCTCCTCGGGATCATCATCATCTTCGGAGTCCTCACGAGCGTAGCTTTGCTTGGCCTTCTTCTCCCTCACCTTCCTCTGCCATTTCTCTTCGCCTTCAAACAGCTGCCCACTTCGTGGACTTGAAGGAGCATTCTCGTGAACTCGATCCATCTCAAAAGATCCCCCTGTTATACGCACAAAGTTATTCATGATAACTAGTGCTATCTAATAGAACAATTAACTGATGTGCAGATAATGTTAAATTGATGTCAAGATAATTTTGACTTAAGATAGTACTTGGCAATGTGATATAAAAGTTAATGCCAATGATACTAACATCACACTGACATTAAGTTAAATCCGTTTGCGCCACATTAGTATAAACTTAACACCAACACAACACGTGAACAAAATGAAATCTAATTCGTATCAAGTAAACATTAAGATCAAATCTCATGGAGGGGATCTTTTGTGATGAGTCGTCCTCACCAAGTCTCCTGTCTCCAAAGTTGCTCGAAGAACGCCCCCCTCTTGCAGAAGAAGAACCTCTGCCTCCTCGGGCAGCCCTACCCCCTCTGCTACCCCTGAAACTTCCATGCCCACCTCGCGGACTCTGTGCTGGATCCCAGCGTTTGGATGTATCAGTCTCGGAGTTGGAATCCCTGTAATAAGGACTTGGTGATCGGCTGGCACCTTGTGCATCCCTGAAACTCCCTCTCCCTCCCCTCATAACACCAAAACTGCCTCTGCCTCTGCCCCTGCCCCTGCCCCTGCCCCTGAAGCTCTCCCTATCCCTTTCACCACCATTACCAAAACTTCCTCTACCCCTGGAGCTCTCCCTGTCTCCTTCACCACCTGGAATACGAAACGGCTCTCTCTGGGAACCATCGCCAAAATTTTCTCTACCTCTGGAGCTCTCCCTGTCTCCTTCACCACCTGGGCTACGAAATGGCTCTCTCTGGGAACCGTTGCCAAAATTTCCTCTACCTCTGCCTCTCCCCCGTCCTCGAAAACTATCCATATCACCACCAAATTGCTCCCTCTGCCCTCCATTACCTCTACCTCGGAAACTCTCCCTATCCTCGGAGCCTCTACCTGGGCTACTAAACCGCTCCCTCTGTCCACCATTGCCAGACCTTCCTCGTCCTCGTCCCCTTCCCCTGAAACCCTCCATGTTCCGAAATTCTGTGAGCAGCTGATTAAACTCTACTCAACTTGAATCAAGTTAGTATAGATTAGGACATAGAGTACATCCAAAGGATATCAGCCTTCGTGTACAAACAGACACCGGGTCATTGATAGGTTATAAGTTTGACAGCCACGAGTATAAATTATGTAATCTGAATACATTCAGAAATGTATTACCTTGTGTCCATAAATCCCTCCCTCTGTCCACCATTGCTGGAGAAGAATCTCCTCTGACCCTCTCCTGACCTATCAAACGAAGGTCGAAAGCTTCCCCTTCCAGTGCCTCCTCGACCTCTCCCACTGCCGCCTCGACCACCACGGCCCCGTCCTCGGAACGTCTCCGAGAAAGTCTCCTTCACTCCACCATTGCCAGAGTAGGAATCGCCATCTCCTTCCGTACCACTGCAGATAAGGCCACCCTTACCAAGAGGTAATACATTGTTGGAGGCGAGGAGCCTCCCCTGCTGCAACTCCCCGGTCCTCGCACCTCCACTCACCCATTGACTGAGGCTGCTTCCGATGCCAAATTTGCCTAAAATGCCTGACGCTGCGGTGACTTTGCTTCCCGGGAGAGAATGCTGTGAAAGCCACAAGAGTTGCTGCTTGACGTGAAAACAGAGTCTGCCAGGGGCGACCATTGTGCTACCAGAAGCAGGAGCGGAGGCCGAGAATGGACATCGCCAAATTTGCCTGCTGGGCAGCAATTTCATCATCCCTCCCCCCTCTGCAACCAAAATAAAATGAGAGTGAAGAAGCGAAACCTTACACCTTACACCCTACACCCTAAACCCTGAGTGATAAATACTCTGGGGTCACCACAACAGCCGTTTTCCGGGAAGAAGGAAACTGGATAAAGTTTCCATTACTTGATCGTGCTATTCCTATGGATAGAACCCTACGCAATAGTTCAAAACTCCAATCCTGTGTCACCTAACAACCTGGACGGCTGATTCTAACCAAATGCCGGTAACGTCGCAATGGAGTAAAGTGAGGGACTCATAAAAACAGACCTACGAAAATACTCCACGAAGAGGCCACACTCATCAAATGCTATAACAAACTCACAAGCTCACAACACCAAACCAAAACCGCGCGATCTTTGCGACATTCAAAATGTTGTACTTAGTATATTACTTACTAGCATCAAATTCATAGTTCATCCAGTATTAACATTGCTTGACATATTAAAAGCCATCTATCTGTTAAATTGACCATTACTCCACGAAGGCCAAGATTCACCTTCAGCACGTATTTATAAATCTATCAATGAGCAATGAGAAACACTATTGCACCTTTCATTGTGTGGACTTTCATCTGACTTCTTCCCAAAACGCACCTTAAACCTCCAATTCCAGGAGGAGATGATGCGGGCGCTCGCAAGCCTTAAACCCTAAACCCTAAACCTTGAGCAAAGACTCTACCTACGTCACCTGGACGGATAATCCTACGCAGCTGCAAGCAAATGCCGGTCACATCGCTAAGGAGTAAAGCGCGTCACTCGCAAAACAGAGCAACTCCCACATTCAGCACACTCCTCACACTCCAAATGCGGACCACCAATTCAGAGCTTGTGCCTTGGGAGAGAGTAACAAGCTCCCAGCACCAAGAAAATTCCACATGACGTTTGAATCCAACTGCGACCTTCAGAACGCACCTTAAAGCTCCAACTGTGCGGTGGAGCGCCTGCCCCGGCAGCTGTTTGGATGAGGGCGACACCACCGCGTAAGTCCCCAGAATTGGATCCAAAGAAGAGGCCCTGATGCGTGCGAGGGTGGGCAATTCGGGGAGGCGAAGCATGCGAGAAGGGTGCGAGGGGCATTTGCAGGGGAATTGGGAGCTGAGAGGTGGAGGAGCAAAGAGATCGAGGTGGGAGGCTTGCAAAACAGGATAACTAACTCGTTGTCCCTGAGGCGGGGCCTATGAGCGTGGTCAGGCAGATCCGGATCTGGCGTTTTCGTAGATTTGAGAGGAGGAGCTTCGGTTTACGGAGGAGCCTTGCATTATAGAAAGCGAAGGTGGGAGACCCTGCACATGTACTATTGGGACATACTCCCACCAGCAATTGTAAAACTGGCTAATTTGTGCCGGAGTTCTTCCCCAAAGAATGGGGTGCTAAATCCTCATACAAGCAAATGTGAGTGAAAATCAGATTTTAGCCGGAGTACGAACAAACTAGTACATTTGTTGGCAAAAGTGTGTATTCATCCACTTGCAGTTTCACATTCATCAACTAGGGTTTAGGGTTTAGGGTAGCAGTGGCACAACTTATGCCATCGAGATGGAGCTTGGGGTCGACATCATAGCCCTCCATTTTGTCAGTACCCAGAGGGTTTCCTGACTTTCCTCCTCCCCCTCGCGTTGTGGTTTAGCTGCATTGAGTTCCATTTTGGGGGAGGATTCACATAATGAGAGCGGTTTTGTCTTCAATGCTTGATGCCACCATGTTTACATCCCCACCTTTACTTTCAAAGAGTTTGAAATTTGTACCTTGAATGTCTTTGCTTGCGTAACTTGTGGTTGTGTTTTGAATGCGACATCTTTTAGGAATTTGATTTCAGGCATTCTAGTGCGCTACTTCTAGGTTGTTTTGAACATCTTGGAAGCACATAGTCTCCTTGGCATTCAATGTGATTGGGAAATGGTGGTTGGAAGTGAATAGGGCTGCGGGGAGCTATTGGCAATTATGCAATTCCAATTGCAAAGGCAATGGCGAAGTCTAGAGGACTTCTCATTGGTGATTGAATTTAATGTCGGTTTTTGCAGTGAACTTCTCACTATTGTCTGTAGCTGTGCTTCACTGCTTCCTTGCTTTGCTTTGTTGCTATGACATTGTGCTTTGATTTTGGGCTTGCTTGCTACAATTTGCTTCTTTATTTCCTAACTTTGCTTATGCTTTGATTTTGTGCAATTCATGTGGCATATTGGCATGGTACTACTGCGCTTGTGTTGTGTCTTCTTGTGTAGGTCCCAATGGTGCTGCGACTAAAGCTCTCGGACAACTTCCATGTCCGATGCTTTGGTTCTAGCCAGAACATGAATGGCGTGGATAAATATTTGCCAAGTCCGAGCGCTAGCTTTGGTGTCGTGCCGATGGAGACTAATGTCACCCATGTCTTGGAGACACACTTGTCGCAATCTCGCTCTTAATCACCTGGCCGCAATCCGTCGTCTAAAGCCACTGTGGCATCCCTTGTCGAGACTAATGCGCTTGACGTGACGGGGAAGGAGAAAGGAGGGGGAGTTGCCACAAATGTGTGCAAGAGAAGAAAGATTGCTCCCAACACTATCACGCAATTGTGGTAAGAAGTTTGGGCTTGCAAATTCGCTTGGGCAGAGGGCAAGTTTGACAATAACAAGGATCTCATGGTGGTAGTTTGCCAAAGCTACATGAAAATCACGATAGGAGGAAGATGATGGTCCCTAAGCTTGACAATTTGGAAAAGCACAAAGGTAAGCAGACTTGTCGAGAAGATGGGTACCATTGTTGCATCTCAAGAAAGGTGATACATTCCTCAAATCAGATTGTTAGCGTGTCAAGCTCTGCAAACTTTGGATAGGCCGCAAACAAGGTTGCAATGTAGCTGATTAACTTAGCACTAATTTGGAAGGTGATTTGAGGAGGAAAAAGGTTCAATTTTCAACCTTATTTCAAGTTCTTACGCATGGCTATCTTATGTGCGATTATGAGAGACAACAATACTTACTTAAACACTTGAAAATAAAAAATTTGCCTAAAAAACACTGGTTGGAAAGTACAAGTTGGGAAATGTGCAAGCATATGCATGCTTCAATTCTAAATGCTTTGAAGAGTATTGTGTAGTCAGTCAGAATCGTCTCCATCAGTGCCAATGAGGTCACTGCAGTGGACCAAACATGTTAGATTGGTGTGTATGTGTACACCATGGATGGTTGGGAAAGAATATTGCATTTCACAAGAAGAAAATGAGGGGGAGGTTGATTACACTATACAACTAGTTTTTCAATTGCATAGGACACTTGCGACTAGTTTGCGATTGGTAATAGTATGGAGACCTATAGTCGCAGTGGACACCCTAAAATCTAGGAAAAAAGTGCAGCAATTGCAAAAGTTACACTTCATAGGTGACTCATTTGCGACTTGTAGATTTCTAGATTTGAAAATTTGATAACTATTTTTTTCTAGATTTTTGAAATTCAAATCTATCTTTTTTTAGATTTCAAAATTTGAAATCTATTTTCTTCATAGATTTCAAAAGTTTAAATACTGGTACTTAATAGACCTCATTGATTTAGGATACCTTACAATTTCATAGATTTTGAAATTTCTTAGATTTAAAATGTTTTTTGATTTCTATAGATTGTACAAGTCTACAAATTATAGATATCTACACTTCATAGAAATCTACAAATCACAAAAATTGTTGAAGTCTTAGAATTCTATCAACAAAATTCATTGCATAAGACTGCGACAACTTACAAGTTTTATATGTTCAACCTAATGGTATTCTTTACAATTGATATGGGGCAATTGATATAAGACAAATGGGAAAGAACTTTAGAAGCAACTAGTTAGGAAACAATTAGAAATTGACTAAGAAACAACTAGTGTATGACTTAAAAGTGACTAGGAAACAAATAGCTTTACTATTCACTATAAGAAACCCGCGTTTTAGGTGCCGTTTTGAAATTTTTTCAGACGGATTTTAGGTGATGTCAAAAAAAACAAATTGTATTTTTTTGTCAATAATCATGTCCAATATAACATCTGGATGTTATATTGGACATGATTATTGACAAAAAAATATAATTTGTTTTTTTTGACATCACCTAAAATCCGTATGAAAAAATTTCAAAACGGCACCTAAAACATGGGTTTCTTATAGTGTATTAGAAAATTCAGGTTTTTTGTTGATTTTCTCGCATTCATTTGGTTCACTTTTCTATTGATTTTTATCCAAATCAACAAATTACTCTCCAAGTCAACAGAAAAGGCGAATTTCCTAGTACTATAGGAAACAACTAGTGTACGATTAAAAGCGACTAGGAAACAACTATGATCATTTTACAATTGCAATATTTTTGTAGTTGTTTCCTAGTTGTTTTTGCAACTATAAATTGACTGCTTTGTGACTAAAACAATGTATCAATGCTGTAAAACAATAATATACATTAGATTTGATGCTAATAGAGAGTATTACAGTCGTAGGATAGTTGTATAGGGCATTAGTTGTATAGTAGCCAGTTGTATTGGACACATTTTTCTTCTAGTGTTTGTCCTGCGTGTCTAATGGCGGCACTGCAGACAACTTGACTAATGTTATCATGCATGCTTTGTTCAATGAGGGCGATCTAACACACAAAGAAATTGCTCTTAAACTTGTTTGTTTTAATACTAATGGTATTAGTACCTTCTAGGGTCCAAAAACAAGAGTTATCACCTAAATTTGGAACAAATGGGCTCTTGTCACACTGGATGCCAATTGTGTGAACTACACAATCAACTTAGTCTTAGATACTCTTTCCAAATATCCGATGGTATTGAGGCTTGAAGGTATATTCTAATTAGTACATTCTTATTTCTGTCACAATAACAAAAGACATATTAAGCTGCAGAAGTTGGCAAATCTTATGGAAACCAAGGGGAATAAGATGGTCCGTAATGTAGAGACGTGGTGGATTTCCATGCATAGTCTTGCACAGTGAACTATGGCGGAGTTTACGACCCTGCTTGTGAACATTGGGGTAGACATGATGGGAGGTCCTGGGTATAAATCAATCGC
Source organism: Antitrichia curtipendula (assembly GCA_951230915.1). Lineage (NCBI taxonomy): Eukaryota > Viridiplantae > Streptophyta > Bryopsida > Hypnales > Leucodontaceae > Antitrichia > Antitrichia curtipendula. Next base: position 2,132,498 of record OX579640.1, read on the forward strand.
TAGTGCTGGTGATATCTTTGACCTATTATATGATATAGAAGTCTTGTTGTCTTTGATATATTTCATTCCACTAGTAAATGCATTTTATTGCTTGATAAAGCTTTCTCAAGTATGAGACATCTTCATTTCTGACTTCCTGCAAGCTGTTAAGGTATACCAACAGAAACTAGCGAGGTTGTTCATCGATGGGGCCACTACTTACAACAAGTAGGACTTTCCCTGATACAGTGACCTCATTACACTATAGTGCACTGAAATTCATTTGCAGTGGAAAGAGCTTCCGGGAGAATTGGGCTTGAACAATGTCGTAGCGGTAGAGGTAATTAGATATGTGTGAACAAATGATAGTGTGCCAAAACAACATTAGAGATAAAAATTACAGATTGAATTTATATACTATAGCGTATATAAAATAGCACTAGATATCTTCTAAATACTATAGGATACTGAATAATGGATTCCATTAGATAAAAAATAGACTTAAGATACCTCCCATTTTATTAACTTGGAGCTCCTTATTTTCCAAACCTTACTAAACTTCAAGGTGGGTTAAACGCCTCTTATCTAAATTGTCAACTTGGCATAGAAGACCTTACATGCATATTATTGGTTCAAGTGTGCTCTGATTGGTGTGGTGGAATGGAGGTCCACGAGATGGATGATTTAATAGATTTAATAGATTGAATCTATTTAATTCAAAAGAAAAAATATTATATAATATGTAGGGCTACTTATAGGATCTATAAAATGTTACATATTCTTTTATATATATATATATATAAATATTTATAAATATTTATAAATATCACATAGTACATATTTGTATAAATAATTTAGCCTTAATAGATAGTTTCATGTGGATGATAAATTGGGCATAGTCAAAAAAATTACAATGTAGGGTGTTAACTGAAATTGTGTCAAGGTACTAATAGTGTATGTATATATATATATATATATATATATATATATAATTAAGTGTAAATCTAAGATATAAACTTTAGTGGCAAAAATGTCACATTATACAAATAGGGAGTTTATAGTCTATTTAACTTCAATATCTAAAGTCATATTTGTTAAACACACTCATATTGAATGAAATGTTCACATGATAGTTTCAGTAGGGATTTTAAAGTGTTCAATGATAAACTTGTTATTAAAAATCACCATTTGATTAATGTCACTTTAATTGATTGTTGTTGGTTTCATGGTGTATACCTTATATATGTATATCATAGAAGAAAGGGAAAAATTATTAAGAAGAGCTTGAGTGAGAAAAAATTGAATACGTAAATTTTATCTATAAAATATAAAATGAATTTTTTTTAAAACATAGGGTTTTGGAAATACACCCCTTGTAGCTTTTTATGTAAAAATATGGTGACTTTAAACACAATAATTAAGATGTATAGCCCCACATCAAATACCCTCTTAATTCATATGTATACCTTAACATATAAAGAATGATCTCCCCAAGGTACTAACTTGTTTTTCTTGTTTTTTTCTTTATAAATAAATGAATTTTTTCAAGAGTTTATTGTTAGAGCTACAAGAAACAAATTAAGTACTTCCCAAGTATGTGGAAGCAACAATTTTGTCTTATCTTTAATGATGTAACAAGCAATGTCACTCAATGTTTTATGATTATTATAGAGAGTTCAGAAGGAGTTTGTATAGGAATGGAAAGAAAATCTAAAGTCTACATTCTAGGCACGCTACAATGTATTTTGCCAAAAAAACTCAAAATCTACATTTGCCAACCTTTCATGCACTCTTAAAGAGGTGAAGTAAGGTTAACCCCTAAAGCCCTGCTTGTCCCCTCGGGGGACAATTTGGGTCCGGGTAGGTTCCTATTGTCTCAATTTGAAGTGAATTTTTTTGAGATTTTTTGAGGTTGTGTAGCATTGCAAGAGCTTTGTGGATATATAATTTTTGTTTCAATTTGTTGCCGGATGAAAAGGTTATGGCACAATGAGCAAGAAATAAAGATTCTCGGGCAGCCCAAAAAAAATTACAAAAAGTCAAAATAATTTTTTTTTAATTTTTTTCCTAAGAGATTATGTTCTTACCTATTTGTGAAGCTTTGATTCATTCTATTTGGACTAGGGATGAGAAAGTTATGGACAATCTTATTTTTTCGGGCAATTTAAGCATCTTCTTGAAAAAAAACTTTTTGTTCAAGATTGAATGCTAATATCTTCCAATCCGTACGGTCAAATTTGATGAAATTTTTACTACATGATCTCAGACAAGTTAAGTACAAGACCCTACGGTTGAATTACAAAAAAAATAAAAAAAATTGGTTTTCTTAAGTGAATACAGCAGAAGTGGTAGTTTTGAGTGGTTTTTGGCAGAAAACACCCTCGGGGCTTTAGGAGTTAAATAGCTAATCTAAAAACAAGTTTGGTCAAGGCAACTGAGGCTAAATTTAAAATGATAAAGTAATCTAATTAATTGCAAGAAAAAAGTAGCAAATAAAATATTAAATGTTAAATAGTTTCAAGAAATTATTTTGTTTATTTTCCCTAAATATTTTGTTGTAAACCTCAAGCCAAATTATCACTATAATGCTAAATTTGGCCTTTATACAAGCAAGTAATAAAATTTTAATTTCTTGGATGTATTAAAAAAAGCGTCCTTATAATGAAAATTAATATTTTTTTAAGTTAGTAGAATAATAAAATTATTAGGATGTTTTCTTTTTTTACCCTCCAAAAGACTAAAGAATCCACTTTGTGTTTTTTGAGAACTCGGAATAGTTCTATTGACTTCATAATTTGAAATTTTTACATGAGATTTTTAGAATGGATTCTAAATTTCTAATCATCATAATCTACATGTAAAGCTTTGTTTTACATCATTCTGACAAATAATACAAAAGTTATAAAAAAATTTCAATTTCTTTGTGAAATTGGATAACTAAAAAAGTATTCTAGAAAAATTAATTAGTTTTATTAATTATATATATTGATAATTAATTACCTACTAATAAACATTTAAACCATTCAATTCCAAGTAATGAGGTGAAAGGTATAGAGAATTTTATTTTGCAATCAATGAAGGTAGAAAAAACATATAAAGTTGTCTTTTGAATGCAATTTTGAAAATTTTCAAATAAAAACAAAATATAAAGCATACTTATTCTTTGATAAAACATTCTTATCAATGGAGTTGATAATTCTTAATTTTCCACTTCAATATCACCTTCTATTTTATATTCTTTTTAAAGATGAATATGAAATTATTTTTGGTTTAATTTTTTAAATATATCTTCAACTTCAAGACTTCAACCCAATTTCCAAGATATTGCACAAGTTATGGGGCCTACCAAATTTTATTTTTTTAAATGTTGAAAGACAAAACTTCACTTTAATTGAAAATGTATAGAAAAAACTAGTTTTTGAAGTTTAGGTATGTCATTGAACTTGCAATTAATCGGAAAATTTTAAAATTTTATTTTGAAATTTTGGGAGGATCTAAGAATGTACTTGAACAAATAAATTGAAGAATCCTACAATTGAATTTGTTAAGAATGAATGTACTAGAGGAAGATTTTAATCTTCCTTTGAAGATGCCAATATTTTGAAGCAGTTTGGGGCCCCTCAAAAAACACAATAAATTAGGGATTATGGTGTGATATTAGTAAACTTACTGAAAACTACACTCAAAATTCTAGACACAACTTTTTCTAACACAACATTCTAAAATATCTTACACAATTGTTAGTCCTGTCACACTTTCATTAATTCCTTCACAGTCATCACATATTCAAACAATATCATATTCATTTATTTTGGACCCTTAACTGCATCAAAATTAAAGAAGGTTTCAATTGTGATGATATATTCGTAAGTTGATGGTTTTGAAATAAAATTAGAAATAAGAAACGTCACTCCTGCCACTCCTGTCACACAAGTATGTGTATGGACTTGGTTACAAATTTCAAAAAATGCATAAACCCCACTCACTTGGGTGTGCGAGGAGGGCCAAACTTAGTGTATACACTCCAGTGAGTAATAAACTCAGGCTTAACGTCATGTCTAAAACTTTAAATGCCACTATAACTGATTTATCACACTGTTAACCTCTTTTTTTCCAGTCACAAAAATTTGCTAATTTCACTAATTCTTGTATGTACCAGTTGGTGAGTAATTAACATTATGTATCGGTATCAACAAACTGAGCCTACAGACCTTAATTAGTGACTCTCAAAGACAGCTCTGGCGCACTGCTTCATACTTTTATGTGGTACCCACAATGAGATTAGTGAAATCACTAACGGTCTTGTCTATGCAATGAGCTATGTACAATCTCTACTGCTGACGGAAGTAAGCTTAATTCTCAAAAGAGGCGAAGCCGGATCCACCACCTCCAGTTGGAATCTCCGACATCGCTCCTACAGTCCCTGTTGGGAGCTTCAGGGGGAGGAGGAGGAGGAGGAGGAGGAGCTGCTGCTGCTGCCGAAATGTTCTGCAAGTTCCATTCTCCAGAATACACGCGACGCTCTCGCTGGACTGCCAACTGACCGTCCACTTCCTTGATGGTGATGCGCTTGTAATCGCAACATTCGTCAGAAGTCACTACGAGATTGCTGCTGCCGCTGCTGTCTCCAGTACTGGACCTCAGGGGAGAAAATTTGTACTCTTGATAGGTTGCACTGTAATCCACCAGCACGGTGTGCGTGGCGCCTCGTGCGAGATGGGCCATGTGCACGAAGTAGACGCTGTTGCCTACTTTCATGTCGAGCACCTGCTGCGTCTGGTTCACAATCTCTGCTGTGATCGTCACTTCACTTGGGTAAGTGCTGCTGCAAGCATTGGACTCTAGATAATCCATCCAATTATGTCTATTCCCGAAGGTAATACAGAGGATCACTGTGAACCCTATACCAATTACGGAGACAAGACCTAAGCTAATGCGACCACGATCGATAGGAAATGTATCGAATCACCGACCACTCGCTTGCTGAAAAGTTCGACTAGTTTGAGTTCAGGTTGCCTGAATGTAACGTATGGTGCATTTAAACTAGCTCAATGAGAGTGGTTGTTTCATTCCAGAAACAGGGGCCTCCTGAATCTGCGAGCTAGTGCAGGCTGTACAGCCGATGGCTTGCAGATTTTGAAAAGTCTCGCAAGTCGGATAGGTTCCTACACGGATATGGGTGAATACGTAGCCCAGCGAAATATAGGCATGAAGATTTGCAAGCTGGCTAGCATCACCGTCGAGGTCTCCGAACCAAAATACCACAAAAAACAGATATGGAGTCACTGCACGTTTTGGCCAGGGCAAGACTTAAGACTGGAAATGAGTGTGAGCATCGAGACCTTTAATCGATCTTGAGCTCACTAAACACTAATGAACCTATTCAATTCGACCTGATCGATGGATTCAAGCAGATATGGCGCAACATGCACTGAAGTGGACAACTTAATCATCGATATCCATGCTTGTGTACCTCTAGCTACTGACGGGAAAGATCTCGTTGCAGTGAGAGCAAACAAGCAACTGGAGAACAAGGTGGTAGCCGCAACGCCAGATCAAATCAAGCTGCTTGATCTCACTTCCGCGAGCATTAATTGTGGAACTGAGAGTCTGAGTCACGAGTATCTATTGGATCGATGTACGCGGGCAAATTTGGCTGGAAGGTACCTGCCTACATTTTCAGCTGGTGAAGGCAAATGCAAAGCAGGTGAAGTGGAGGCAAATCTTTGGAAAATGCAAAGCAGGTGAAGGCAGAAATGGCATGCATTGATAGATTTCGTGATAGTGGATGTTAAGCAAGTACAACTGATGATTTGTTATGTCGGCTAACAGAGAGTTGGAGATAGCCGGAGCTCTAGTAAAGATTCCTTGTCCCGATGCTATGCCGCTGGTACAGTACTGTAGTTGCAGCGTCGGAGAAAGAGGCACCACGAGTGTGATGCAGTAGTGACGCGCGTAACCATTTTGACCACAAACGGCGAAACCGTTTTAAAACGTGAAATGCATGAATTATAAATGAAGTAATGAACCTACCCACAAATTTCATGTGTCAATATTCCTTTCAAATAACTTCTCATTCATGAATCCAAAGTAACACTTCAAAATTTAAATGACAATCTTCTTTTATGACGAAATTGACAAAATAATATATATAAATAAAGATATAAAAATATATATATAAAATGTCAAAGAAAATTTACACGGTCAATTTCATAAAAATAGCGGTACTATCTCTAGTCTAAAGAGTGAGGTGCACACAAGTGATATGGCATTGAGCAAACACAACCATGAGGTTCAAAAAGGTGGGAAACTCTTTTGAGTTTTTTATTAACTAGATTGCGTAGTCCAAGCATAGGTACCTTCTTTTTCAAAGAGGATTTGAAAGTGTTCATATATGCTATATTATATCTTGCACCATCAATATTTGGATATTGAATGATTAACCTTCTAAAACCACCAAAAACGTGTCAAGAACAAGTTGAAGAGTTTTTTGAGGCAACTAATGGGAATTTCAAAAAGTATTTCTTACTTCAAGAGTAATTGCACTTTAACCCCTAAAGGACCAAACACCGTTTTTTGACAACATAGCGATTTTGGGCGGCTCACTATGACCGGAATTTTTCTTTTTTTTCTTTGAAATTTTCACATAAGATGTGCCCGAGGAGTAGCTTTAAGGTCCAACAATTTTCGTACCTTTTGACTACATGGTTAAAAAGTTACTGCATGATATGTCATTTTCATTGTTCGGCGGGCAGCTGGGGCAGCAAAAAAAACTTCTTTAAAAATCACTTTTAAAAAAAAGTAAAATTTGAAATTGGTTCTTTAGATTTATATGTACGTGGGAGGCTTTGAATCATTCCATTCCGATCAATGAATCAAAAGTTATGAAGATTCTTAGTTTGAGGGCAGTTATGGAATCTCTACTCTAAAATAAACTTTGGAGTCCTTTATTTAACTCGATTTTCAATATTTTTGAAAAAAAATAAAAACATTGAGTGTAGATTGTTTATTACAACATTACAATCGTTGGGATTGGCATTTTTCAATTTGATAAATAAATTCTTGACAATTTAGTGCTTTGAATCATTCTCTACCTCTTCCTACTTACTATTTTTTTCCTATATGTTGTACAATTCCAAATGATCTGAAATTTTTCAAGCATGTAGCCAACTTGCTTTGAAGAATAAAACCAAAGAGTAACCATCATTTTGGACATTTTGTCATACAAATGTGACCTTGTGAAGGGCAGCTGCCCATTTTTTCGCAGGGACAAAAAAAGGATTTTTGTCAATTCAAACGCTATTATCTTGCAATCCACTTAGTGGAAAATTCTGAAATTTTTTCCACATCTTCTTAAACAAGTTTAGTACAAAATCCTACGGCTAAAAGTGTCCAAAAATGGTTTTTTTCTAAAATTTGGCACTAGTATTAGAAATGGCAGTTCTGGAGCGGTTTTGGTGAAAGCATAGTCAAAAACCTTTAGGGGTTAAAGGAAGTCTAGTAGCATTAGTAGGTATCATATGTTTTCAACTTTGAAAATTCATTCTAGATTATTGTATGAATGTCAAAAAATTATAAATAAATTAACTTGATTCATCATGAGGAGGCAAAGTAATATTTTTTCCATAAAAAATATCATTTGGACAAACTATCTAATAGGAGCAAGGAAAAATAGTGTTTTTGAGTGTCCAATCTTAGTGTTAAGGCTAGAAGCCCAACCACATACTCACAAAGCAACACATATTGGATTGACACCTTGTTATTTTGCTAGACCATTTTGTGGTTAAATTGCAATGTTGGAAAAATAATTTGGAATATATTGTGAAATATTGTCCATGAATGAAAATATGAAATCACCAAAAAATGTCCATTTTTTCCAAAGTAGAAAAATATTACCAATTTGAAATTACAAATGATATTTCTATCATTTATATTTTAATGAATGTAAATAGCTTCCTCACTTAATTCAAGATTGTGAGTTGCACAATTATGAAAATTTGAAAATAAAATATTTGGGATGACATGTAATAAAGGGATTATGTTTCAACCTTTTAAAGGTGAATTCACATGAAGGGGTCATATCTTAGAGAAAAAATAATGTCCAATATCAATGATGGATGATTAAAATTAGAAAAGAATATTATAGAGTTACTTTGGTCCTTTGATCTAAATTGGATTATTTGGTTCAACACAAATAAAAACAAAAAAATTTAGGAAGAAAATTGATGTATTAACCCTTTAAGGACCATTGTCCCTTCATAAGACTAATGGGCTTTTGGGAGGTACCTATAGGCTATGGGCTGAATTTTTGTCATGATTTTCTTAAACATTTTTTGAAGATAGAAAAATTTACTAGCTTCATGGAAATATATGTATTTTTTCAACTGGTGCATAGGAACAAAGATTATGCCCAAATAAGCTCAAAGCAGGGGAGAAGGGGCAAAAAAAAATGTTCAAAATATGAATTTGAATTTTGAATTTCTTTTCTCACAAAATATTTTTTTGTCTACATAGAAAGCTTTTATTTATTCTATTTGGATTCGTTATGAGAAAATCATGGACAATCTTGCTTTGGGGGCAATTAGAGCATCTTCTTGAAAAAATAAATTGTAGAATTTATTTCTAAATGCAATTTTTATAGTTTTTCAAAAACTAAATTTCACATGGTTTAGTTTTTTTTCTAGAACAATCTCACCATTGGAATTAGTGCGTTTTAATTCTATTTTAGAGATTAATAATTTAGATTTTCCTTCTATCTCGTATCTACTTCTACCTAATAAATTTTTAAAGAACAAAAATTATGTTTTTTTGAATTTTTTTCCTAGACCCTCAACTGAATTTCCCATAGTAAAGATTTAAAGCTAAAAACTATGTAGTGCAAAAAATATAATTTAAGAAGGTTTGAAGTCAAATAATTTAGTTCCACAATGTATTAAAATACAAATATCTTGCAATCTGTGCAGTCAAAAATTTTGAAATTTTTTCCACACATTTTCATACTAGTTAGGTGTAAGATCTCACAATTAGATGTACAAAACAATAATTTTCAAATTTTTTTACTTTTTGCTATAGAAATGGCAGTTTTGAGGGTTTTTTGGTAGAAAAAAGACCTTGGTCCTTCAAGGATTAAATCTGCAAATTTAGGCAATGTACAAAATTAGAAGTTGTTGATTTTCACCCAAAAAAATTAAAACAAAAATGAATTGAATGCACACCTTTGACCCCTAAAGTCAAGGCCTCTTTTAAAAGAAAAATCCACTCAAAACTGTCATTTCTATAGCAAAGAGAAGAAAAAAAATTAATATTTTTTTTGCATATCTAACTATAGTATCTTGAAGCTAACTAGTAAAATTGTGGAAAAAATTTCACAAAATTTGACCATGTAGATTGTAAAATATTTGTGTTTAAACTTTAAAGTGAAGGAAACAAGTTTTTTTGCACCTTGCTCAAATACATTTTGGGGCTTTGAATCTTCATTACTTATAGTTTTTGGTCTACTGATTTTGAAATTATAATTTTGTATGATAAAGAATTGAGTTCAAAGTCTAAGAAAAAAATTCAAAAAACACACATTCAGTTTTTACTCATTAAAACTTTGTTAAATAGAAGTAGGTTCAAGATTGAAGGAAAATCTAAATTGTTAATAGCTCTAAGATGGAGTTAAAATATACTAATTTCAGCAGTGATATTGTTCTAGCAAGAGATCTTAACCTTGTGAATCTTTTCTTGAAAGATTGTGAAAATTGAGGTCGGAAATGAATCCTACAAGTTAATTTTTCAAGAAAATGCTCTGATTGTCAGAAAAAATAGAAAAACAAAATTTCACATAATAAATCCAAATGGAATGAATCAAAGCTTCCCATGTACATAAAAATATAATCTATATAAAATTTATAAAAAAAAAGATTTAACTTTAATTTTATTTATTTTTTAAATTCTACCCGCGGAACTAATAAAAGAGCTTTTTGTGTCACAACTTTTGCTTCTGGGCTTTGATTGAAATAAAAAGCATATATTTGGAAAGCTAATGTGTTTTTCTATCTTCCTATAAAATTTCAAAAAATTATAGCAAATATTGAGACCATAAGAGCCTGCCCTAAATCTATTTTGTTCCTTGAGGGGACAAGGACTTTAGAAGTTAACCACTCTTTTGGCCATGTGGGGCACCTAAATCCATAATTTGATTGGTCAATAGCATCAATTTAATTAGATTGATAATTTTTTTGAATATTTTGGCAGCTTTCATATTAAAATGTTTTGAATGTTTTTTTTTTAAAACAATATTAAGGTTGAAAACAAAATTAGGTCCTTTCACCTTACTATTTTGTAATAATGTACAGTTGTGTACTAAAAGTTTACAAACTCCAGTTTGGAGCCATTCAATTTTTTCTTACAATGTGCATTATAATTGATATATTTTTTTGTAAGCATAATTATTGTTGCATCCTTATGCAATTCCAATCAACCACACCCAAATTTTAGTTTCAAAAAATCAAAACTCCATTTTCAGTGAGTTGTTTCATTTAAAATTCGTGATTTTACATTATCACTGATTGAAAATCATTGGTGATGAATTTCTAAATTTTAATTGCATAGATTTGTAGAAACATCTATATGCACATCTTTCCCTCAACAAGCATCTCCCCAAAGCTTCAAAATTCCATCTATAGAGATTTTAATGTTGGGGTGATCCTATCCAAATTTTGTAAAATAGATATCTCTTTATTGTAATTAGATTTTTCTATTTGCACTTCATATAGTAACTAATTTTGTACAGTCAAGCATGATGGTACAATTACTTTGCCAAAATCAAGTTAAAATATAGAGATATCTATTTCTTCAGAGTTTAGTCATACCACATTTTTCATTGAATTGTTCATTGGTCATCTTTTTGTTACTCAAGGGGGTGTTTTTTAATATGAAAGATGTGCACATGGATGTTCTTTACATATTCATGCAATCGAATTAAAAAATTCATCACCAACTGTATTCAATATAATATCATGTCAAATCACAAAAATTGACTTTAAAAATCCACTAAAAAATGAAATTTTGCTTTTTTGAAACTGATATTTGATATGCTTGATTGGGATTGGGTAAGAATTAGTTGATAATTATGAAAGACAATAAAACTCAATTCTATTTTAAGGTAGGAGGCTCTGAAAGCAAGCATCTAAGGGCTGGTCTGCCTTTTTCATGTGGTTTCTTGGATGGGATTATTTTTAGCTCATTTTTCAGACAAAGAAAAATAGATTTTGATTGTAACACAAGTCGTTTCGTATTTTTTGAAGCATTTTTTAATTATTTATGAATTTTCAAACATGATGAGTCATAGGTCCCTATTTATGACCCTAGGTCTTCCATAAAATGTTCACATGCCGTTTCTACAGAAAAATGGGGAAAACAAAGAGAATGATTGGCTCTTGCAATAAATAATTTTTTTTTACCGATCCAATCAATTACTACAGAAGGGCCATTTAAAGACCACCTCACGTCCATTTTAGGCGAGTCTATATGGGCATTTCTAAATGCCCGCTCGCTTTCAGAGCCTCCTACCTTATATCATGTACAAATTTTTGAATCACTCAAAAACACAATTTGTAAGCTTTCAGTACCCGATTGTACAGTACCCGGCAACTTTGAATCGTCCACCCCATTCTGCCAATCAAAAGAACTTTGAACAATATATATTATGATTGACATTTTTTGTCTTGCATGATCAACAGTCAATTCTTACGCACTTCCAATCAAGCATACCAAATTTGGGTTTCAAAAAAGTAAAATTGCATTTTTAGTGAATTATTTCACTTAAAATTCATAGTTTTATATGATAATTGATTGAAAATCGTTGGTGATTAATTTTTTTAATTCAATTGCGACAATATATAGGAAACATTTACACGCACATCTTTCCTTCAATAGACATTTCCAAAAACTTTTAGAATTTCCTCACAAAGGTTTCAAAGGTTGTCGTGACAATGTCCAATTTTTGAAAAATAGATATTTCTTTATTGTAATTAGATTTTTCTATTTGACCTTTATGTTGTTACTAATTTTGTACATTTGAACATGAATGTATAGTTGTTTTGCCAAAATCTAATTACAATAAAGAAATATCTATTTTTCAAAAATTGGACATTGTCACGACAACCTTTGAAACCTTTGTGAGGAAATTCTAAAAGTTTTTGGAAATGCCTATTGAAGGAAAGATGTGCGTGTAGGTATTTCCTACATATTGCCGCAATTGAATTAAAAAAATTCATCATCTATATTTTTCAATGAATTATTGTATAAAATCATTAAAATTTAATGAAAGAATTCACCAAAAATAGAATTTTGATTTTCTGAAATTCAAATTTGGTATGCTTGATCGGAATTGCATAAGAAGTGAATGTTAATTATGCAAGATGAAAAATGTTAACCATATGATACATTCTACAATTTTCTTTTGACTGGCAAAATGGAGTGGACGATTCGTGCTTGCCGGGTACTGTACAGTGATTGGACGTAGCTTCTCCTTATCTTTGGTAGGAGTTCCGTGTTGCTTAGGACATGTAGAAGATGAACTTTATAAACCCCATGTGTCCATTGTTTGAAATTCACCATAAAGTATTAGACTGGGCCATGACATTATTCAACAATTATACTACTCGAAACAGAAGTACTAGTAATTAGCTCAAAATTTTGGAATCATTGGTTGTTGTCATATCATAGTGAATCAACTGCAATCCAAACAAATTTGCTATGTGAATGCCTTTGCAAACAAACAAACCCCTATGTTAGGGGTCACTCTCGAACATCGTCACCAGTGTGGATGCTTTTATAAGAGTGCGTGGAAGTGACGCTGTGAGTGGGTCCGACAGAGAAGCTCGAACCGACATGAAAACTCCAGAATTTGCGCCCCGAACTGTGCAAATTATGGCAACTTTGACTGGCCACCGGCACGCATTCCGAGTTAAATCACTAGAATTCAACTAGATGTTGGCTCCAACTACAAGATGTGGGAATTTTAAGGAAGGAAGTACAATTCTTTAGCCCAATTTCGAACGGATACAGTAAGTAATGTTGCGTCCAAAATAACATAAAAATTTGCCAGACGAATCTTAGAGTCACTTGAGTTACGGGAAAATGAAAATAGAAGGCAATTCAGTACTTAACTTACTGGAACCCCAACGCTGACACCACCGACCAGTGCCGCAGTGCAGACTGCAAACTGCAGACATTATTTAGTTCTTGACCCATATCCGACACGGCTGCCTCTACGAAATGACGTCACGTACTTTGGCTGCAAAATAATCATTTCACAAGTGGGGAGAATTTGGGGTCACCGACCCGGTGTCGGACCACAACTGAACTGAACTACTGAAGTGCTGGTCCATGGGACCAAGTCACAGTGAGTCTTCAGTGCTAGTGACGTGCAGAGTGAAGGACGAAGTGGGAACATCAAATTCAACTGAGTCGCACTCTCCCAAATTTTGCACTCAACGGTGCTAAAGGCGTTGCCTTGGCTCCACAGTTGTCAGTTCTGCGTGAGTTAGACCATGACATGCAACTTGTAAATTCTCTTGTACTGCTTCCCTACGCACTCAAACCTCTCTAATGACACCGCTTCTAAATGAGCTTCTAAATTAACTCACATGTGGAATCAATCACATGCGCACAGAACTGGACAGATTCTGGGAAATACGGAGAATACGCAATTACAGAGGGTAATTACAGGGTTGAGGTACTGCCCTGACGCTGCATCGTCAATTGCCCTGATGCTGTGCATCGTCACGGCCTGCAAATCACAAGCATCCGCCCTTGGGAAATACACTACAGAAAATCAGTGCTCGCACAGAAATTCCTATGGAGACTTGAACCGGGTTATTCACCTTCCCTACTGCTCCGCTGAAACAGCTTTACAACTCGAGTTGCAACAAACATTATTCAGTTTCATCACAGGTCATCACCAGAGACAAGCTCCTTTCAGACGAACCAGTTCGGATATAATTAAGTATACAGCAAGATGGAGGGCACATTAAATGCACTGAAGTTTGTCCACAATAAGAAAGAATGCACGAGTTTGAAAAACATTTTGATCTAAAACAGATGCATAAGGAAACTGAATACCACAAAATTTCACCGTGACAATTAAACCAGAGAGTCCAATTCATGCTCAATTCTCAACCAAATGTTTTAGTTGATATCTTGTTAGAAAGGTACTGACCCCTTATGTACTTCTAATGAGCTATGACACAGCTTCTAACTTGAAGAATGGAGATCATAACAAGAAATCAAAGAAGTGCATTGAATGTGACAGCAAAAAGAGCCAAGAAGCAGTTCCATCTTTATTAAAGATTTCTTGCTCATTCTAGGTCAAACCGTGTGCGGGATAGCTTCTTGGAAATCTATGAAGAATGAGCTTTCAGCAAGTCATTACCAAAGCAGCGACCAATTGAAATTTGCTGGATAGGTTTTCAAATACGTCAAGAGAAGCTTTAAAACCCGCCGTTACAGTTCCAGTTTACGCGTTACGGGCTCTATCACTGATGTCAAGGTAAGGACCATGTCGTATTCCTCATCCATAGATTGTGGACGATAGCATCCGAGATAAAACCTCTCAAGTCACTAAAACCGATTAGAGTAATGGTGGGTAAATTTGAATAACCATTCTACAACAATTCCTTGTGAAAACTCTAAGCAAAGCCCTACATTCTAAGCTGCGCCAGTTCTATGTGCTTGGCCTTCTAGTTCCATAGCTGTACGATATGGAGGAGCAATAGGAGGCTGCACAGGCGCTAAGCTTTGCAGTGTATCAAGAGGATAGGACTGGTCAGCATCGTAGCCACTTAGATCCCCACAAGCTAAGAAGGGAACGATAAGCTTACTAGACCCTTCAAGCCAAGCGCTGGAACAGTCCATATCCGCCGACCTGCTGCTCGCCCGCTCTAGAAGCTTGTACAAGTCTTTGTAATCAAATCCCTCAGGAGGGCTATACCCCTCGCAAACCACAAACGCTTCAATGCTGGAGTTTCTACTGCTCTTAGGTTTCGCACATGTCACAATTGGAAAGAAAATTTTCAACTGCGTATACAAGAGGCTTATATCCTTTCCTCTGAAGATTTTAGCAACGAAGTTACCCCCGGGGCGAAGGACGTGCGTCACGATCGTCAACGCCGCAAGAATGAGCTGCGACTGCACGAATTCGTCCATGTCGTGAAGCCCAGTCACGTCCGGCGCGCCGTCGCACACCACCAGGTCGGCCTTGCCTCCGTCGAAATGCCGGATCACGAGCTCCGCGGTTTTGGCACTCGTGATGTCGCCCTGGATTTGCAAGACGCCGTCGATGGGAGCCATGGGTTGGAGGTCGATGGCAACGATGAGAGGGTGAGGCTCCCCGGATGCCACAGCGGGTTGATAGAGCTTTCGACTTAAGACTTGCGACCAACTCCCAGGTGCAGCGCACAAGTCCACCACACGCTTCGCGCCTTCCAAAATGCCGAACTCTTCATCGATTTGCAAGAGCTTGAAAGCCGAACGAGCCCTCCACCCTTCCTCCTTCGCCTTCCGGTAATAAATGTCACGTTTATCCTTCGATGACTTCCCCATGGCTCTCAATCTTCCTCATCAACTTCAACAAGAGAGCGGAAACTGAAGCATCCTCCGCCCGAACCCTAAACCCTAAAACCCTTCCCAAAATTTACAACACGAGCTCAAATTCGTCCCCGGAGAACATGAAATGAAAAATTGAACAGTCGAAAGATTTCCAGTAACTCGTACGAAGAAATTCGTGAAACAACCTCGCAACCCTCCTCAAATGCGAAAACAGAGCGGAAACTGGAAAATCCGAACCCTGAACCCTAAAAACTCATTAAAAATCTTCAAAATCTCAATTATGATCCTGGAGAATATGAAACGAAGAAGTTCATGGTTGGCGCATGCTGGCTTAAGTTTTTGCTGCAAAGGTTCAAATTTGTGTCAAATGCGGCCCATACCGTAGTACTGCAGTAAGAACGGAGTATTTCAAAAAATCTACTTCTGAAACTGTTTCATCTATCAAGACATTTTGGGGATATGTGTAAAACACATTAAAACTAAATTAAATCACAAAATACCTATTGAAAAAAAATCGTTAAACCCTAAAGTTCCTTGACTATGTAATCACCAAAAACGCTCAAAAACTGCCATTTCTAGTAGAAGTACCAAATTTTAGGAATTTTTTTTTGGACAAATGTACCCACGGAATCTTGTAGTACACTAGTTTGAGAAGATGAGGAAAAAATTTCAGAAATTCCCACTATGTAGATTGCAAGATATTAGCATTTGAAGTGACAAAAATCCTTTTTCGGCCCTTGCAAAAAATCAGGCAACTGGACTTCACAAAGTCACATTTGTATGAAAAAATGTACAAAATGGTGGTGCTTCTTTGGATTCCTTCTGCAAGGCAAGTTGGCTACATGCTTGGAAATTTTCAGATCATTTGGAATTGTATAACTTAATAGGAAAAAAAATAGTAAGTAAAAAGATGTAAAGACGGATTCAATATACTGAACTGTTAACATTTTATTTATGGAATTGAAAAATGCCAATTCTAATGGTTGTAATGTTGTATCAAACAATCTACACCTCATGTTTTTATTTTTTTCCCCAAATATTGAAAATTTAGTTAAATAAAGGACTTCAAAGTTTATTTTAGAATAGGGAGAGAATCTATAACTACCTACAAATTAAAACTCCTCATGAATTTTGACTCATTGATCAAAACAGAATGATTCAAAGCTTTCTATGTATATATAAATCTAGAAAACCAATTTCAAATTTTTGTTTCTAAAAGAAGTGATTTTTCAAATCTACTAGGACTGTCCAAATTGAGAAACAAACTACATATTAGGCCATAACTATAAGTCATATTTTCAAATGTCTTGATATTTTAGTGTACATGAAAGATATTCCTCGTCCACACCTTCTATTAAAGTTTGGGCCCAAAACATGAAAATCTCTAGTCACAAGTACTTGCCCAAAAAACACAACTTGGTCCTTTAGAGGTTAATAAGGTAGAGAGCCTATTATAGACCCTCCAACCTAGTTGAGTGCAAATCCAACATTTGGGAAGAATTTCATTTCAAAATTTGACTTTTCAAGCCTTACTTTTTAATAACTAACCTATTAAATTTGGCATCCAATTATTCATATGCATGTATATATTTTTGGGGGTAATATGGTGTATTTTAATAAGAAAAATGTGCACATGAATGATTCATGCATATTTTCACAATCAAATGCTTAAAATTCATTAGCAATATTTTTCAAATAAGTATTATATAAAAAAAATGAAAAGCATACAAAATGATTCTCCAAAAATGCTAGATTTATGGTCTTGAAGGTGAGGTATAGATTTCCTATTAGGCTTTGAAATTTTGAACTTTAAATTGAACTTTTTACCTACTTAGGTAGGTCAATTGGTCCAATTGGTGCTAAATATTATGAAAATACATAGTAAATCCAAATAGGCATTAGAATGTGTAAACCCCAATTGGTTAGTCATATAGTTGCTAGTTGGGAATTGAAAGGCCAAGTTGGAAGTTGGTTTGTCAACCACTTGCCTGCCCCTATTAAGCTTTGGTGGTCTCTTTTTATTTTTCATCCATGGCGAGGAGAGTGTGGAGTCCAGCCCAGGTTGGTGGTTGTTTTTGTTTTTGGGGAATAAATGATTAATAGAATTTGTTTGCCTATTTGTATTTAATTGTATTTGTAATTGATGAATTGATATTGGATCTATGAATGCTTATTGTATGAGTATGTATGCCAGATTGGAATTGGAATTGTTAAAATTGTTGGATCTACATGACTATTAATTGGATTGGTGTCATTGAAATTGAATTATGTGTATTTGGAGTGTTGAGCAATTAATTGGAAATAGATCCCTAATTGGAACTAGGAGCTAAAGATCATTTCTCTATTGCTATAGAATTTCCATTGACAAGCTTCCCTCGGTTTGAACTTTTATACTAAAGAGTAATTTCTAAATTAGTTATTATTCTCCTTCAACATAAGGTTTGGTGTGTTGATTAAGAGCACACACAAAAAAAGATTTAATTAACAATTTGTTTTGGAAATGTAAGTATTAACCTTTTAGTACCTAAATATTTTCTTGAATTTTTGTATATTTTTGCTTTTATCTTTATAAACATATATTAGTTATCTCAATTTCATTAAATTTGACATATAGAAATTTATCGTATTTTTTTAAAGCCAAGTATAGCTTTGGATAAATGGAAAGTTTACAAAGTCCTTGAAAACTCTATGTTGCATTACAAAATTAGGACATCATAACACTAAGGGATTAAAAGATCAAATCATTAGAAAGATACTCTTTTCCAAAGAAATTGAGATTGTATTATAATTGTCAAGGTAGTGTTCTTCATGCAAAAATATGAGGAGTCTTAATCCTTTGATCTTGCCCATTTTCATAAAATGTAAAATAAAATAAAATAGCCAAATTTAGCAAGAATTAAATGGCCAAGTTGTTGTAAAAAAATAAAAATTTCAATATAAGTTGTAATGTCTAAAGATTGTCTACCATCAAGTAAATATTTGATGACAAAGTGAAGGAATTTCTATATTGACATTTAGTAAGAATAGAAGATGGAGAGGTTGTTTTAAAAATAAAATCCATTGTCCGTCATAAACCCTGAGAGGATATGGGATAATTTGAAGATTGAGCTTCTACTAATCCTAACCATTTATATATCCCACATAAGTTGTTTTACCTCCTACCATCTAATTTATATAAAGAGCTCGTCTTTCTCGATTTCACGCACACCTATGTCAGTGACTTTAGGGTCTTGGAGACCATTATTTTGAATTTTTTTCAATATAATGTTGAATTTTTAAAACTTTAATTTTAAAGTGCCAAAGCTACTGTGGGAACATTAATTAAATATTTGGCATCAATGTGCCATCCATGCCCTATGGGTACGGTATTATAAGTAACGTAATTGTTTGCAATATTACAATGGACAACAATGAAAGTGAAAAATAAATTTTGAACTTGGTGTTTTTGGAATGCAATAATTTAGTTCATGAACAATCTCATACTCATCAATCTTTAAAGAACATTTCATACCCAGACTTGGTCAGACTTCAATAGATTTCTACATTAAAACAAATACTTCAAAATTTTGATATTTTTCACATATAGTAATATATATTTCAAATTTAATCTCATTTTTTTGTAATTGAAAATATTAAATTCAATTTTACATTATTTAAATCAAAAATTATAATAGTTATAGAAATTACAAAAATACTTTAAATAATATGAAACCTTTTTACGAGAAAAATGAAAATAATAGAATGACAAACTTCATGGGATAATTGATGTACTCTTTGGGCCAAATCACATTCAAAGGTACCACAAAAAGAGTCAGACGCATTGAAATCTGCAATGTATCTTCTTTGAAGCTATTATTTTTTAAGGCTAATCTATTAAATTTAGTCATTTTAGTCCTTTTCTACTAGTAGTTCAAATCATGTTAAGACTAATATTTTTTTATTCATAGATAAATCTAAACTTATTTACTAAAGTTTCAATTGAAGTTTAGATGTCAACCTGCTAGGTTTTTCAATGGTAGAAAAGGGGTCTAATTTCTAATGAATAATATTGTGATTGCCGAATTCAAAAAAATCATGTGTATAAATATTCATAAGAGATGATTTGATGATTTATATCTTTTGAAAGATTTTTTTTATGAAATTTTTTCTTCATCCCTTTAAAGGGATGCATTGCTATATTATTCATCCATAAATTTTTTAAAATAATGCAACATCAAAGTAATTGAGAACTTCAAAGTTTAGAAAAGGACTCAAGTCCTGTCCTACAAAAGTAATCCCAATGGTACCTTTGAATGTGGTTTGACCCCTTTGGGCTTGCACCAAGAAAAATTTGATAGAAAAGTTCGAAAATGGTGTATTTTGAGCTTTCAAGATGATATCTTTAAAGTGTCACAAAAAATATAATTTTAATCATTTTGGGAAAAAAATCCGATAGAATAAAATATAGATTATTAGTTTTGTATTTTTTTAGTTAAATTGTAAAACATTTAAAATTAAAAACTATGTAAAAATTCAGGTTTTGACTTTCAAAATGCCCATGAACTTGCAATGTCTTGTAAGGATTGCCCCCCAAAGGACTAATTCACCATTTCACCATTCAACATACACAATAAATCTTGGATTGTTGTGCACAAAGTCAATTTGGGTTGGATGTTCATGACATTTTGGCTGAAGATGTATTCCCTTCAAGTGGGAATTATATATTTTCCAATTGGGTATTCAAATAAAAAAATTATATTGCCCAAATTTTGTGGGCAACTCATGCAAGATGTACAAAACTCTTCTTCTAAATCTAAAATTTGGCATGTATGTAACTAATATGATATAGGATGTAGTCGTCAAAAAAGAACACTGTGTATAAGGTGGGTACACCCAAAACCGCCACTTTTTGCTACTGAGTCTAGTTACTACTATTAGACTGGTCAAATTTTCATATATTCTTGTTGGCAAGTGAAAGGAAGTTCCAACGCACCAGAGAATGTGGCATTTGGACACCATATGCAAAAGTTATTAAGGGTCAAAGTTTGTTTCTGAAAGTGCTCCATCTAAATAGGTACATAACTGATTTTGGAAATGTACACAACCTGTAGATGGCACTTTAAGGTCAGGTACCATTTTGGGGGTGCCTACCTTAGTGCAAAAGCTTACTCTAGGAGAAGTCAAAGTCAGCCAACCCTATCCAACAAGGTTGGAAAAAAAAATTCTTTGAACTTGAAACAGTAAAATCTTTCATGTACAATGTGTTTAAAGTTTCTGAATTTTTTTTCCACATGTTCATATAGTAGTATAGTGCAAACTAATATAGTTGAATTTATAAATTTAAAAAATTCAATTTTTTTGTCATTGCCCTAATAAGTAGCAATTTTGACAATTTAAGCCCAAATGTGCTTCAATGCTTTAGGGGTTAAATGGCAGATTTCAATGAAATCAACTCAATTTCAAATACTCAATACTTAATGTTTTAGGCATTTAAATGACAAAGCTTTTATGATTTCAAGCATGTTATTTTAACAAATGTAACCATCATCTAATTCCTCATTGTATCTAAGTCACATCAAGGTTGTCTCAAAAAACTTATTTGAAATCTCACTTCTATGTAACCTCATAACTTAAATGTACACCACCATTACAATTTTGGCCACACTAGGCTCATTTACCTTCAAGCGGGTTGAGTGAAATGGAAACTAGCGTCGTTTTGTCAAGTTCAACCAATGGAGTGGCAAAATTGAGAACATGATCGACGTTGACTTCTTGCCCTAACTTGTGTGTAATCTTGGTGCTGTTGAGAGTGTTTGGGAGAGCACCATCCATAGGTTTGGGGCATTCGAAGTCTGTAGCTCAACGCATTTGGAAGTAGTCTATGTGACATCAGTGCCCAACAAACTTGTCCAGCCCAATGGACCGCACAATTGGAAAATGCCATTGGGATTGGAAGCAATCAATTGTTGTTGCTACACCTCCTGCAAGATTTCATGTTAATAGAGGGACCAGGAGCCGGAGTTTGAGAAAACCACAAGATTAAACTTCTTGAAGCATCCAAACTTGATATGATGGAGTTTGGTGCTATATTTCTCTAATACTATTCTTAGTTGAATCTTCCTCTAACACCCCTTTTACAAATTGGGGTTCACTTTATGATTAACTCTAATATCAGTAGGATTTGGCTCTTTAGTAGAGGATTGACATTGACATTGAGGACTCTGGAGATTGCTCGAAACCAGTTGGTTGGCGTTCTCACAAGAGAGGTGGAGTGATGAGAATACCAAGCAACTCTTGTGGTCAGGGCTTCAGGAGTACGTTAGAATCGCTTCCAATGCGCTAAGACCCTCATCAGAATTAAGAAAGAATTAAGAAAGACTCTCACGTACTGACTCTCAAGAGCAAGCCTTGGATTGCTTCGACATGGCAGCTAGGGGTTCATTCAAAAGTATTTGCTCAAACATAGAAATACCTAAAAGCAAAACTTTTTCTAGTCCCACTATCTCAATGGTCAAATGACTAAAGGAAATTGATGATGAGATTGTTAGAAAACTTTAGAGAAATGCACCCCAAGTGGTTTCATGGTATTGTGATGCTTTAGTAATATTTTATAAAAAATTTAAGTTGAAAACATAGAATAGCCTCTATATAATATTAAACTTGCCTTGAATGGACATCCTTGAAGCACAAAGTGTCTCACTGTTTCACTGGTTGCTTAGAAAAAATCTTCACTTTGCATAGATTGCTTTTGAAAAGTTGTGATGGTTTTGAGTTACAAAAGTATTTCACGGCCATTTTTTAGGTGTCAAAGAATGAAAAATGTTGCTTTTAGGTGTTTCTACCTTGCAGAAGGCAAGTTGGGTGGGTTGTCAATTCCTTGCCTAGCAAATTATTAGGTGGTGTTGGTTTTGTACTATTTAACCCCTAAAGGACAAAGTGTGTTTTTTGGCAACATAGCAATTTTGGGCAGCTCACTACGAATGGAATTTATATTTTTTTTCTTTGAAACTTTCATACAACACGTGCCCGAGGAGTAGCTTTAAGGCCCAACAATTTTCATAACTTTTCACTACATGGTTAAAAAGTTATTGCATGATATGTCATTTTCAATCCTTCACGGACAGCAAAACAAACTTCTTTAAAAATCACTTTTTAAGAAAAAAAAAATTTGAAATTGGTTCTTTAGATTTATATGTACACGGAAAGCTTTGAATCATTCCATTTAGATCTATGAGTCAAAAGTTATGAGGATTCTTAGTTTAAGGGTAGTTATGGAATCTCAACTCTAAAATAAACTTTGAAGTCCTTTATTTAACTCAATTTTCAATATTTTTGAAAAAAAATAAAAACATTGGGTGTAGATTGTTTATTACAACATTACAAATGTTGGGATTGGCATTTTTCAATTCCATAAATAAATTCTTCACAATTTAGTGTTTTGAATCATTCTCTACCTCTTCCTACTTACTATTTTTTTCCTATATGTTGTACAATTCCAAATGATCTGAAATTTTTCAATCATGTAGACAACTTGCTTTGAAGAATGAATCCAAAGAAGCACCACCATTTTGGACATTTTTTCATACAAATGTGACCTTGTGAAGGGCAGCTGCCGGGTTTTTTGCAAGGACAAAAAAAGGATTTTTGTCAATTCAAACACTATTATCTTGCAATCCACATGGTGAAATGTTCTGAGATTTTTTCCACGTCTTCTTAAACAAGTTTACTACAAGATCCTAAGGTTGCATGTGTCCAAAAATTATTTTTTTTCTAAAATTTGGCACTAGTATTAGAAATGGCAATTTTGGAGCGTTTTGGTGAAAACATAGTCAAAAACATTTAGGGGTTAATCGCCTTTGAAATTATATGTTTCTTTGTGTGCCACCTCCCGTCCCAAACCCGGAGTTGTTTTTCATTTTGTATGGTGGATTCCACTTGTACTTTAATGGAAAAAATGGCATACTTTTGAATATTCTTAAAGAGACGTTCTTCAAATATAATATCCTAGGGTCAAATTTGCTAGGCCTTATATGAAGTAGTTTATTTTTTAGGGATGTTTTCATTTAATACATGAAATTGCATTTTCTTCGAATTTCATTTTTTTTTTACATGTCATTGAGCTTTTCATTGTTAAAAATTCTGGACATTGTTATAGCACAAGATGATCAAATTCTCCTCCTTTTGCAATTTGTGATGATTTTTTTGATGGTAAGTGTTGAAATTTGTACTTGGAAATGTTGTCTTGCAAAAATCTTGAATTTTTATAAATTTAGATTATTTTCATTACCATTTCCTACACTATTCAATTGTACCAGGGGCCTTATAATTTCCGAACATTTCAGTAAATGCCATTTTGAATTATTTTTTGAATTATTTTTTACCGAATCTGATCACAGCGTAGGGTAATTCGAAGCCAGCTTCCATGCAGTAAGTTACATCCCATGTTGAGATACCTAAATATTTTGAATTTTTTACTTAGTTGGTTCAAGTGTGAGCGATTTCTGTGAACCATCTAGACCTTACCATGTGAACCCGATCCCTGACAAATTCCCTCATTGAACATAAGGGAACAAATCCCTCGGAGTTTCCTCTTTCATTTTCGAAATTAGCAAGTGAGCTTATTTTTCGCCTGCTCCCGGACTGAAGGCTTCGCAAGTTCGCCATTGTCAGTGGAGATCCTTTTTACATAGTGTATAAAAACTATTAAAAGAAAAGCGATGGTATTTTGTTGGGTTTTTTTAAGCCCCGACTTACTTCAACATTTTTAAGCCCTGACTTACTTAGTAAGACAAATATCTGAACCTACTAGGTCCTGAAAGGCCAACAAAAAATCTCATCAATTTTTATTTAGTTGTAAATGTATGAATTCAAATACAGTACGTGAAGGTCTAATAGTACTCAATTGGATTTCAACATCAGATTCTCAAGGGTCCATGTCACATCCTACCATTCACAAGGTGACATGTGACACTTTTTTACAAAAATGACTTAACTTGTAATGAATCAACATAGGGGTAGACATGTTATCAATCACATAGGACATAGGAAAAGAAAACACAACAATGTCACTTATGAATTGAAAGATTATAATGTTTAATCATAATTCATGAAGGTGATGAAATAATGAAAGTGATTTGAAGTCTATCAACATTCTTTTTGCATGTCAAATTTAAACTAACATCATGAAAAAATTGAGATTAAAGGAGACAACATGTATAATTACAATCAATTTACGAGTTCTGAAAATTGTTCTATAATTTTTTTAATGAATTTCTAATGTGATTTTTCTCCAAGATTTAGTTCTACACCAAGATCCTTTAACTCTAAAAAAAAATTCAAGATTTGCAATGGACACCCTTCGGCAAAAATAGAAAAATAGAAAAATAGTTTTAAAATTGAATTATTGATGCTACAAATAGAATTAAAAAGGTATTCACCTTCAAAAAATTGGACTAAAACAGGTACTCCATAATTTGGTAAGATTTAATGTAGCTTCAACCTTAATCTCGACACCAAAATGTGATGATTTGGGCATTTAGAGGATAAATGTTTCCTTTGTAATTCAATATGCTCTTCATTATAGTGTGAAGCTCACTCATATTGTTATACACCAGGTTTAGTTTATTGACTTCGTAATTATCCAATGGGAGGAGTGAGTTTGAGTAGCTTCCTTACTTGAAAAGTGAGGCAGTGTTGTTGTTTGTTCTGCATGAATTAAGGTGAGTATCTACTTTTTCAAGATCTAAGGATGGAGCCCTAGAGTACCTTCGATGTTGTGGACTGCAAATATGCAATCTTGACATTTCTCGCGCGGCATTAGAGGCATTCCCTTTGCTCTGGAAATTTGTGCTCGATTCTCCTCGAGGGAGATCATCACTGGCATCACACCCAGAAGACCGACATTGTCGCAAGGGCTAGTACTTCTCTAGCAAACACATACATTTGTTGATTGCTGATCGACTTTGCATTCCAGGTTTTCCAAATATGGCCTTGCTTTGGCAGATTTGTTGTGATTGTTGTGGTTTAATTTTGGAAAACATTCATGTATGTGTGGCCATTAATTCTTACCAATTTTGCTCAATTGTGTGGTCTGATACTCTACACTCGGGTATGGGTAGGCGTAATTAACTAATATGGACCTTTCATTGTAGTAAGTTACCTCAACATTGTAATTTTGTCACTCAAAAGGAGAACGTAATCTTTGAATGTGTCTCAATGGCAGGAGTGTTCTGAAAGGACTCTCTATTGTACCCCAAATGATCGCTCTCTTTGCATGCTTTCACTCGATCTTACTCTCGACGAGGTCTTCTCGCGGTTGAAAACACCGCTCACACCTGCAGTTTCACCATACCTTATTCTTGGTCACAATTTAGTGTCACCCGGACTGCAAAGCTCAATAGCTAGGTTTCTCGTATAAATCCGGGTTTTCTCCTTTGCAATATAGTCCCTTTGTCTCAAAATAAGACCGGTGTTCGTTTGTAAAATACAAAGGAAACACCGGTCTTATTTTGAGACAGAGGGAGTAACTTACAGTCGACACTTACTGTAATGATCGTTTGTGCTTATTAATTTAGATTACAGTGCACATGTGTGTGTCTTGAGTTCATTGGTATTAGAGCGAGCGACAAGATTGCTCCATTGTCTAAAAAACAATTCCTTGAAGTTATGCTCCGGAGATCTGAAGTAGTGAAGCCGCGCGCTTATTTAGTTCCTACGTACTGTGAAAGTTTATTGAGAGAGAAAAACAAATTAAAGCAAGAGTAATGGGGGAATTGAAGGCTCCAACACAACGTATATTTCGAAAAATTAACAGACAAGCTGAAGGGCTTGACGAACTGTTTTGTAATGGGTGATTGAATGAGAGCCGAGGGACAATGGTCAGTTACGGAATCGGAGCAAAAAACACGAATACTTATTATGCAGTTGGAGATCAAACGCTAGACTGAAGTTCAAGTTCAACTGATATTTCGTTAAAATGGCGGTATTCCACAAACTTGGCACTTTCACATTTAGATCATGAGGTTTGAAATCTGAACCTGTCCCAGAAATGAATGGAAAATGGAGTATGAAATTCCACCATTCTAATAAAATTTCCCATCTACAAAAGAAGATGACCTCAATGTATAGATTGATCATATTATCAGTTGCAGATGATTTCATTGATTTGGTTGCAAGATACATACACTGCAAAAGCTTGGCAATGATCATTCCAATCTAAGGACCAGCTAGTTGCAAGGAGCAGAGAGAAATTGCAAAAAACAATTGTACTATTTCTTGCTTTGAACACCATGGAGGGCGAGGGAGGGGGGCGAAGCCCTCTTCACATTAAAATGAACACAAGAAGACAAATCAGAGGAGGATGGGAGGCACAGTGAAGTGCCAAGTCCCAGTTCCGGAAGTACAAAAGAGCGGTGTCCATTCCGCAGCAAAGGTAAGTTCAATGCTAACTAGATTTTCTTTGTTTTTAATGACAGTGTGGAAATGTTTCCATATTGCCATGCCTGCATGTAAAGTAGAGATCCAAGTAGAGCTAATGATTCTATTAGTGCTAATCTCTTGATCTCCATATCGTTTACTTCATCTGTTCATTCAAATGTGCCAAATGAGGAAAGTTCTCATAAGGTCCCAGGATTGGTGTTGGTAAACATATTTGTTGATCTTTCCTTCGATCGGAACTTCAAAGTATCCAAGAAGTGCCTGTTGAAGCGATTCAATCTTATAATCTTGTGTGGTTCGTGCCAGATTGTTGAATTTCATCCATAAGTCCCGGATGATGGGACAGTCCCAGAAGAGATGAGTCATGGACTCCATTGTGTTCGGACACAAGCTGCAGCCAACTTGCGCTCCAGGTATCCTCCAAAAAAGCCAATCTCCCGTAACAATGCTTTTGTTCAGTGCTTACCTTATAAACATTGCTTGTTTTTTGGGTCTACTATTATGCCATAGGAATCTGTATACTCTTCTGACGTCTGCATCTTCAAAACCTTGATTAACTAGTTCTTGCACACCTATAGGTCTCTCTCCTTTAGTCTTTAGACCCTGTTTGTAGCCTCGTCTAGCTGTATATACATAGAAAGGTGTTTCCATAAACTTATCAAATTTGGTCTAAAACCATTCACTTGGGTCCCAGTGAAGGTCCATCAGTGATCCACTTTGTACTACCCATACCAGGCTGGGCTTATCCAGCACCTCCTATGGGTTACACTCATAAAATGAGCGTGATTGAGAGCTCCATGTGACCACCCGTGCATGCTGTAATCCCGTGGTTGGCAGCTGAAAACTTCCTTCCTCTTGTACTAGAATCCCTTTCCCTTGATCAAGGTTGAACTTGGTCACTTTATGTTCATCTGAATTTGTCAACCTGTAGTGATAGAACTGAGAACTCCCAAGTAAATGAAGCCACGAGGTCTTTCCTCTTACTGGGAATGCCCTCGGGTCCCAAGGAATGTGGGTTATGATTTTCAGCTGCTTGCTTCGTCCTTCTTCTATAACTGCACCTCTCTAGGGTAGGTTCCTTTGAATATCTGTCATGCGGAGCCAATCCGCTTTAGTGCTATCCCATAGATCTTTGACTTGTGTAATTCCTACTTTGGCCCATAGATGTAGCCCCAAGTTCGGTCCCATGCCCAACGGAACTCCTTCAGCTTCAACTATCAATGGGTTTCCGAATAGAGGCTGCCTCAAAACGTTTTCTATGATTTCTGGATTTTTTTGGGTTAGGTTACCCTTCACCGAGACAAATGCTTTGAGACAAGCAGCTAGTAAGTGAGAGTGATTTGCCTTCTTTACCCCTTTGCTGTAGAAGAGCCAGTTTGGTGATTCCTGCCATTTTGCGTCTCCCAATGGTTTGCTAGATGTGATCTTGCTTCTAAGGAGTTTCTTCCAAGGCTCCTCCCCGGGTGCTAATCCCCTTATTACTAATTTTGCCAATAGTGCCCTAGTTTGTAGGAGAGGGTCTATTAATTGGATTCCCCCTTTTTGTTGTGGTAAAATGCAAGCCTTCCATTTAACACGGGATGTGCATTTGCCTTCATCCAATCATCCCTCCCTGTCCATAAGTATTGTGTCATAAGGCCCCGAAAAATGTCACAGTTCTTGACCGACAGTCTACAACAGGCTGTCGTGTACCAACAGAATGCCAACAGAACCTAGTTTATAATAATTACCCTTCCGGCCGTAGAGATCATCTTGGCCGCCCAAGACCTTAATTTTTTCTTAATTGTTGTCAGAAGTGGTGCTGTATTAATGTCCAGCGGTAAATGAAATCCTATCAGAGGTCTCAGATATTGCACCCCTGTTTCCTCTGGCACCCATTTAACTCCCAGGTCCGCTCCCCAAGAGAAATTCTGATTGTTCTTGGATGCCCAAATCGCAAATGTTTTATCCCAGTTCAGTTTCGACCCAGAGCCCAGACAAAAGATAGACAGTACCTCGTATGCCTTTCTTAAATTTTCGATGGTGCCTAAAAGGTAGAGCGCCGTGTCGTCCGCATATGACGCATCCATCATAGTAGACTGTCTGGTAGCTTAAATCCTCGTACTCCGTACTTGTTGTCTTCTAGCATGTATCCCAATGAGTCCAGAACCACCACAAAGAGAAATGGTGCCAATATACTACAACAAAACTAGTGTTTTATGACTGCAAAATATGACTGCAATGAGTCGTAAAATCGAAAAATATGACTGGCCACAGAAATCACTGTAGATGACTGCAACATGACTGACATGAGTCATTACTAACGAGTCGCTTCGGACATCAATCATATTGGCAGTCATATTTTTTGGAGGGTATAATTATCCATAATTAGCTGTATTTTGCCAACAAGGCGTATACTTTGACTATCTTTGAGGGCTTGATTTTTTTGTGAGTTGTCCGGGCAAACAAAAATAAATCCTACGTGGCATGTAACTCCATGTAGTCATTTTGTTGGCTGACGTGGAATATGACTGCAGTCAGTCATATTTTTTGTAGATGTGAAATATGACTGAGTCATATTTTGGTTGATGTGGTAGTTCATATGGATGTCATTGGTAGTTTATGACTAATTGCAGTCATATTTTAGAAAATATAAAGTCATATTTTGAAAAAGACTCCATCTAGTTAAAAATGAATACATGTGATTTTAGAGATATATAAGAGATAATTATATTGGAAAGAGAGAATGTAAGAAGGAAAGCAACTCTCTTCATTGACATTTATTAGTCACCAATGCAAAACATATATACCACAATGAATCATTTACAAAATCCAATAAGGCCTAATTCCTTACAATAATGTGAAGATGGCTCTATTGAGTTGCAAGTAGCCTCCAATGACTTTGTTTCAACTTTTGGTGCCTGCATAAACAATTAAAGAAATGGGAGGTTAATTTTTAGTGAATGAACAACAAAGCTCAACCTTCAAAGGCTTACAGTAACACAAAATATGTAGCTCAAGTTTAGGGTAGGAAAAACAAGAATGGTGATGGAGAAAAAAAAACAAAAAAACAGACAAGTACTAAGAGATAACAACAAGCAAGAGTTAAGATGCAATAAGAAACAAGAAGCAACAACTAAGACACAACAAGAAACAACAAGCAACAACTAAGACACAACAAGAAACAACAAGCAACAACTAAGAAACAACAAGCAACAACTAAGACACAACAAAAAACAACAAGCAACAACTAAGACACAACAAAAAACAACAAGTAACAACTAAAACACAACAAAAAACAAGAGTTAAGATGCAACAAAAAAAAAACAAGAAGCAACAACTAAGACACAACAAAAAACAACAAGTAACAACTAAAACACAACAAAAAACAAGAGTTAAGATGCAACAAAAAAACAACAAGAAGCAACAACTAAGACACAACAAGAAACAACAATTAAGATGTAACAAAAAACAACAACAAGCAAGAATTTAAAATAAACAAGAAGAAGCAAAAAACAAAAACTAAGAAGAAGAAAGAATTAAAATGCTAAAGAAAGAAAGAGTTTAGATGCAACAACAAGAAACAAGAAGCATGATTAGAACTAAGAAGCAATAAGAAAGAAGAGTTAAGATGCAACAAAAGACAACAACTAAAAAGCAAAAAATAAGAAACAATAACAAGTATGAGCTAAGAGACAATAAAAGGCAAGGAAGAAGGGTCAAAAGAAGTGGCGGCTAGGGTTTCAAGACCCTAAAAAGTGGTAGTTAGGATTTCAAAATCCTAAAAAAGTGGCGGCTAGGGTTTCAAAATCCTAAAAAATAGGTGAGTAGGATTTCAAAATCTTAAACAATGGCTTGTCCAATTTTTTTTTTAATTGCCCAAATTTTTCTTGGGTTGCCCAAAACAAAAAAATGTCACTACCATGAAATATGATTGACAATATGACTTAGCGTTCCCAAAACATGTTTCCTATGTTCCCTATGAAGTACTTTGGTGTTCCTAATGGTCGTATAGTATATACTTGTAAAGTAAAAGGCCCAAAAATGACTGACAGTCATATTTTGCAGTCATATTTTCCCTCAAGGTGTTGACCTTCAAGAATATGACTACAACTAGTCGTCAGTCATCCTCAGTCATATTTTTGCAGTCATAAAATACCCGTTTTCTTGTAGTGAATGGGCAACCTTGTCTCACAGATCATGTGAGGTCAAATGCTTCTCCAATCTTACCATTCACTATAACTGATGAGGAGACATTGCTGTAGAGAGAAATTACTCCCTTGACAAAATCCCCATGGAACCCTTGTTTCTCCAAAACATCTCTCATGAAGTACCAAGAAATGCGGTCATAGGCTTTTTCAAAATCCAACAACAGTAGGGTGAGGTTTTGTCCAGATTCTTCTGTGTAGTGCATAGACTCCTGTGTTAGGAATATATTGTCTACGATGCATCGCCCTGGTATAAATCCTGTTTGGTTGGGACGGATTATCTCCGGAAGTATTTTCTGTAACCTATTTGCCAAAACCTTGGCTACTACCTTATAAAATGATGATAACAGAGTGATGGGTCTGAAATTCTTGATCAGAGATGCGTCACCCCCTTTAGGAATTAACGAGATAATGCCCTTGTTGTGTCCACTGGACAGCTCTCCTTTAGCTAGAACCTCCTGCACAGCTTTGAGCAAATCTCCTTCTACAGCCTCGGTACATAGTTTAAAGAAATCCGTAGGTATCCCGTCATCCCTTGGTGCATTTCCGGATGTAAGTGACTTGATGGCCTCCTGCAGCTCTACGAGGGACAGCTCCTTGCTAAAATTGTTGTTTTGAGTCTCTGAAACTACCCTTGGAACGTTCTGTAGAATTTGTTCCCTGGCCGTCATAATTTCCAATGTCTCCGGGCCTTTTGAGTACAAGTTTTGGTAAAAATCTATGACTGCTTTCACCTTTTCTTGTTGCCCTGTTCCTACGGAGCCATCTACCATCAATTGCGTGATTCGGGAGCGTTTGTGTACATCTTTGAAGACGTCGAAGAACTCTTTTGTGCAGTGGTCCCCGTTCTTCATCCATCTTGCCGATACAGCATGGTACTATGCCTCTAATGTCTCAATCGTGAGATTATGTAGGGCCGTTTTAGCTGCATCCAGTCTGAGCGTAATGTATATGTCTCCCGGGTGCCGAGTTAGCAAAATCTCCACTTTCTCCACGTCCCGTAGTGCCTTGTGCTCTAGGCGGTACTTGGCCGCCCTCCACTCCTTATTGATTTTGTTTGCCTCTTTTACCGCCTTCTCCTGCGCACTTTGAACCCAGTCCATCCAAGAGTGTCCTGTCTCTAGCCGGTCTCCTGCACTCCAAGATTTCTGTAACCTTTCCCGCGCCGCTTCATTGCGTAGAACCTCCACCATCCTCTGTTTCTTCCTGGCTTTCAGTTTGGTTAGTGAAAAGAGCTGGAACTGTACCGATGAGTGATCTGATATTTTTGTGTGTGGATGCGACGTCAACCCACCCTCCGCCGATCACCCAAATCCGATGAGAGGTATATACGATCCAGCCTTGCACCTCTTCGATCGGTGCCTACTTTGTTATTTCCCCAAGTAAAAATCTTGGGTGAAGATTTGCGGATTGAGTCGGTTTTTCACGTATCTTCAAGCCTGTAGTGATTGAAAAGTCTCGTCCACGCTGCCCTCTTTCTCTGATTGGTGCTTGTGCATCCCCGGGAGCTACCCAGCCGATCGTTCTCCTCCTCTACCATGTTGGAATCGCCTGCCAGAATATATCCCTGTCCGGCTACATTGGCGTCTACAATTTTGTTCCAAAACGTAGCCCTGTCATGTGATGTGCCTGGTGCATACACATTGATAATAGATAGCATAAAGTTATTAGAGGATTGAATGGAAATGTATTGGGCCCTTCCCTCCACCAAAATGCCTTCATCCACCACCGAGGATGCCAGGTTTCTAGCGACGAGAATCCCCGTACCCGCTCTCCATCTGCCCGTGCCGCGGTCACTTTGTATGGCCGGATTCCAAGCCCGGTGCCCATTCGGGAAGGGGAAGCTCCTTGTTTTGCCACAACACCTGCTCTTCTTCATCCAATGTTCCTGAAATAACAGAATTTGCGGTTGAATGGTCATTCTGTCAAAAATTCTTCTGATGTGAACTTGTTTTTCGGACCCCTTGGTACCCACTCCCGCTCCACGAATGTTCAGAGTGGCCAACAAAAATCCGAGGTCCATCAAGATTCCGCAAAGGGTATGGCCTCCCTAAGCAGATTTTGAACGTTTGTATCCGCTATCTATCGTACTTGATGGCTGATTCCTGTTTTGAGCATTGTGTTTTGGCCTTCTTCTGCAGCAGCTATGGGGATGCTTGTATGCCGGGTTGCCACCTTGCTGTGCCTTCAGCGAGGTCCTCAACCCCCATCCATTCTTTAAACAAAATGTTCACTTTTGCTCATCCCCGCCAAGCAGCTATCTTTGCGATCTCTTCCGGTAACCACCACAAGCAGTTCACTCCCCTCAAGCACTTAGCTTTCTACGTGACCTTAATCGCTGCCGCCACCGTGAGTTCATGTGAACTTCCTTTGTTGTCCCATCTAGCCAACCAAGAGATGGATTCCCACATGTGTAGATTTGGTGGTTTGACTAGGTGGCTCTTAAGGTAATCCTGGATCGCTTTAAAGATATGTGTTCGAATCTTGTCCTCTTGAGCATTCTTGTTCGTGAAAGCTAGTTTCAATGGATCTATAAGCCCTCGAGTTTCTCCCAAATTGTCCAATAAAACTGCCGAGTCGTTGCCTTTATCCTTATAAATGATCGGCTAGATTGAGAGAAATCTCTGCCCTTGTTCCGGTAAACCCAGTCCTAGCGTTGAGAATGCAGCTCCCAGTGATCCTGCCGACCATGCTTGCCACCAATCCCCAGACATATTTGTGGTCTGGGCGTCTAGCGCTTCGATTTCTGTGACCAGAATCGTCCTTCAATCGGGTTTTTTGCCAAAAATTCGTGTTGGTTCTGCGATTTGTCCATCTTGTCTTCCACCGGCTCTTCGTCCGTCGGTCCTCTGTCTGCAGACCCTGTATGCTCAACTTTGGCCGAGGCTTTGTTTGTGACCTCCTTTGTTGGTGTCTCTGCGGCGATCTCAGTCTTCTGTTGGAGCAGTCTCTTTCTCATGCTAGATTTCTTTTTTTTAGTTTTGATCTCTTGAGCAATTTTTCCTAAGAGAGGGAATTAGTTTTCAGGGAGTCTTTGCATACTTTCGAATGGATTGGCTGATCGATCCCTAGGTGAGCACTGTCCTGAGCTGCTTTCTCCCCCCCCGCCATGCAGTTGGCGGTATCATTTCCTCCATCACTTGATCTGTAGCTCTGATCTTTGTCCAGGGTGCGAGTGCCAGCCCCGGGGGTAGTTGCAGCTCCGCAATCTTGATCGTATCCGTTACATTCTCCTGTGTTTGTTCTAGCTGAACATTAGATTTGGCCACCCACTGAGCTTGCGATTTGTTACCTTTCTTGGCCTTGTCTGTATGCTCCCTGCTCCCTTCCATCTTCTTAGACTTCTTTATGACCATCGTGAAACCTTTCTGAATAAGATATGATTCCTTTGTCTTCTTCTCCTCCTGTGGCCCCGGTTTTTTGATGGAGTTTTTCAAGTCTTGCTTGTTTTTTCCGTTCAACGAACAGTTGGGAGCAGCATGTCCAAATTTTCTACACCTATTGCATTGATTTGGAAGGCCCGAATAACTACCCCCCTGGTCTGCGAAGTAAATTTTCTTGGAGTCCTCCCCTATTGACGGTACCCTAATGTATCCCGCTAATGTTGATATCTCCTTCACCCTAATGAAAATTAGCGAACCCGAAGGTCGTTTGCATGCAATATTGTCCAGTTCAATTTCTTGAACCTCCCCGATCAAAGAAGCAAACTTGCGAAGCCAGTCATGTGTCTGAAACACCGGGTCCAAATCTGAAAACTGAACCCTGATGATGTGCCCGGACTGTATTTTGGCCGGCGGCGTTTCTGTGGAGAATCCCCCAGTCCTAGGCCGAAATCGAACGAACTTCCCCTCTAGTTTTTTGACCTCTAACTAGACACATATGTCCGCTGCATCTGCATGCTTGAATTCTATTCTAAAGAAACCCTTAGATAGCATTTGTAGTGAAGCAAACTGATCCGCTAAGCTGTCCGACAGAAATTGGGATAAAATTGCAAAGCCCGGAGAGATCCCGAAAATTTTACCTAGTACGGTCCTTTTGTGTTGCTCCGATCTTGTGTCCCTTAGCTTGATCAGTTTCTCTTTGGACAGCTCCAACATCACCTTCCACTCCGCATCCACCTTGGTCGTTTGGTCTTCATGTTTGTCCTCAGCTATATGCATTGCATGATACTGTTCTTGCTCTATATTTTGTTTTTGGACGTTTGATGACGTCCACCCTGCACTGTTCAGCTCGGGAGCTGCGCACCATGATCCTTCTCCATCTCGTAAGCTCTGTGTGAGCCTAGTTCGTCAAGAAACTTCCTATGCAAAATAACAGCGGCTCTGCCCGCGAATTGCGATGCAAGCCTAGGGTTTCAACAGTCATCCGAAGTTTACTATTCTAGCAGCAGGAATTGTTCTAAACTCTCTACCCGATGTCTAAAGTCTCCAGGCTAATCGCTTCTTTCAACATGCAGCCCCATGCCCCCTTACTGGAACATGCGAGAGAAAATTCGCCTGAAAAAATCCTAATTGCGGTATCCGAAAATCTTCGCCCTGTGACCGATTCTGCAATTTCGGCGCCTCCTTGGTTTCGCTAATCTGTGCTTGCGACCCCTATTCTGCCCTTCTCTGATGCTTGTGGTAACCTTCTTTACAGAAGGAATCCACCCGCAGATCAGATTGGTCCAGAAATGTGAAACTGGCGTCGCACCCCTAGTTCACAGAAGCGAAAGACTGCGCCGATCCGAACTTGTTTAATTCCCATCCGATTCCAACTATTTCAGGCTTGTTGTGTCCGTGATTACATGCTCGATTGGAAGATTCAATATCATAACTTAAATCTCTGCCAAAATGCTCTCAAATCCTGAAAGAGCTGAGAAAAAGTAGTTTTTGCGACCAAAAAGTCGACGCTCCGAAAATTGCGAACCAAAACCACGGGGAGGAGAGGAGAGAAAAATGATGGTACTTTGCTACTCGGATAACCGTAGTAATTCTAGAGCTAATACGTGCACATTGCACAAACTCCCGACTCCTTTTTATACTATTTCTTGCTACCCATAGAATGGCACTATTTTTTCCTTGCTTTTTGGTCATACTTTTTTATTTAGACGTGTAAAGGAACTCAAATTCATATCAAAGGTAGATATGACCATTATACATATTAGACCATTTTTTCATATTTAAAAAAATACTATTATTATTATTATTTAAATACCCCAAATTGGATGTTGGTATGTCAACATCTAATAGCCATTTTAGAGGTTTCTAGTACTATTTTGAATCCAAAAATGAAAATTTGAATCTACGGTCATGTACAAGGGTAATATATATTGATCAAAATAGTTTCTAAGAATAATATTTATCCATCTTGCACATGTATTCAGAGTATTCTATTTTTGTATCATCACATAGATTGTGAATTATTTTTTTATCAAGATATAACTATTTGATTAGAGGCCCCTTTAGGTTGAAAATAATAGGCATATCTTATTTTATTTTCTTGAAACTTTTTCTATTTTCTAAACATGCAAACAATCAAATATCTATTGTCTTAAAAAATTTAGTTTCTTTATTTGTGCATAGCTTTTACATAATTTTTATTGCCCTAAAATTTGAGAGAATATTATTTTTAGTATTATATTAATTGTCAATGTTTTTTTTAAATACTTCAAAAGTTTTTTTCTCCAAATACAACAAATAAAAAATCCTACTACTATTTAAGAAGACAAGAATATATAATACAAAAAACTCAAAGGTGTTTTTTAATAGTGTAATACAAAGGTTAGCAACAATGCTCCAAAATTTGTGTTGGCAAGATTGAGGTTTCCATCATCTTGCATTCAATATATACTATCACTGTATCTTAAATTTTTTCAAAAAAAACTAAGAGCCTCTAAGAGGCACTAAGAAATCCTAGGGATTAATAGGGGACTTTAAGAAGCCACATATTTAGTTTAAAAGAGTCTCTTGAAGGTTTCAAATAGCCACTCACAATATTATAGAAATTACCTAAGAAACTAGGACAATATACTTAACATTGAAGAAAATTTGCCCTCTACAAACTTTAAGTCCAAAAGATCTTCAAAGAAATTATCCAAGATGATGGAGGGTATATGTTCGTGACAATCAATCAACTTCCGGCACAACTCTCGACATTCCACATAAACTAGGCAAGCCTAACATCTTTTGGACTAGCAAAATCTAACCAAAGTATCACTCTCCTCAATTGAAGCCAAGTGTAAGATCCTAATTAATGCCTCAAAAGACATTCTAGACTACTAAAAGTATTAAAAAAATTTGGAATAGATTCATCAAAAGTTCAAAACTAACTTCATTGATGATAGATAACCAATCAAGCATATAACTTGTCAAGAATCTAATATTACATTCACGAACAAAACATATTGGAATTCAACGGCATTTTATTTGAGAAGCCTCCACCAACAAAGGAAATATCAAAGTTTATTATGCCATCAAGCCACTACCCTACCACTACACTACACAAGTTTTATCTCTAATAGATATAGAGCATGAGTCCTTCAAAACACAAATACTATAACTATTCAAACTTAGCAAATTTCTCCCTGACCCAAGTTGGGAGTATACTAATCATCAATTAATTATGCCTACTGGACATGATCTCCAAAATGCTATTCAATTGGTCAAATTTTGTGATTTGTGAAAGCCTCTATAATTTTTGTCATTTAGTTGTTGAAACAATTTATTTTCATTGTCCAATGTCTAAATTTGGATTTTCTTGTACCTATTTCAAAGTACTTTTGGATGCACTTCCAATGAAAGAAATTTCAAATTCTATATCAACCGGTGAAAAAATTAGAAGTGTGTTTGGAGGGACTGTATACTAATCTAATTGAAGATGCTTTCAAAGATTACAAGAGGAAATTGTGCAAATGGTATAGTAAATGTTGCATGCCATTAACATAATTTTCCTTCTGTAGGTATGATTTGCAATGCCATTCAAAAAAATTCCAGCCCTACAGAAGGTTGCAAAACTGCATGGCAATAGTGCAATTACAGGGGAATTTTTAAAAAAAAATAAGGAATTTGACGTGGCACTACTAGTGCCACGTCAAATTGTTGATTTTAAATTAAAAATTAAAAATACTTTTTGGAAAAAAAAATATTAAATTTATAAAAAATTAAAAATTTAGTATGTGCACTGCAAGGGGGTTGAAAATGAAGATCAAACAGCCTTTAGCAAGGTTCAGATGTTTTCTAGTGCTTTTAATTTTTTTTTGTCTCTTTGCTTGCTTCATAGGACTATTTAATTGTCCCACATTCAACTTTACATTTCAAGTGTCAGTTTAATATAATTTCAATACAATTTGTATAATAATATATTTAAATTCTAATTTCACTTCAATCAAAAGTGAACAATGTTTTAGGGTGGTTGCAAGAAAGACCAACCAATTTTGGTAGTGTTCTGGATAGTACTTATAGTTTTGGGGGGAGTATTTTAAAATTATAAAAGTAATTTTTAAAATACATGAAAAACATGTCCAATGTATACACCTTTAAGAAGAGATACTCTAAAAAGGAAAAGCATAGAAAAAGTAGGAGAAATAGAAGAGTGCAAAATCTCAAGAAAATAGGTACTTTGACGTTTTAATTTGAAAAAAATAGGAAAAATAAAAATTCAAAACACTAAAAAATTCCATTTGGGAGAACTTTATGATAAAGAGATTCTACCCCCAAAACAATCTCAAAAATATCTTCAATGTTCAAAAGTGCGCTTGCAAGGGAGCCCTATTAGCACACATTTGGATGACACAATGCTTATATATTTTTGGAAGTTGTTGTCATTGCAATTAAGATGAGATAATGACACAATATTCCATATCACTATCCATGTCTGTGTATTGTATATCATATATTCATATATATTTGTATAACATGGATTCATATATTCATATATATTTGTATAACATGGATTCATATATTTCATATTTATTTTATTAAATATATATTGTCACGCAATTTGTCAGGACATCTTGTCACGAATATGATCACAATTTCATCTTCAATACTTCATCACGTCGTCCCAAATGTTTATCATCTAGTTCTGTAAGACTTTGACCGGGTATACACTCCATATTCTCCTAAGTTTAATGTAACACTACAATAGGTCTTTGCTAGTACCTATATATATCCAATATGTTATACTCTATATTTCATATTCGAGATCGACATGGGGATTCAATCAAAATATTATTTTGTGCAATTCATATTGACAGTCTGGAAAGGGGGACTAAATTTTTTGTAAGGACGTTGACAGTCTTGGATTTTTTGAGGGAAAGGGGGGGGAGGGGGGGCCAAGTCACTAGCTCCCACCGGAAGCCAGGCCATGCGGGCGCTAACCGGTGGTGGGGATGCCACCCGATTGGGCCCATTGTTTGGAGTTGGTTGCCTTTGATCACGTAGCAAGTCCATCATCACCACCAATTAGCGCCCGCACAGCCTGGCTTCCGGTGGGAGCTAGTGACTTTGGGAGGGGGCAAGCAAGGGTGTAATAAGGTAGTGTGCTGTAAAAGCGACCCTCTCCTTCAAACCGGCCCTATAATTAGTTGTAGAATGGATTGCAGGTGATCCTTGAATGGACCACTTTAGCTATTGAATGCATCAAGGAAAATTTGTTTTTCTATTGCAAGAGCGAATCATTGACCTTGATTTCCTCAAATCACTTTAGAAGTTGCAAGGGGACAGATTTTGGGAAACCTAGGGTCACACATAGGTACCTACAACAGAAATCTTTGAAAATTCATAACTAATTCAAAAATGCTTCAAAAAATATGAAATCACTTGTGTTACGTTCGGCATCTATTTGGCTTTCTCTGAAAAATGAGCTAAAAATATTTTTAACCATGAAAACCTATAAAAAAGGCGAATTAGCCCTTAAAGGGTCACTTTTAGAGCCTACTACCTTACTTACATCTTTTGGGTGCATATG
This sequence comes from Antitrichia curtipendula, assembly GCA_951230915.1. Lineage (NCBI taxonomy): Eukaryota > Viridiplantae > Streptophyta > Bryopsida > Hypnales > Leucodontaceae > Antitrichia > Antitrichia curtipendula. The sequence continues at coordinate 2,172,625 of OX579640.1, forward strand.
CATATGAAATAGCTTCACGTGTAAATGGAAAGTATTGAAAATATTTATTGTTCAGGTCCCCCATCAATATGAACTTAAGAAGTTGACAAACAAGTTGGTCCAGCAATCGATCCTAGCCCTCTAATTTGATCCAAATTTAGAGAGGAGTACTCTCCTCAGCCTCTCCCTCAGGCATCATTGCATCCCGAGTGTAGCCCACAACCTTGTTTTAACTTAAGTTCGAGGGTGTCAACCAATACCTGCAGGGCAGCTCCCAATGGCCTGTGTGGGCATATGCCTCAGCCACTATGTCCCCCCTCCTTTGGCCATTAGCCCATTATCCAAGGGATCCAAAAGGGCAAATAAGGGCAAAAGCAAGGCAACATCCAGGTAGGCCACCCTATTGGCAGTTCCATGTATTAAATGAGGTGGCCCAAAGTGTCACCTAAAAAGCAGAAAAACCATCATCAATGGAGGGAGTCCAAATTGAAGGAATGATGCATGAACCCAAGTACCCGACTGAACCATATTCAGGTGGAGTCGGACACTCGGACACAGGGGAAACAGTTTGATGCAGTCAGCATGGTAGAACCACCCATTGTGTCGACCAGGGACCCACCCCCAACCTGGAGGGTGTACCATTTCCAACCAAGGCTGCAATCAATTTTCAACCAAAGCTTTGAGTGTGTTTCTTCTCCTTTTCAAAGTTAAGACTAATCAAATCATGACACATGTCCCAAAGCAATGAGCAAAAAATAGTTCTTGAATGGTCGGCATTGGAAGACTCTATATGTCAGCTTAGGTAGTATGCTCTTAAAGCGACCATTTAAGGGCTGGTCCACCTTTTTCACAGGCTTCTGTGGACGAAAATATTTTCAGATCATTTTTCAAAGAAAGAAAAATAGATGTGGTACCTAATACAAGTGATTTTGTATTTTTCCAAGCATTTTTGAATTACTTATGAATTTTCAAAGATTCAGGGCATAGGCACCTATTTGTAACCATAGGTCTTCCAAAATCTGTCCACTTGCAATTTGTAAAGAGATGTGCAGAAATCAAAGACAATGATTGGCTCTTGCAATAGAAAAACAATTTTTTTTCAATGCATTCAATTGTTAAACTGGTCCATTTAAGGATCACCCCATCTCCATTCTTCACCTAAAAATAGGGGCGGTTTCAAGAAGATGGACGCTTTTAGAGCATAGGTTTGGACCAGCTGTTGGCTTCCAAAATTCATAGTAATTTCAATTCAAGGCATAAAATTACAGAAAAAATTGCAATCCCCTTGATTCTATCTTCCTACATGGCAAAAATTTACATGCTTTATATTGCTCCCAAACATGCACAAATCGCTTAACCCCTAAATGTCCAAGGCACCCAAATGTGGTATTTGTAAAACTTTGAAGTTAAATAAAACCTAACCAAGTTGCTATTTTTAGTATTTTATATTTTTGAAAAGTTCTTCTTGAAGTCTACTTTTAGCATCAAAAATCCGATCTTGGAAATAAATTATAGTGATTTTTCTACTCAAGATTTTGTGCAAGAGTACCCATTGCAATCTTGACTTCTCGTAGTGTTGAGAGCTCTTGAAAATGAGCTTCAAATACACTAGATCTTGGAGAAAATATCACATTCAAAATTCATTCAAAAAACTTGTAAAAGAGATTTTAAGAAGCCATACATTGAATGGGGTTATACATGTAAGGCCCTTTAACCTCATATTTTTTGGTCACCAACTTTTTAGATTTGACTTGTGAAAAGAAAATTGAAAGACTTCACATCAGTGATACAGATTTAAAATCCTCATGGTCAAACATTATAATCTTTCACTCCATATGTGACATTATTGTATTTTCTTTTCCTATGAGATCTATAACATGTCTAGTTTGAATTTGTACGGTTACAATTCAAAAATAATTGATACAACTTATCAAAATGTTGACATTTTGTTCAATGTAGAGCAAATTTCAAGATGCTCAAAATAGGCCTTGGGTATTTAGGGGTTAAGTGGTCGACAATGGGTGGTTCTACTATATGTAGATTCTCAAGACTAGGTCCCCCAACTGCTAAATTGAAAGACAAACTAATTATTTAGGTGAAATGAAGGCCTAGAAACTGAAAGGAGGAGTCCATTGGAGGAAGTTAATGCCATAAATGAAAATTTCCATGTTGCATATTATTTAATTTACCCCCAAGATTTCAAGGCCCTTATCCATAAAAACAAATTAAAAAAACTCAAAGAACTGCCGTTTCTATTGCAAAGAGTAAGGTCCTTTACAAATCACTCTTTTGGCACATCTAACCGTAAGATCTTACACTAGATCAGTATAAGAATATGGAGGAGAAATTTTGGAAATGATCACTATGTGAATTGTGAGACTATATTTGCATTTAAAGTGAAGAAAGCAATTTTTTGAGCATGTTCATTGATAGAGTATTTGACTTTGAATCTTTCGATGACTTAAAAATTTTGCACTAAACATTTTGATTTAAAAAAAAATTGTGTTGAAGATTTCAATTGAAAGTCTAGGACAAAAAAATTAGAGAAAGAAGAAATGATTTTCATTTTGAAATAGAAGTTGGTATGAGTCAAAAGGAAAATCTAAATTGTCAATAGCTCTAGGGTGGAATTGAAATATACTAATCCCAACAACAATATTGTTCTAGCAAGCATAAGTAACCTTGTAGAATTATTTTTATTTTTTTAATTTTAAAATAGTAGTTTAAAACAAATCTAGTATGTTATTTTTTCAAGAAGATCCTACACTTGCATACTAGTGAAACAAGATTGTATTAGAAATCCCTTGCGACATCTTCCTTTTTTCCTTCTTTTTTTATACACAGGGAATGTGAGATATGAAATTCTATTGAAGGAGGAAATTGTGCATTTTTCAATATTATTTAAAGATGTCTCCAACTCCAAATCAACTCAATTTATGAAATTACAGATTCTAGAATGTAGATTTATGCTTCTAAAATCTAAATTTAATGTAGATTTTAGTGTATATAATTTAAAAAATTGTAGATTTGGGAGGCTCATATCTAACTAATATGTAGACTTTGAATTTCTAATCTCAATTGATTTGTACATTTTAGAGTTTTGATCTAGATCCTTTTCTAGGTTTCAAGAGTTCAAAATGTTAGTACTATGTACATTTCATTTGTTTAAATGTTTTATAATTTCAGATATAAAAAAATAAAAAAATTCTAAACATACAAACTTTATAAATGTTAGATTTATGTGAGTAGAATTTATTGTCATGAATATTGACAACCTACAATTTTAATGTGTCCAACCTCGTTATACCCTTGACAATTGATATGGGACAATTGCATCTTGTAAAATCTACCCAATATTAGGTGGAAACAACATTTAAAAGTAAGATGTATCAAGTGTTGTAAAGTATACCAATTTGAATTCCCGTTTGAATTGCACACGGGAAATTTGGAGAGAGTTTATGAAAACCCTTGCAAAAGAAATCCACTCGATTTTCTTATGAATAGGAATTCTTTGAAGATCCCTTCATGATGACATTAGAATATAGGGATACGTAGGAACTAACAAAAACTAACAAGGACAAACTACATAATATTCAAACCAGTCACAGGAAATTCTAGACAAATTTGTTGTTAAATTCCTTCAAGACTAAATTGTGTAGTACTTGACAACTCTCAATTGTCTACCTTAATCTGCCATTCAGTTGTTTTTTGTTCATAACATATAATAAGATTGACATTTTTGGTCTTGCATAATCAACATTCAATTCTTATGCAATTCCAATCAAGCATACCAAATTTGGGTTTCAAAAAAATAAAACTCTATTTTTGGTGAATTATTACATTAGAAATTAATAGTTTTATATGATAATTGATTGAAAACAATTGGTGATGTATTTTATTAGTTTGATTGCAACGATATGTAGGAAACATCTATACACACATCTTTTCTTTAATAAACATTTCCAAAAAGTTTTAGAATTTTTTCATAAAGGTTTCAAAAGTTGGGGTGACAATGTCCAAATTTCAAAAATTAGATATTTTTTTATTGTAATTGGATTTTGCTATTCAACCTTCACCTTGTTACTAATTTTGTACATTTGACCATGAAGGTACAATTTTTTTTGCCAAAATCTAATTACTATGAAGAAATATCTATTTTTCAAAATTTGGATATTGTCACCCCAACTTTTGAAACCTTTGAGAGAAAATTCTAAACCTTTTTGAAGATACTTATTGAAGGAAAGATGCGTGTATGGATGTTTCCTACATATTGCCCTAATCGAATTAAAAAAATTCTTCATCAATGTTCTATTAAGAATTACCGTGTAAAATCATTAAAATTTAATGAAACAATTAACCAAAAATGGAGTTTGGATTTTTTGAAATCCAAATTTGGTATGCTTGATCGAAATTGCATAAGAATTTAATGTTGAATATGAAAGACAAAAATGTTAATTAAATGATACATTTTGAAGAAAAATAAAATTGAATGACAGAATAGGGTAGACAATTGAGAGTTGCCAAGTACTGTACATTGTGTGTGAAGGTGTGTGCTAGTTGTATTATTTTAACAAATTTGATCAATCACATGGAGTGTGGTTTGGATTTGGGGGGAAGTTCAATTGAGGACACATAAGGAAGTAATACATAGGTTTTACACAAAGCCATTTGAATGACGGAAAAAAAAGCGAAGAGGTTAAAAAAACATCAGGTTAGTTATGAGAAAATAGTGAAGAAGATACTAGAATGATCATATTAATTTAGTTTAGTATGCCACGCTTTGTAGTTGCCAAGTGAACTTCCTCTTTAATACCCAAATGATTTTTAGAATTTTTGCATATATCTTTGTACAAATATATTAATTATCTCAATTTCATCAAATTGCTCATGTATCTACCTTATATGTAACCACATATAATCATCAAAACAAAACCCCGGCATTGGTCCTGTACTATTCTCTTGCCTTTGAAATTAAATGTTTCTTTGTGTACCACCCCTATCCAAAACCTGGAGTTGTTTTCCATTTTGTTTAGTGGATTCCATTTGTACTTCACTAGGATAAGCAACTTATTTCTAAATATTCTTGAAGAGATGTTCTTCAAATACCGTACCTTAGGATCAAATTTGTTAGGACGTATATGAAATAGTTTATTTTAGTGATATTTTCATTTAATACATGAAATTCCATTTTCTTCAAATTTCATTTTTTGAGATATCTAATATTTCAATGTGACTTTTGATTCTAAGCTTCATTTTTTACATGTCATTGAGTTTTTCATTGTTAATGTTGTCTTCCAAAAACCTTGAATTTTTATAAATTTAGATTATTTTCATTAATATTTCCTACACTATTCAAGTGTACCAAGGACCTTGTAATTTCCAAAAATTTAAATGGATGCCATTTTGAATTATTTTTTGTATTATTTATTAACAAATCTGATCACAACATAGGGTAATTTGAAGCTAGCATAAGGTAGGGGGCTGTTAAAGCAACCCTTCAGGGAAGCTAAACTCTTTGAAACAATTTTCAGTAAATTTTCTAGGAAGAAAAATGGAATTGGCATCTAATCCAAGCCGTTTCATAATTTCGGGACCTTCGTGGAATTAGTTACAAATTTTTGAAGTTGAAACTCAGTGGTTTCTAAAACCGACCCCCTCCTAAAATGTCCAACTTTGGTACATTGAAGAAAGTAAGATGTACCTCTGTGTTAGAATTCTCTTTTAGAGACAGATCGCTTTTTCAGACCTTATAGTAAGTTACATCCCATATAGAGATACCTCAACATTTGAACTTTTTACTCAATTGGTTCAAGTGTGAGCGATTTTTGTGAACCATCTAAGGTGCATACACCCAAAACCGCCACTTTTTTGCTACTGAGCCTAGTATTACTAATAGACTGGTCAAATTTTCATACATTCTTGTTGGCAAGTAAAAGGAGGTTCCAACGCACTAGAGAACGTGGCATTTGGACATTGTATGCAAAAGTTATTAAGGGTCAAAGTTTGTTTCTGAAAGCGCTCCATCCAAATAGGTACATAACTGATTTTGGAAATGTACACACCCTGTAGATGGCGCTTTAAGGTCAGGTGCCATTTTGGGGGTGCCTACCTTAGACTAAGCTTACCGTGTGAACTAGATCCCTGACAAATTCCCTCGTTGAACATAAGGAACAAATCCCTTGGAGTTTCCTCTTTCATTTTCAAAATTAGCAAGCATTAGAGGAGATTTCAGGGGTTTGGAGGGCTCTGAGTTATCATGGTTGCAGGAACAAGGGAGCTGCGCCACTAATGTGGTTGAACTTCAGCCACGTCACACACACACACACCAAAAAATGAAATTTTTGTTCAACTTCTATTATCATTTTTAAAACATAAACAAATTTAAATTTTAAATTTAAAAAAGATAAATTCTGACAACGAGCCATTCTTTCACTAGATCAAGAACAACACCGGGGAAGAGGCCTAATACGGCCCTCTAGACCCCCCAAAGAACATATAATGTTAGTTTATTTTCGCCTTCTCCCGGATTGAAGGCTTTGCAAGTTCGCCATTGTCAATGGAGATTCTTTTTATATAGTGTATAAAAAAAATAACCCCTAAATATCCAAGGCCTTTTTTGAGCTTCTTGGAATTTGCTCTAAATTGAACAAAAAGTTAAAGTTTTGATCACTAGTCCAAATGAAATGAATCAAAGTTTTCTATGTAGGCAAAAATATAATTTATAAGAAACATTTTTTTAATTATATTTCAAGATTTTGTGGATTTTGTTGTTGCCCAATCTTGTCCATTTTGAGCTTATTGTGGCATAACTTTTGCTCATGGGTACAAATTGAAATAAAAATTCTATTTCCATAAAGTCAATGTGATTTTTCGTCTTAAAAAGAAGTTTAAAAAAATTAATGTCTAAAATTGAGATTACAAGAGCCTCCCTAAAATCCATTTTGTCCTCCATTGAGACAATGGGACTTTAAGGGTTAACTATAAGGTAAATTACACCTCAAAAAATTAAAGAAGCAAGTAAATCCTAAATGCTTTTTACTATGTTTTCACCCAAAAACTCCAAAAGTGCCATTTCTAGTAAAAATACCAAATTTTAGAAAAAACCCAACATTTTGGGACTTATGTAACTAGAGGACCTTGTAGTATGTTGGTTTGAAAAGATGTGGAAAAAATTCAGAAATTACCACCGTGTAGATTGCAAGATAATGTTTGAAGTGACAAAAATCTTTTTTTTGGTCCTACGCAAAACAAAACAGCTATATTTCAGAAGGTCGCATTTGTATGAAAAAATGTCCAAAATAGTGGTGCTTTTTGGATTCATTCTTCAATGCAAGTTGGCTACATTGATGCTTGAAAATTTTCAGACTATTTGGAATTGTACAACATACAAGAAAAAAATAGGAAGTCGAAAGAAGTAGAGAATGATTCAAAATACTAAATTGTTTAGAATTTGGTTATGGACTTGATTAATGCCAATTCCAATTTATGGTTGTAATGTTATAATAAACAATCCACCTCCTATGATTTATTTATTTTTCAAAGAATATTGAAATTTGAGTTAAATAAAGGACTACAAAGTTTATTTTAGAGTAGAGAATCTATAACTGCCTGCAAAATAAAACTCCTCATAACTTTCATTTTATTAATCAAAATGGAATGACTCAAAGCTTTTTATATATATGTAATTCTAGAAAACCACTTTCAAAATTTTATTTCTTAAGAAAGTGATTTCTTAAGAATTTTTTTGAGTTGCCCAGGTTGCTAGCAATTAAAAATAAATAAAACTTCATACAATAACTTTTTAACCATATAGTCAAAAGTTATGAAAATTGTTGGGCCTTAAAGAAAAAACTCGTACGCATATGTGAAAGTTTCAAAGGAATTTTTTTTTTAAATAATTTATAGTGAGCTACCCAAAATTTGCTATATTGCCAAAAAATGCAGTTTGGTCCTTTAGGGGTTAAGCATAGTTTATCCTTATTATTTTAAAATATATTGTGGGATCTTATTGGTAGTTGAAAGGAGATTCAAGATTCTTTTAGAATGCATTTTTTGATCATTATATAAATAATCTATGAATTTTCAAAGTGCTTAAAATAGGTGTTTTTAAAATCAACCCTAAACTTCTATGAATAGTAGGAGTACATTTTAGGCAAGAATTTATAGGATTGGTTTTAGGTGTAGCTATATTGATTTGTCTAGTAGCCAATGTAATACTATTGTAATAGTCACACTTTTTTGAATTAGTGTAGGTTGAAATGACTGCATTATACTGATTTTCACAAAAGCAAAAGTTGTGGTGATGCTAATTCCTTCTTGACTAATAGGACAAATCAATATAAAATGAATTAGCTTATGATAGACAAAGGCCCATCTTAATAATTTAGGCAATGATCCATTAAAATCTTGCAATTTGAGCTACATTTGGTTGAGATAGTGACTACAATCAATGTCTTAGATGATGGTGATGGAGTGATTAGTGATTACAATAAGAACTTCCACCTTCTGAGTGTAAATTCATCTCATGAAGTAATTTTTGTAGGCCTTCATATTCTGGCTATGTTAAGAAGTATCATTTGGAAAAAAAAAGGAGCTGTAAATTCTTGTTTTGTAGGGAATTGTGGCAATTTTTAATAATAATAATAATAATTTTAAATCAGTCAATTCTATGATTGATTAGTGTGGGATAGGTTAGTTGAATAATTTAAAATATATTTAAAAAATAAATAAAAGATTTTAACATTAAATTAAATATAAAATTGAAATTTTTGGAATCTTGTGTGGCATGAGTGCGACCATGTTAGAGTGTTATCTCGGGGGGTGCACTTAGTTCTACTACAACAAACCACGTGCAAACATTTTTTTTCTAATAAACTACAATTTCAACCTAAAATTTTGAGCATTGTTTAATAATGACTATAGGTTTCTATTGCCAAAATTTCCAACTCAAAATAAAATATGAAATGATTTCTAGAAGAGGTTGAAAATGAACTAAAATGACAAGTTTTTCAACTCAAATAATTATAGAGAACACATTTAGATGACCATTGAATCAATAATCAACCCAAAACGAGCTTTCAATAGAGATTTATTTTTAGGAATTTTTTTGTTCATTTTTTAGACAATTTTTTCTTATATAATATAGGGATGTGAAAGTTATTTTTCAGTTCTACAGTGTATCTTTTTACTTCAAAAATTTGTAACTAATTATTATTAACAAATAAAAATATCAATAATTCAAAACATAAACTTTCAAAGTAGGAGAATCTATTCATTTTTTTCTTTATCTTGTTTTATTTAAAATTCAAAAAGTATATAGGGGGTCCAAAGTTTTGTTCGGACGTGGTTTCTAATGGATATTCTAAGTGAACTCCCCGAGAGCGTTCTTCTTTTTCTTAAATAGTCTAAAGACTCTTTTGGGCCAACTGGACAACACATTCCTAAAATTTATAACAAATTCATTCTTTATTAGAAGAACAAAATTTCAATTGCTCTCCCTATTTTTCACATTTTTCTTTCTATAGAATTTTCTTAAAAACTTTTTAACAATGCCAATAAAGCAAACTAATAATTTTGTCTATCATAAGTTGGTTTACTTTAGCCCTTTTAGAGTGTGTTTGCACTTGGTGTTAGAGGTGATATTTGCACTGAAAATCTAGTTCAGAAGTAGGTCTAAATTCATTGATGGGACCCTTGGTAACAACGTTCTCTAACACCACGTGAAAAGAGATCGACCTTTAGTGGGTGGATGGGGTGGAGGAATACAAAATACATAAGAACAAAGGTAGATCAAACCATTACCACATAGATTTGCTATCTAGTTACTTTGGAGAAGCTATTTGTGAGCTCTCAGGTATCTCAAAGATTGAAGCTTCCATATTTCTTAGATATTGTGGACAATAGTTGGATGCACTATTCATTGAGAAAGATTTTTTGTTTGTGCCTTCTTATCCACTCATCTCTCTTCCCTCCTTGCGTAGGGAGAAGTGCCAAAGCTAACCACAATAGGTGAGTCTTTGAGACCGGAATGGGTCCCAATGAAAAATCCACATTTATATTGAATAAAATACTCATTACTGGGGAAAAAGAACTTTTCTTTTTTACATTCTTCCTCCCTCATCCTTATGTTTGCACACATTGACATTGAGCTTAGTTTCTCAACAAATTTCCCACAACATACAGGTTGAAATGCTTAAGTTATCATGAACAAGTAATTCTACCTTAGTAGTAAATCAAAGCTGGAAATGTCAGAAGCCTTGTTCTTTGCATGGTTGTATTCTCTATGAAGTGTATGATAACTTCCATTGAATTATATATCTTACCTTTTGCTTCACAGTCTACGTACTTCGCTAAGTTTTTTGCTTAGAACCTACAATAGAAGTTCACAATTTTCAAAAACCTTGGAAACCACATTGCGAACTACACTACTTTGTCCTAATGGTGCATGTGACACCATTTTACCAAATTCACACTGCTTGCATGAATGCAGGGTGAAATATTGCTATGTTGTACCAATTTTCACAAAAAATGAAATTTCGTGGTGGCACGCATGTTCAAGGTGAAGCCAATCCACCACCACCACCGTTACGACGATCCGTGTAAGAAGACCAGATTCTGAACAATGAGAAACAAAGCGGGAACACCATAGCCCGTTTTCACAGTGCTGATTTTGCTCGCATATATTGACCGGTAAAGCTGTGATTTGAGGCTCTACACTCACAAGTCACAAAACGTAAACTAATTATCAATTCACATGAAAACCATGTAGATTGCGGCTCCCTTGAAATCTGGAACAGCTTTGTTGAAGGTCACAAGGTGGGCTTGAATTTCTATACATAGCACACTCATCGGCAAAGCTCACAATATAATAGTTTTCCTAAAGTATCCCATGTCAAGCAGACGTAGTTTTTCACTGTTGCATTTGTGGCTGACTTATTGAAGTTCAGAAATTCCCGTCCAAAACTCCAAACCCTGCAGACAAACAAGCTGCCAAATTTGGAATTGCTTTCTTTCCAACAACAACATGATGATTAAAAACAAAACATTAACTATGAGGTATCCTTGTCTCATCACTCGGAAAGTAATGAAAGCTTATCTTTCAACACCACGAGCTCGGTGACTCACTGCGAAGTGCTAACTTATTAGATTTTAATTGGTAACGTTCAATGTTTGCATACCCTTTTACAATGAAATACTTATTGGTGTGTGTGTAACAAGTGGATGCTTTACTTCTATTGCAGAAAAGATTTGTTAGTGACAACGGTCAATCCTCAACCGCAGGCTGAGGAGCTGAGCTATTAGGTGTCTTGATTTTCTCAGTCCCTTCTTCTTCTGTGCTCTGCTCATGTGGGAAAATAGGAGAAATATGCAGCGCTAAAAAAAGAAGTCAAAGTTCCACCGTATGATAATCAATGGATTTCAAGTCCAGTTGTCTCCGAAAAATAAAACAAGAGGCAGATTCTCCCCAATTCGCCATTTACTAAAAACAAAAGAAAAAACTCCAGCAAACTGTGTGGATTATTCCAATGGGGAGCAACAGGTGTGAAAACATGACTGGCTATCAAAAATGGGCCCAAGCAGGAATGGAAACCGAGTACCCAGCACAGTTGTAAACATAGAAAATATAGGTTCCATTTCTGTCACAAGCGAAAATTGAAACTCATGCGTGGCTTCGTTGCCAGCTAGTCCAATGGAATCAGCATAAAATAGAATTTAAAGGAAAAAAAAATTAAATATCTGCAGATTCCTAAAAATGAAAACAAACTTATTCCCTAAATTTGTACACGAAAGTGATCTGGTGTCAATTTAAAAAATAAATAAAAATGGTGCTTTGATGTTTATGTGAGTGAGCTGATTTAGGGCAAAAACTTGTGACATTAGAAAATACAGAAGCTCCAGAAGCTCTCACAAAGTTTCAATACACTTACAAAAATTGTCATAGTTAATTGAGGACTTAGAGATTTTTAATCAAAATTGGGCATGTTGTGGAAGTGGGGAAACCCCTGGATCTCACTTAAAGTAAATTTTCAAAAAATTTAAAACAATTTTTTATTTTTTTACAATTTAATCAAATTTATTAGTGAATTTTTTTTTTTAATATGAGTAATTTTCTTCAAAGATTTTTTAGTATGTGGAATGAGAATTTTTTTTTAATTTTTGTAAGCAAGAATTTCACAAATTTTAATATTTTATTGAGTGAAATATTGTAGTGTAATTATGATTATATATTTATATGTTTCTTATAATTCACTCAAAGAGTCTCCAAAAATTATGGAAAATTTGAAAAGTATAAAAAATGTTTGAATGTTAGTTTTCATGATTTTTTAAAAGATTTTTGGAATGAATTATAACTAAAGAAATGTAACTATGCGGAATCATATTTTCATCAATAATATTTCACTCAATAAAATTTTCACTTTAGCAAAATTCTTACTTATGAAAATCTAAAAAGAATCTTTGAAAGAAAATTTACTTTTATGAATTTTTTTTTCATTAATCGACTTGATTAAATTCTTAAAAAATCAAAAATTGTTCAATTTATTTAAAAAAATCATTTTACACTAGTGTGTCACTTGTATTTCAATATATCTGAAATATGTTGAAAATTTTTTAATTTCTCAATTTATACTATAAATTTTTCAAGTATAAGAATACTTATGAACAATGATTGGAAAAATTGGTGACCAGTTCAAAGTGGGGAAATCCCTGGTTGCATTGTGGATACAAAAGATGCAAAATCAAAAAGCAATTAATAAGGCTAGAAACCAATCGATGCCCTCCCCCCCCCCCCCCCGCCCCCTAATTGGAAGATATTTTACCTGCCTACTTTCCACATTTGGCAAATTTCAATTGTCATGGGATAATATTCATTGGCTAATATCCGCCCAAGGTGAGGGTCACATCCAAATATCAACTTTGTGGGACAAGATATCGAACTAAGGGATTCAACAACTTGGGCAATTTTAAGAAAATTTGGGTAATAGGTTAAAATGCATATTGAAATGTTTGCATGATTCCATGACTTTAGTCTACAACTTTTGTAATGCAGTCAATTAATGTTGTGACGATCTACTTTAGCCGTCTTGCAAGAGTCTTGCTTAGAATCTCAACTTGAACCTCTAGCCCCTTGAAAACCAAACCAAGAGGCCCAAATTGGGTCAGATTTTTGTTGGCAAAAATTTGAATAGGATAATAACTTTGTTTTTTCAAATTCTTTGGTTGGAACTACACATACAACATTCTTCATTGATTCCAAATATATGAACATGGCCTGAATTGAATAATAAGTTTTTAATCATGATGAGTTAAATTGGTTATTTTCAAATAATGATCCTTTTCCATTAGGGATTAGATAAGGTGAATTGCACATTGTGTCCCAATATCCATAAGCATTTATCCTATAAACATTTTATTTATATACCAATCTTGAGTAGATCCCTCGCAGGGGCATCAAAAGAACCATTTGAAGAAGATGAAAACTTTGATTCCTATACTCTTTTGACTTTATGCAAACTTTCTATTTCTATTCTCAACTCCATCTTGGATGAGTTGGGAAGATCTTTGGCTTTTGAATGGTTAAGGCGGCTATGCCATGTTCAAGTCCTTCCACGGATGCAATACAATTAATAATTTTAGTTTGGAACTGTTTCTTGATTACATTTCAGGAATTTAGCAATTTAACTAATGCCAATTTTAGTTCGGAAGAAAATTGACTGGTTAGAAATTGATATTGCAGGAACCAAACTTGTATTTTGGGGGGATTGAGAGGATGCAACAGGTGACCACTAGAAATTTAAAAAAATCAACGGTTCATTCTCGTGGAAGGAGGAAATCAGCTGCAGGAGCTCCAAAACTTTCCGGAGAGCTGGTTATGAGAGCCAGAGGCACTGTAGGCTCCGTCTTTTTCGGGGTTTATGGTGGGGACTAATTGTTTTCGTCGTTTCCTCACGCAGGGGCGCAAGACTCCAAACCCAAATGAATAAGAAAGCCGCAGCAGCGAGCCCGTCGTGACTGACGCCAGACACGACGACAAATAAAAGTAATAAAAAGGGAAGGCGCGACGGCATGTACCGGTACGACTGCTCCTGGGCCCTGGGCCCTGGGCCCCAGGCCCCAGTACCCCAGGGCCCTCGAGGGGGGCCCAGTAATGTACAGGAGGACAGTTGGTAGAGATGCGCGTGGGGAATAGGGCAACAGGCGGGCTCACCACCCTTCACGAGGCAGCCCCGCTGCCGGGATTGCGAGCATTCCGAGGCCCCGCTATAAAAAGCAGAGGCAATCAAAGCGTGCTCCTGCTCACAGCCCCAGTTTAGCCACCTTCGGTTTGAAAGCCAGCCCAGCTCCGTGTCCCCGGCGTCCGCACCCTCCTCCCTCTCACAATTCAGTACCTTCCTACTTCAGCACACCCTGCACCAACCTGCCGAGCTTCAGTTTACTTCATCACGCCCTGCACCAACCTCTCCCCCAAATTCTCTCCAAGTTATCAACCGCCTTTTCATCGGCACCTGGGGGCTGCATTTCCACATCCTCCAACACCGCTTGCAATTCTTCAGTTTAGGCTCAAAAGTCTCAGAATTGGGTTGTGTACGTTGTCAATTCATTGGGTGCAAGGGTGGGGGATTCGAGGGAGAGTGGGGGGTGAGCTTGTGAAGAGGATGGGATTTTGGGTGCTGAGGGTGTGAAGAATCGGACAGGGGAGTGGAGGATTGCGCAAGGATTGTGAAAGAGATTGTGGTGGTAGTATTGCAAGTGGCCGATGCTGGAATTCGGAGGAGAGGGGCAGTGAGACGAGCGAGGGATCATGTTTCACAAGTTTAGCAAGCTGCGATCTGGATCGCGCGCTCATGCTCAGGTATGTTTGGAATCGAGTGTGTGGAATGCAATCTCGTGTGTTGGGATGACTCGAGCTCTCGGCATTGTGTCAATCGTAATGCGTGTTTGTTTGTTAGGCCAGGAAAGTGGTTATTTATGAGGGGTTGGGGTTTGGGCAAGGAGATTTATGGTGCGTTGTGATGGAATTTCAGGCCGAGAGTGACAATGAGCGCACTGTGTGGTCTCCGCATTTGGGCACCAAAAAGCAGACGATCCGAGGGATTCTGAGTGGTGAAGATCCGGGGTACGCCTCCGAGAGTTTCTACCGTGTGCCCGCGACGACGCCCGTGGTGGCGACGAAGAAGGCGCATCGGAGCAAGTACACCATCGACACGACGCTGATTCCCTCCGCGCATGAAGTGGTGTTGTCTGCGCGGAGCCCTGTCTCGTTCGCCAGCAGGAAGAGCGTGGAAGTCATCAAGGAGCAGTCCCAGAGGAAATGCTGGACAGCGCAAGTGGAGAGAGCGTTTCACTCCAATGACGACAGTCGGCGCAAGAGCTGCGAGCCCGTGTTGAGCCGTCGCCCCCGCAACAGCGACAGCCGACGCGACCACTCGGGCCGCAGCTGGACGTGTGAGTCATCGTCCACCGACGAAGACGAGCACCTCGATCGGTCCATGTCCGCGGCCTCGTACCAATCGGAAGCGGAGGACGGCGTCGACGAAGCGGCGGAGTACGCCGATGCGGAGGAGAAGTTTCTGCAAGCGAACACGGCGTTTTTTGAAACGCTCGCGCTGGAAAATGTGAGGCGCGACCAGTATCCGAAGCTGGCGCTGCACCGCCACGTTTACATGGATCACGCAAGCTTGGCGCTCTCGTCGCGGTTCCAAATGGAAGAGCACATGCGGATCGTGATGGCGGAAGGGCATATGTTCGGAACGAAATCCAGCTCCCTGGTGGAATACGCGGCTATGGCGCAGAGTAGGTTGCTGAAAATGCTTAACACGAATCGTTCAGTGTACACTACGGTCTTCACAACGGGACTTAAAGCTTCATATCGCTTGGTGGCGAATGCGTATCCGTTTCAAAAGAATAGCCCGCTTTTGCTGTGCCAAGATAATCACGACGCGGTGAATCAGCTCGTGGCCTCGGCGTTGAAAGTGGGAGGGAAGCCTGTGATGGCGCCTCTGGAGGAAACGGATCTGTCTATGTCGAAATCGTCCATCCGGCCATTGATGAAACGGCATCTCTTCCAACCCAGCGGCAGCTTGTTCGTGTACCCCGCGCAGTCGAGCATCACGGGGATACGACACTCTATGCATTGGATCGGTAAGGCCCAAAACTCCGGCTGGCATGTGCTGCTAGATGCGTCGACGTTGCTGCCAACGGGGACCCTTGACTTAACGCAAAACCAACCAGACTTCGTCCTTGGATCCTTTCAAAACATCGTCGGGTATCCCTCGGGAATGGGGTTTCTGCTTATTCGAAGAGCGAGCTTCACCGTCTCGTCTCATTCGAATGCTATTACCTTAACACCGAAGCCCTCGCCTATCAATGCGAAGGATCTCCACATCGTTGCAGAAGACGAGAGCCTCTCGAAGCTGTCGTTCGCCGGGCTTGATCTAGGGCTACAGCACTTGCAGACGGTGGGTCTCGACGTGATCAACACGCGTGTGATGGCGCTCGCGACTTGGATGGTGCAAAAGCTCAAGGGACTGCGCCATATTGACCCCGATGACTGGAGCTTAGTGAATGTGTACAGTCCTTATATGGCGGAAAATCGGGGGAACATCATTTCCTTTAACGTGCTTGATAGTACTGGTGAGGTTGTTATGCCGTCCTTGGTGCAGCGATTGGCGGCCAAGAACCAGATCACTCTCGCCGTGGGATCTTTTAGTAATCCTGGAGTTGCGAATTTGCTTGGAGGTCCCAAGGAGAGAGTGAAGAGCGTTGGGGTTTTCGAGCAGACGCCGAAGTTCAACTGCGTGCAAGTGTCGCTTGGTCCGATGTCGAATTTTGAAGATGCTTACCGGGTGGTGCAGTTCATTTGCAAGTTCCGAAACCAGGACTATGTTTCCATGGAGGCGCTTGGGTTCATGGAAGAAGTCCAGTTCGAGGACGAAAGCTAGGGTTGAAGGGTTTATCTTCCCCACTACCGTCATCGTCTGCCTCAGCTATGTACCATGAGACTCTGTTGAGCGCCACGAGCGTTTTCCAACGTTCACCGAGACTGCCAGATTTCACCATCTGTGATAAAGAGCTGGGGTATCGTCGGAGGATGCAATGCTGCAACAAGGTTTCCAGTGTATACAACATTTTTGCCGTCATATATCCTTTGCAGTGCAGGATCGCAGTCTGTCCGCATCCTCCGACACAACATTGTTACAATATTTCACCTCTACAGAAATAGAGATTCCGACTTCACGGATCTGCGAGACGACGCTGCTCTCGAAAGAGTGCTTACAAGCTTGTGCCAGAGGAAGACTCATCATATTAGTCTGCGTTGGTAGAAGCAGATTTTTCTCACTTGAGATCGATCGGCACGCAGCGATGCGGAAGAAGCTGCTGCTGCTGGAGCTGCTGGAGCGCACTGAAGTGTGGTCACTGCCATAGTGTACTCTGCTGGGGTTCAACTGGCCGCTGAGAAACGTCACCAGTTTTTTTCTCCCCTCTCTTATGTACAATTGTGATTCTTTGTATCAATATTCGACCACTCGTATCAATAGTGGTCCACACATGTCCCTTCACCTCTTTGAGCTGACTGCTTGGGGTCCAAAAAGAAAATAGTTGAATGTGTGCCTATTGTATACTAGTGGGGTCCAAAAGAATATATTTGGTTGTGTAAAAAGTGTGTAGGACGTCATTTTAGAGGAGTTCTTATTAGAGGTCGAAGTGTGACTGACGTCAAGGCATTGTAACATTGTGTTATCATTGTTCTATCTCAAGGCATTGTGTCACTGGGTTATCTCAAGGCATTGTATTGTTGTCTGTTTTTGTTGACTTGAAATTGTGATGCTTGATTCCTCATGTGCTCCTTATCTCTTTTTATGAAGATGAGATCTTACTCTTTGGTTGATTCGAAGATTTTCAAGTAGCTGGATTCTGCCTGTCACCCTTCTCCTACTTGTCTAATCGAAAAAAGTAAGATTCTTGTTGTGCATGTTGGATCATGTTATTGTGTGAAGGGTAAGCATCGGAGTGTTCCGACCAAGTAGAACCTAGATTCAGTAAGCTTCATTTTGTTTGTTTTCTTCGAAAAAGCAAAAGAAACATTGATTGTCAAAATTAAGTTTTAAAAAGCCAACAGTGCAACTGAACACGACACTGGCGTTCTATTTTCTGAAACAAACCCCTCTAATTCAGCAAATAAAAGCTAACATGTCATAAATTTTACTCAATTACATGGGTACCCGTATCCCAATACCCAAAGTTGTACACAAATACACGAGATAAAAATTATCCATTTTGTCTCTCAACAAATGCTACTGGAGTTGAAACCGTGAGCTACTTTTTGAAGCCTATATTCATATTGGTACATGTAGTCCATTTCATGAATCCGAAGTCTGTGTGACGGTCATACAACTTAAGCTTGTTCATTATGAGGGATGAAATTCCTGCAAGAAAGCCCACAATAAAAACGGAAGCAGTAGTGCAACGGAACGGAGCAGACTGCAAGGGAGGGTGCGTTGTGTGCTGCAACGGTTCTCAACACTGGAACCGTTGCCAAGGTAAGTTAGGCTTTCTGGAGGTGGGCTTTATCTCCAAGAGGGGTCGAGGCCTGACTGGCCACAAATGAATACCGGTAACAATGTTCCTAATATATAAAGTGGAGGCACCTGTTTTTGTCATTGGCATTAGATGATTTTTGGGGGGGTCTGGAGGGCTGTTTTGGGCCTGTTCCTGGTGCTGTTCCCTCGGCAGCAAAAGAACAGCCGCTGTCAGAAAAAAATTTAAACTAAAAAAACAAAAAATCTTAAAACCTTAAAATGGACACAACAATATCACTTGTGGGTTGAAAGATTATAAGGTTTGAGCAAGACGGTGTTAAAACTACAAACGTGATTTGAAGTCCTTCAATCTTCTTTTCACATGTCAAATCTAAAAAGTTGGTCACCAAAAAAATACGAGGATAAAGGGCCTAACATGCATAACCCCACTCAACTTATGGCTTCTTTAAATTTACTCTACAATTTTTTAAATCAATTTCGAATGCAATTTTTTCTCCAAGATCTAGTGTATTTGAGGCTCATTTCCATGAGCCCTCAACACTATGGAAAGTCAAGATTGCAATAGACATCCTTGCACAACATCTTGAATAGAAAAAACACAATCAATCATTTTTTAAATCGTATTTTTGATGCTAAAATTAGACTTCAAAAAAAATCTTTCAAAAATATAAACTATTAAACATAGAAACTTGGTTAGGTTTTATTTAACTTCAAAGTTTCTTCGACACCACATTTTGATGCCTTGGGCACTTAGGGTTTAAAGGTGGTTGCAAAAGAACAATGAATTTCCAAGGTACCAACAAATTATGAAAGTGAAATTTCAATGAGCCCTCCAAATTGGTTTTGTCATTCATTCAAACACATGTCCTAGAGATGTGAATGAACCTTGTAAGGAAGCTTGTAGTCAAAAAGTGGCCAATGGATGGCTTTCCAAGATTAATATAGAAATGAATAATGCACATGTTGGTGTGAAAACTAGATCATTTTTTAGCAACTACCATGGTCATAGGCCGACGTCCCTACAAGGTTAAGAAAACTCTTAATGTACATATTTCCAAAATGTTTTAGGATAAGATGCCTCCAAATTGACCCTCCAAGAACCACAAATTCAAACTCCAAATAGGTTCTAAAAATATAAATGCAAATGTGTTCTAGATACAAACCTTATTTTATTTCCATCCATCTAATTGTTTGTAAAATTTTGTGTTAGTTCTCTTTCAATTGTATGGTATAGACTCTCAAAAAAATTCTTCACAAATATTTTATAGATCAAGGAATTTAACCCCTAAAGTCCCATTGTCTCCTCAAGGAACAAAATGGATTTTGGAAAGGCTCCTATAGTCTCAATATTTGTTGTGATTTTCTAAATTTCTTTTTTGAAGATAGAAAAACACATTTTCTTTCCAAAAATATACTGATTTTTATTTCAATTGGAGCTTAAGAGCAAAAGCTATGGCAAAAAAGCCCTTTTTTTAGTTTGAGGGACAAAAAAACCCTTCAAAAAAACTAAAAGTAAAAAAATTATTATTATTATTATTTTATAGATTATATTTATATAAACATGAGAAACTTTTATTTATTCCATTTGAATTTGTTATGTGAATGTTATAGACAATCTTGTTTTTTGGGCAATCAAAGCATCTTCTTGGAAAAATAATTTGTAGGATTCATTTCTAACCTCAGTTTTCACAATTTTTCAAAAAAAAGTTTCACAAGGTTATGATCTCTTACTAGAACAATCTCATTGTTGAGATTAATATATTTCAATTCCATCTTAGAGCTATTAACAATTTAGATTTTCCTCCAGTCTTGAACCTACTTCTATATACAATTTTTTAATGAGTGAAAACTAAGTGTTTTTTTTGTATTTTTTTTCCTAGACTCTCAACTCATTTCTTTATCATATAAAATTAGAAATTTAAAATCAATAGAGCAAAAATCATAAGTTATGAAGGTTCAAAGCCAAAAAATGTAGTTGAGCAAGGTGCAAAAAAACTTGTTTCCTTCACTTTAAATGCAAATTTCTTGCAATCTACAGTTCTACATTGTCAAAGTTTATGAAATCTCTACCACACATTTTTATACTAATCTAGTACAAGATCTTGTGGTTAGGTATGCAAAAAAAAAAAATTTAAGTTTTTTTTGCTCTTTGCTATAGAAATGCCAGTTTTGAGTGTTTTTTTTATGGAAAAGAGACTATGGGACTTTAGGGGTTAAGTATGTTGAACCTCAAGAAATAATTATCCTAATTCAAAAAGTGACGTATCCAAGACAACTTGAATAAATAAATAAATAAATAAAATAAAATAAAATACTCATAAATCAACATAAACATCTCTCTCTATATAATTAATTACACATATTCAATCTGAAATTTATTCTTAGAGGACTTTTAATTTTTTATTTCAAATATTGAACATTATTGTTGAGTGCAAAAGTAGATTTAATCATATGGAAGTGATATGTGGATCAAATTTTATAACTTTTGTTTAAAAATCATCATGAAATTATCTTTCAAGATGCATTTTATGATACATATTCTCAATTTGGAAAATCTAAACTACCCTAAACTACCCTAGGTCCATGTTAGTTTTGTAAATAATTAAGTAAATTTGAAGCATCTTCAAAACTTTATTAATTTGTAAGCCAATTTTTCAGAAAACAATAATATTTTATTTGTAGGTATTTAGTTCATTTTGAAATCTAAAATGCTAGAAATAGAAATTGTCCCAATAATTTGAAAATTAAAAAATGACAGTTTGAATAGGTTAAATTCCAAAGTTATTTCATTTTGACACACCAATATTCAAACTAACCTAGGAGTAGAATGTCCCCTAGGTCTAAGGGGTTAATTTTGTACCTAGTCTTAAGATTACCTTTATAGTCTCTGCAATTTCTTCAAGGGGAAATACTTAAGTACTCATGTTGTAAATAGCAAGGGAGGATTGACCCCCTTATTGCTCCAATTAAAGATAAATGTAAAATTTTTGCTTTATTTTGTTTTGCTTTATTTTGTATTTCTTCATCTATCACAAGCAATTTAGAGACTCTAATTCCAAATATGAATTCAAAATTTGCAAATTTTATCATGGGTGGCAAATAAAAAATTTCTATGTTTTTTTCTAAGAATAAACTATGAGGCAATCCTTCCTAGCCATTGTAAAGTGACTGCTCAAAGTATCTTGTTGATGTGGTGCAAGCTTGTATACCACTATTCTTTTCAATTGTACTGATTTGTCCTATTTAGTAAGGGAGCAAAATTAGTGTCACCTAATGAACAAAAATTTATTATTGTGGAAATTGGTATTGTAGTCCATACAATAATATTTGAACTTGCAATAACCTACAAGTAGTTTGACTTTGGTAAATTGATATCACACCGACCCATTAATAGGACAAATTTTTGTATTCTTCTTCTCATCAATCATTTCCACTTCTAGCAAGTGCAATGAATCTACATTGATTTGTCCTATTAGTGAGGATGCAAAATTAGTGTCACTCCAAATAAATATTGAATGTATTACTATATTTGAACATTTGTAAGTTAGCCCATTGCACTTGTTCCTCTCAAAGTTTAGGACCAACATAATATTAGCAAATATCATGTAGTTACTACTGTTTCATGGGTGCGTACGTTAATTTGTAAGTTATCGCATCGCTACAATGCAAATGATTACTGCATAGAAATGATACTATTTTGTCAATAATATTAACTATGTAGCTTTTATACATTAATCACAAGTGCGCAAAAAACACAAATTATGCACAAAAATTTACATTCTTTATTGTTCATTTTCTGTGCATTGAAGGACACGGAAAATCCATGACAACACTGTCATTGGAGTCATTACGGGAATAATGCTTATTAAATGGTATCACTGTTCCAAAAAGTATTGTAAATGTTCAATTGTTGATCACCATTCTAATTTTAAAAAATTCCTTAACTAAATCTCTAGAATTTTGAATTATATATATCGTTACTGTAGGCCATTAAATTTAAGTTTGAACTAAATCCATCAATAGGCTACCAAAAAAATTGATAGCGTAGTGAAAAAATTACTTCATTTTATCTTGAATTAATTACATGAGTAGGTGAGCAAAAAATTTGGTAACATACTAATGAAATCTCTTCACTGGTAGCTGGTGAGAATTGAGGGTGGAGAGGTCCTCTTTATAATATAATCCAATCTATGGACATTCAAAAGATATGGAATAACTTGAAGATGAGAGCTTCACTTTTCATAGTCAAGTTATTTTGAAAATGTATAAATCATATTCAAAGTAGAAAATTCAGACCTTAGTTTGGCATAGTAGAACATCTTTTTTCAAAAACTTTAAACTAGTATAAGTTGATAAATGAATCCAGATTTCATCTCCAAATATCCGTTTAAGATTTAGAGCCTCTAGTCAAAAGTTATGGACAAAATTCAAAGGCAATGTTTGAAAATGTCAAAAAAATGACCTTTCCAATCCGTCTCTAAACTTTGTCCATAACTTTATATTGAAGATTCTAAATCTCAAAAGGATTTTTGGACATCAACATCACAAAGTTCCTTTGTCACGAATTGTCACTAGTAATCATACGATTATCGTCGGGCATTGCTTTCATGTTACATTTGTTCATTAAAAAATATTATTACAACACGATATTTCCATTCAAGACTACAATGTGGTTCAAGCATGTTATTCATATTTGAATTTGAAATGTTGAAGTTGTACGATAACTATGTGTAACAAAATCTGTATGACTTTAGTGTTTTAGCGATGGGTGACTGATATCGTGCAACATTAGCGCTTATTTTAGACATATAAAATTAGTGCAATAATCATACAACATCATGTCTGTGCATAGTTATTGTACTAGCATTGCATTTTTTTATCTTTCACGATTTTAGTACTAAGTCAATTGAAAAGCAGGAATTGTGTTCAAAGTAAAAAATCAGACCTCATTTAGGCATAGTAGAATAAATATTTAAGAAAAACTTTGAACTAAAACAAGTTGTAAAATTAAGTTGAGCTTCATTTCCAAAAATCCGTTTCACATTTCAATATTCCACTCAAAAGTTATGGACAAGTTTCAATGAGGATGTTTAAAAATGTCAAAAACAATTCCTTTCAAACGCCTCTCTGAAATTTGTCTGATATAATTTTTGATTGGAGGCTTGAAATCTCAAACCGATTTTTAGAGATGAAACTTAACCTGATTTACCAACTTTTTTTAGTTTGAAGTTTTTCCAAAAAGCTAATATACTATGCCTAAATGAGGTCTGAAATTTTAGTCTTAACTCAATTCCTACGTTTCGACAATGAGCGGTGCAACTCTTATTTTCTAAGTATCCCATATCGTTTGGGTGCTCACTGGATGGATTTCAAAATAAAAAAGATCTCCCCACTCACACTTCTCACCAATTTCCAGTCAAGTGGTTCCTGTACGACGTCTCCAAGTTTCTTGGCGGCCTACTAATGGATCCAACTGAAGCTAGAATTTGATGGCCATTGAATTATATACAACTAATCAAGTCATGATAAATAAAATTCAAGAAATTTAATGATGTAAAAAATTATTGTTAATTAGATTGGTGATCTTCATTTAAACATTGACAATAATTTTTTAAACATTGATACCAGTTAATAAGTTTTATTGCAATGCAAATGGCAGTGACATTATTGTCATGGATTTTTCGTGTATTTCAACACACAGAAAATGCACAGCAAAGATAATAAATTTTCATGCATAAATTGTATCTTTTGCGCACTTGTGATGATTGTAAAGAAGTTACATAGTTAATACTGATTACAAAGTAGTACCAATTTTTTGCAGTAATTGTGTGCATCATAATGATGCGATAAGTTGTAAATTATTGTACGCACCCATGAAATAACAGTAACCATGCAATATTCATTGTCAATCTGTAGGTTCTAAACTTTGTGATGAAAGCTAGATTCATTTACCAACTTTTCTTGGTTCAAAGTTTTTTGAAAAAAATTTATTCTACTATGCCTAAATTAGGTCTGAATTTTTACTTTGAAACAATTCCTGCTTTTCAGTTGACTTAGTATTGAAATTGTGAAAAATAAAAATATGCAATGTTAGTACAATAACTATGCACAGACATGATGTTATGTGATTATTGCACTAACTTTATGTGTCTTAGAAAAGCACTAATGCTGCACGAAATTAGTCGCCCATCACTAAACCACTGAAGTCATACATATTTCGTTATGCATAGTTATCGTGCAACTTTCGCACTTCAAACTCAAATATGAATGATATGCCTAAACTGCATGGTGGTAATGAATGTCAATATTGTATTACAACAATATTTCCAAATTCATGAATGTAATATGAAAGCAATGCCCGACGATAATCGTACAATTACTAGTGACAATTCGTGACATGGGAACATTGATTTGTCCTATTAGTGAGGATGCAAAATTAGTGTCACTCCAAATAAATATTGAATGTATTACTATATTTGAACATTTGTAAGTTAGCCCATTGCACTTGTTATA
This sequence comes from Antitrichia curtipendula, assembly GCA_951230915.1. Classification (NCBI taxonomy): domain Eukaryota; kingdom Viridiplantae; phylum Streptophyta; class Bryopsida; order Hypnales; family Leucodontaceae; genus Antitrichia; species Antitrichia curtipendula. The sequence goes on from OX579640.1 coordinate 2,197,656, forward strand.
TTAAATAAAGGAGTCTATACTAAAAGTGATTGCTTTCTTCAAGTTGACCCTATAATTAGCTCTAGAATGGATATGAGGTGGTCCTTAAATTGACATCTTTAGCCATTGAGTGGATCACGGATAAAATGTAATTTATTGCAAGAGTCAATCATTTTCTTTGGTTTCCTCATATCTCTTTACAAGTTGCAAGGGAATGGATTTGGAGAGACTTACGGTTACAAATAGGTGCCTGTGATAGAAATCTTTGAAAATTCACAAGTAATTCAATAATGCTTCCAAAAATATAAAACCACTTGTATTACATGTTGCATCTATTTTTCTTTGTCTAAAAAATGATCTAAAACTCTTCACAAAAATCCATGAAAATGGTGAACCAACTTTTAAATGGTCACTTTTAGATCATAGTAATATTTCCAGCCTATTCTATTTCAATATGCTTCAATGAGTGTAGCTTTAGTAAATTAGTGTTAGTAGCCGGAGTAGGATAAATCAGAGCTAGACTCCATTAGCAACTGGACTTCCGAACTAGGCCTCCAACCTTCGGTCTGAGCAAAGTAGAATTATAGATCTGGAGAGGCCGAAGGGTCCATTGGATAGGCTATTTGCAGCAATAAACACATTTCAAGTCAAGATGCTTTAAAAAGTTGCGCATTCCAATGGTAGCAATTTTAGGATTTCCTAGGATACATGCTCAAGCCCCCTCCTGCACTTGGAGCAGTTTGGTAATGGAGATTGCTTAGAGGGTCCATAATTCTTTGGACCCTCCAGTTGGATAATGGAGACCGGCTCTCAGAGCACAAAGCTAAAGTAGGAGGCTCTTAAAGCAACCCTTTAAGAGCTGATTGCATTTTCAGGGAAGCTAAACTCCTTGAAACAATTTTCAGTAAATTTTATTAGGAAGAAAAATGGAATTGGCATCTAATCCAAGTCGTTTCATATTTTTTGGACCTCCATGGAATTAGTTACAAATTTTTGAAGTTGAAATGCAGTGGTCTTTAAAAGCGACCCCCTCGTGAAATGTATAATGTTGGTAAATTGAAGAAAGTAAAATCTACCTTAGTATTAGAAATTGCTTTTAGAGCCATGTCGCTTTTAGAACCACCTACCTTACTGTAGTTCAAGTGGAGCAAGCATTGCAACAACCAATTGATTGGATATTAAAAGCTAAACTTAGTAGAGACTTACTTCTTTTACTAATAACTAGTGTGCCCCGTCGGTGCCGTTGTCACAATCAAAATAGAAGTAAAAGTAATCTTTTTAATTTTTAGTTTCATAAAGACTTCAAAATTCAACAACTTTCACATTGTAGGTCCAAATGCCATGAAACAAAGCCCGTGCACCCTTCCTTGTAGAGAGCTTTCTAATGATACCAAGAACACAAGTGTGGGACGTACAGTCCCGGAGATCTCAACGTAGCAAACAAAACAATGAATGACACAAGCACAAATTCATGGATGTAAGTGAGGTTGTTTAGTTTATGGAGGGATTTCATGTGTGCCGACTTTTTTCACAGGAAGGTGATTTGGAAGGAAATCATTGGAGTATAATTATGTGAAATAATTAATCTTAAGTTTTGGCTGGACGGAAACACCCGGCTGATGTGTCCTCACGTCTCAACTTGCCTGGTTGCCGACTTAGAGCCGTCACTCTTTCTATCAAAGAGTGGGATTGGAGGACAGTGAGAGCACTGGAAGAATTTGAGTATCCTTTGAAAACTCCTTTGCCTCCTTGGGACCAAGTCTTACAAATTGAAGGGAGCGTGTGAATACAACAACTCAGATATAGAAAGAAAAAGCTGTCCGAATAAAGAAAAAGATGCATGAACAAAGACAACCTTAACAGTACATTAATGGTGGTATTTAGTGTTATGTTGTAAATAGTGTTACCTGCACTTTTATCCCACACACTCTAAACTTCAATTAGTTGACATTTGGAGTTAACATTATCTATTTAATAAAGCATTCATTTGGATAGGCATTTATATGTTTAAGTTTATATTTTTTTCATTGCAATTTGATGAAATAATAGGTAACACTAAATGTAAACTTGTAAAAAATTGATATCCGGTAGTTGACAACTAGTGTCTATGTTGACATTTAGTGTTGGTAACATTAACATGATTGTTGACATTTAGTGTTGTGCTTCATAATTAGTGCTGCAAATACTATTTACCATCATTAGTGTAGTAGCAAAAGTAAAGCCATATCCAAATGGAATTAAGATATCTACACCTAAATACGTCCAAATAAGCAATTCAACATTCATTTGTTCCTATTATCAAATTGCTTCATATTTGGTTGGATCTTGTTAGAAATCAAAAGAATATTTTAGATTTTTTTCTTATGCAATTTTGGAGATGAGATGAATAAAGTATGAATTTTCAAAGTGCTAGAATAGGTGTTTTCAAAACCAACCCAAAAATCTTATAAACAGTGGGACTACAAAAATATATAGGGGTTGGTTTTAGATAGGGGTCACAATTATAAGTAGTTACCTTAATTGTAGACAAAATAAGATCACCACAGTATATAAAGAACCAAAGAGGAAATCACCACCAAAGAGATTGTTCTTGTGCTTTCCACAAAGTCTCCATTGCTTCTAAGAGCTCAAACTAAAGCCATTATAGTAAGACAACTTTGAAAACTAATCACAATAACTAATTGTAACTTTTCTAATTCTCAAAAATATCTTTGTCCTTGATTTATATAGTATTTCTTCTTTCCAAATGATTTATTATGTGTTTTTTCTTGGATCATCTTTAATGAATATTAATGAAATGAAATGTAGTTTTCAAAACATTCATCGTCAAATGGTTGGTTGAGCATTTAGAGGTTAAGACCAATGAGTTGATCTCTCAGACCATTTCCTCAATTGTAAGGTAGGAGGTTGTTAAAGCAACCCTTTAAGAGCTGATTGCATTTTCAAGTCGAAGCTAAACTCCTTGAAACAATTTTCAGTAAACTTTACTAGAAAAGAATATAGAATTAGCATCTAATCCAAATTGTTTCATATTTTCTGGACCTTCAAAGAATTAGTTATAAATTTTTGAAGTTGAAACGCAGTGTTTCTAAAAGCAACCCCCTCTTGAAATATTCAATGTTGGTACATTGAAGAAAGTAAAATGTACCTTTGTGTTAGAGATCGCTTTTACAAACCCCTACCTTATAATAATTTCACATTGTGTTTTACAACGGACTACAATTTTAATAATTGAAGGATATCCTTTATCAATATCAAAGAGAATTTGAAGGTGAAACTATTTTACTATTGAAGATGCAAAGATATTAAGGTATGTGTACCTTCAATTGACACAGCTAAGCATAGTTACTATTATCAAAAATTGAATCATTTAAAAAAATCTTAGTAGCAACTTAAAGAGGATTTTAACGCATTTTGTTATACATTATTTGGAGGGTCATTGCAAGAAACACCGATCCTATTCTCTATCACAATGAGTGATTTTCTTGTCATTTGCTATAACTTTTGAAGCACAAGTGCAATGAACACATCTAGCTTGATGGTAATCAAATACCTTTCTTTTAGAAAGATAAAAACATCACTTTATATCTAAAAATAATTTTTGTTCATTTATCATACTATGAGGCTTAGGTTTTTTTACAACATTAGGAGTCCCCAAATTTAATGATTTGAGCTGAAATTTTCATGGTCTATTTGCATAGCAGGAAAGCATATACCTACCAAAAGAAATCTGAAATATATTATTTTATGTCCTCCACATGAGTGCAAACAATATTTTCATTCCGTGAAATTTTTGGACATTGAGGATGGTTCTAAGATCATTCTTTTGGTGAAATCTTATCAACATCAACTCTTTGCAAATAGAATTTTCTTAGTTCAACCCCTAAGGGATCAAACACCATTTTTTGACAACATAGCAATTTTTGGTAGTTCACTATGACTGGGATTTTTATTTTTTTTCTTTGAAATTTCCACACAAGATGTGCCCAAGGAGTAGCTTCAAGGCCCAACAATTTTCATAACTTTTGATTGTGTAGTTAAAAAGTTATTGCATGATATGTCATTTTCATTGGTTGGCGGGCAACCTAGGCAACTGAAAAAACTTCTTTTAAAATTTTTTTTTTTTTTAAAATAAAAATTGGAAATTGATTCTTTAGATTTGTATATACATAAAAAAAAATTGAATCATTACATTTTGATTAATGAAATGAAAGTTATGAGGAGTTTGAGCTTGAGGGTAGTTATAGAATCTCTACTCTAAGATTAAATTTCAAGTTCTTTATTTAACTCAATTTTCAATATTTTTGAAAAAAAATAAAAACATCGGATTTAGATTGTTTATTACAACATTACAACCGTTGGGATTGGCATTTTTCAATTTCATATTTAAATTGTTAACAACTTAGTGTTTTGAACATTTTCTACCACTTTCTACTTACTATTTTTTTCCTATATGTTCTACAATTCCAAATGATCTGAAAACTTTCAAGCATGTAGACAACTTGCCTTGAAGAATGAATCCAAAGAGTGAACACCATTTTGGACATTTTTTCATACAACTGTGACCTTGTGAAGTGCAGCTGCCCAGATTTTTGCAGGGATAGAAAAAGGATTTTTGTCACTTCAAATGCTAATATCTTGCAATCCATACAGTCTAAATTCCTGAAGTTTTTTCCACAACTTCTCATACTACTTTAATACAAGATCCTACGGTTACATCTTTTCAAAAATATTTTTTTTCTAAAATTTGGTACTTGTATTAGAAATATCAGTTTTGGAGCGGTTTTGGTGAAAACATAAGTGGTAGTCACAGCTTGTTCACCGTGATGGTGAACAATGAACATTGAAGTGGTGGCGGCGTAGGGTTGGCTTGCTTTCGACGAAATATTCATAGCGGAACATTGATTGTTCACTCCCAACATCCACCTCCGGAGGTGGATGTTGGGAGTGAACAATCAATGTTCCGCTAAGATTATTCTTTTGTTCTCTTAACTTTCAATTACATCCGTCCATCTCGCCATTATCCATCCTCCATTGTTCATTCTCAACATTTGAACAAAAAGGATGGTCACGGCTTGTTCAATATTTGTCACTTCTCATTGGCCCCTCAAAGCACTTTCCATTATTCATTGTTCATTGTTCACCACCACGGTGAACAAGCTGTGACTACCACTATAGTCTCTAACCTTTAGGGGTTAAAAAAAATGATTTTCTTATTTTTAACAAATAAATATGTGAAAGTACCTATTTTCATGAGATTTTGCACTTTCTAGTTCTCCTTCTTAGAAAAAGAATTCTCTGCTTTTCCTTTCAAGGGTACCGTTTTTTAAAAGCGTATACATTAAACATATTTTTTTTATATATTTTTTAAATTATTTTTAAAATTATAAAGTACTTCCAAAAAAATTAGGTATATTGTGCAAAATGCTACAGAAATCGCACGATGTTTCTTGCAATGACCCTGGATACCATATGAATAAGTTATGAATTTTTTTAAACATCTCAAGGTATATCAAAAACAAATACAAGGTTCTCATATAATCTCATATTTTGATTGTTTACAACTTGTGCAATCAATATCTATTTTTTGTGACACTTTTTGATCTGCATGTAGATATAGCATTTAGGACCGTATTAATAAGAAGAGGCTTTTGTCGAAGATGAAAAGGAACTCCATTTCCTTTCTTAGGTCTGATGTAAATGCAAAGTGTCTGAGTGGATGATCTTGGGTAGCACTATGTGAAACAAGAAAATGACCAAGCTCTTAATTACATCTTTCTCATAATGAGATTGAAGTCTCTTTTCTCTCTCAATGCTTAGTCCATTTGTTCATAAATTAGTATTCAAGTCATTGAAAAATAGAAAATTAGAAGAGAATAAAGGAACTAATTAAACTTACATTTGCTCTATTTGAAGGTGAAGAATTCTTATTTAATGTTATGAAGTTTAAACTTTCAATAAAGCCACCGTAGGTTCCTCTATGATAGAATTTGGTTAGGATTTTTTTCTTATTATTAAGGTAGGGACATCCAAATGCACTAGATGCCTAAAAGTGCCTTGATGTCATGCTTACACTATGTACAGTAGGGTCTGAATTGCCAATTTGAGGCATTCAATTTTTAAAATAATGTGTACTAGCATAATTGGTAGATTTTGGTAAGTATGATTATCATTGCATCCTTACACAACTCCAATCAATCATACCAAATTTCAATTTCAAAATAGGAAAAATCCACAATAATTATTGGAATGTAATATAAATTTATTATTATTTGGGTTGAGAAAAAAAACTTAAGATGGCCACACAATTAGTCTTAAACAATCCACAATTGATGTAATTGTGCACTTTTTGCACATTAACCTCTTAAGGACAATATTTCATTGACTTTTTGGATTTTTCCAAAGTTCAGTTATATATATATATATATATATATATATATATATAAATAATGAAGCTTTTATTTCTAAATTTAATTAAGTTTGACTAAGGCATATTAGAAGTTAAGAAATCTATTTTCTTACAATATGAACAAACATCTATTGCAACGACATATTTGTGCAAGTGGTGTGTGATCAAAGTAAGTACATCTAATTGTGATCCCACCTAATTGTGTTCCAATGTATATCCCTTTTTTTTCCATAACCTAAATTGTAGTATACAAATAAGATTGGTCCATAATTATTTATTACATATAAATAGAGATTATAATAGGGTCCCTTGAAATTGACGTTTAGATGAAACTTTAAGGTAGTATGCTCTAAAAGCGACCATTTAAGGGTCGTTCTGCCTTTTGCATAGGTTTTCTTGGACAAAAATATTTTCAGATAATTTTTTAGAGAAAGACAAATAGATGTGGAACCTAATACAATTGATTTTGTGCTTTTCCAATCATTTTTGAATTACTTATAAATTTTCAAAGATTTGGGGCATAGGCACCTATTTGTGACCATAGGTCTCCTAAAATCTGTCCTCTTGCAACTTGTAAGGAGATGTGAGGAAATCAAAGACAATGATTGGCTCTTGCAATAGAAAAAACAATTTTTCCTCAATTCATTCAATTGCTAAAGTGGTCCATTTAACAATCACCTCATCTCCATTCTCTAGCTAATAACAGGAACGATTTGAAGAAGGGGGAGGTTTTACAGCATACTACCTTACATGTATTTTGAAGAAGACACTTACAACTTTGGCATATTGGTGACAGTGTGCTTACCACCATAGTCCACCCATTTATAACAAATGACCTTGTTAGCATATGTCTTTGATTTCTCAGGGAAAGGAACATGTCGGTTCTTTACGGGGTCTACCTCTGGACGAGTCATTCCCAATAAATGCTTCAGTCACGTTGGTCTTTTAGACCAGAGATATCTTCCATCAAGTGTGAATGTAGAGACTCCCACTGGTTCAGAATTCTCTAACTTACACTCAATGCTCTACTTTCACGTTCCTGCACAAGTCCTTACGACCGTCGGCACAAGCGCAGGCGGTACTGTTTCTCCCGGCGTATATGTTTGATTGCGCACTGCTTGACGACTGCAGCACGAGATGGACGATTTCAGCACGAGATGGACGTCACAGATCTCTTTTTCTAGAAGACGATTAATTATTTCAAAGGAAATTGCGAGTCTACCAAACGGTAGTCAGCATATTCTAAGGTCAATCGCGTTTCCTTGGTTGTTTCCTTCCATGCGAGATGAAGCTACGCTGGGGACCTCAAGCACCAATCGCACGGGCGAGATGTATCTTAGGTCATGGGAAACTCCACGGTGATAGATAGCTTGGAGGGCGAAGTAAGACGCGTGGTTTGGAAGGATAAGAGTAGCAGTCACTTCTGAGTTGCAATTGAGTTATGTTTCCTTTCGTTTGAAATGCAGGTTTTGAAGCTTTTGGAATTCAGTTAATTTAGAGCCTCCAAATTAGATCAAGTCTGTCAGATTCTATTTTTACTCTCGGCGACGGCAGAACTTCCTGTCGACTGGTTAAAATTAATTGTTAAATTTGTGTGCACAAGGATTGCTCTGTCGTGTACGAATTGCTTGCGATCTTGAGTTTACGAAGGATTTGTATGTGGATCTTGGAGTGAGGTTGTAATCTCGGGTTTTGGTATGGCTATGGCGCTCGTGGTAGATTGTGAAACGGCAGACAGGAAACCGTCGCAGGAGTTAGTGAAAGAGCTTTCGGAAGCATTTGAGTTTTTTGACTTGAACAGCGATGGAAAGCTGTCGCTCAAAGAGTTAGGTACCGTGGTACGATCCTTAGGGGAAGAGGTTACAGAGGAGGATCTGCAGCAGCTGATCGAGCGCGTGGACAGCGACGGCGATGGACAGCTGAATCTCTCCGAGTTCATTGATTTGAACACGCAAGCCAGTTGCAGCTCGGCGGAGTCGGAAGAAGCCGAAAACCATGTGCTCGTCAAAACCTTCAAGAAGTTCGACGCCGACAAAAACGGCTTCATCTCCTCTGAGGAGCTGCACCGCGTCTTGGTCGCGTTTGGGGAAGACCGATACTCGCTGGAGGAGTGTCGGTGCATGATCAAGAGCGTGGACGAAAACGGCGACCACATGATGAGCTTGGGCGAGTTTCAAGCCTTGATGAACGATGGAGGATTGGAACCAAAAGCAGCGGCCGCGGCCACGAAGAGTGAAGAAGCTCGCACTCCTCGCAGGCAGTGAAGTTTCTTGCCATAGCTCTGTAAAGGGATCAAGAAAATCAGTTCCTCCGTCGCTTTGCCGTCTCCCGTCGATGTTTAGAGACTTCCATGGCATGATTTGCATTTGTAAATTACGAGCTCCACTAGAGTTTTGTCAGCGGCAGGTTTCAAGCAGCTAGGCACTGTCAAATATTGGAATTCTTCATGACCGTTAATGTGCTGTACATGAACGCAAGAATTTTGTCTTCTAAATATGACATTGTATGTGGATGTGTTATTCTTTCTCCTTTGTGCAATCTGTGACTTGCTGTCATAACTTTAAAGGTAATGGGAGATCAAGGTCTCTCTCTAGGGTTGGTTTTGCATATGATGGGCAGAGCTTCAAAGCATTCTCTTGAAGCTTTCTGTACTAACCTATGTTACAGTCAATTTTGTGCATAATTTATTCAAACTTATCATATCTACATTGTTAAAGAGGCTGGTGACATGTTACCAATGGCTGAGAGTATTATTAGTGATGCTGAAAGTCAATAACCATGCACTGATACACATAGCAGTACTCATGGACTCAATATTTGTATCTCCCTCAATGAATTTACATAACTTTGGACCATGATCCATAATCTCCTTTATTTCCATGAATGGCTATCCATCTCCATGCTAACTTCCTAACTTCACTTGGGTTCCTGGTGGTTAGGGTTATTCTATGTAAGCTGAAACAGTTATACTGATATGACCAGTAATAAGGATGATGATGATGATGAAATGAAGCTCTGTGGTCATAGGAATCATGCTCTTAGGTCTAGATACCATGTGATAGTAGAAATGGGTCATGGTTCATTTTAGGGCCATGACAGTACTTTGTAACTCCTTGGGAAATAATTGTTTTGTCATCTGGGTTTACCAAACTCACAGTGCCACATGCTGGGACAGACAGCAAACTTTGCTAGTTAATAAGAACAGTGGTTTGATGTAGAGTGCAGAATTATGCATTCCCTCTTGTCTTGGAAGTTGAACTTGTGGAGTCATAACTTCAAATCACAATTCATATTGTACAAAATGAGATTGCTTGAAAGTTTCACTTGAGTGTTTCTTTGGTTTACTTCTTGATTCACCTATCATTTAAGGTACTGTATTTCTACAACTGATCTTGTAAACTTGGGGTGCCAGGGGTGCAGGGGAGGATTGACCCCTGTATTGCCATGTGTTTTACCACTGCAGAAAACACTGAAATCTTTTATTTGCCGCATATGATAAAACTTTTAAGTTCTGAATTCATATTTGAAATCAGAGGCCCCAAATTAGCTAGAGGGCATGATGAAATAAAAAAATTTAAGCGGCACAAATTAGGGGGCAATTTTTACATTTACCCTTTGACGGGGCAATGTAGTGGTCAATCCTCCTTGGCCTGCAAGGGGTGTGCAAAAGAAAAGGGTGAAATTTTTTCGCCCATTGTAAAGGAAGGTTTGGGTAAATTATGCAGGCACCATGATTTAGTTTGAAGTTTTCAAAGGTTATGGTTGTTGGAGGCTATTAGTGTAACTTAGGTGAATCCAAATTCCTCTAATGATGCATATAATAAAAAAATATTCATGGCATCAACACATTGTTCAAGTGATTGCTCAAGTGAGAGGTTTATCCTTTAGAGTCTATGTCATCATAATTGGAAGTGATTATAGTCTTGGATTATTGTATGAAATACATGTGATGCTATTTTGTATGAAATTTTTAAGCATTCAACTATATAGATTTGTACATATCAATGAGAAATGTGTATTGCAAATTTTATGTGATCATAAGACGGTACATTTAAAAATCATAATGCATGTAGATATTATGTGTAAAATATAAAAACTTATAATCTATCTCTAAAAGAAGCAATGAGAATACACCTTGCTATCTATACCCCCTTGAGGTATAAAAGTCAAACCATGTCCAATATTTTGATGGTTAGACCTTTCATTCATGATGGTCTTGTTGTTCTTATTGTTCTTATTATTATCAGAAATGAGGAAAACAAGATTATATGAGGCATCCTAATTTAGTTAGTTATATAAGTATAAAGGAAATTTTTTAATAGTTAATTAGAATTCATCCATTGTTTGAAATTCAAGTGTTTGAATCTCGAGGGGTTGAGGGTCAACATAAGGGTATAAGAAACTAAACATGAAGAGTTGTAATAGCATTGTGGAAATATTTTTATAATCAACATATTTGACATTAAAATATTATATTGTTTGTACAAAAAATACTATAATTATAATATCTATAGTGCTAACATTTTCTTTTGTGATTATCTTATGTGACAAAAGTCAATCGAGTGCTTTCTTTTCTCTTCCTCGTCTTTTGAGAAATTGATTAAAATTAGTTTCTTAAGTATGGCATGCAAAGATTAAGGATGAGATTTTTGATAAGTGCCAACATGGCTTATGATTTGGTAGAGCCCAATTTGATTGGGCTCCATATTTTGAGTAGCTCCTATGGAGATTTTTTCCTTTTCAAAGTTAGCACGTGTAATTTTTGCCTTTGAATATGATAAAAATAAAATTTGATCTCATCTAAATTATCATATGTGAAAATTGCTGGAATACTTTATTTTCTAGTGCTGAATAATATTGGCAAGTTGAGTTTCACATTTCAGAACTTTGTCTCTCTTAGCTAATCCTTATTTTGGTTTCATCTACCACAGCTATTCTTATTTGTTTGCAAGGACTTCTCTTATTTTCTTCATTGAATTTTTTTTATTGCTATGTCTTTTCTTGGAATATTATGATCATTGAACAAATGTTTTAGAATTTTATGCTTAGAAATGTTATTCTTTAAAATGTCTTCTAAAATTTTAAAATATTCCAAAAATTAGGCAATGTAGAAAATGAGTTTATGCAATATTTTAGAATTTCACTCATAGTATTTTACAAATTCAAACATTTCAAATGATACTTAACCCCTAAAGGTCCAAACATATTTTTTTGGCAATGTAGCAATTTTGAGCAGCTCACTCCAAAAAAAAAATTTTTTTTTTTTCTTTGAAAATTTCACACAACATGTGCCCAAAGAGAAGCTTTAAGGTCCAACAATTTTCATAGCTTTTGACTATATCGTTAAAAAGTTATTGCACAATATGTAGTTTTCAATGCTCAATGGGCAGTCCCAAGCAACTCAAAAAACTTCTTTAAAAATCACTTTTTAAAAAAATAAAAATTTGAAATTGGTTCTCTAGATTTATTTAGATGTCGAAAGCTTTGAGTCGTTCCATTTAAATTAGTGGAATGAAAGTTAGATGGAATTATAGTTTGCAGGTAGGTATGGCGTTTGTGGATTCCAAAGAAGCTTGCACTCCTTGCAGGTAGTGAAGTTTCTTGGCATAAGGTAAACCAGCCCATTGTGGTTAGAATTTCGAGTCTGCCCTCGTGCCATTGCTGAAAATTTTCAAATTTTTTCTCACTCAAAGATAAGTGTGAGAAATAGTGAGAGCAATTGAAATTTTATTTTTCAGACGAAGTTTGAATTAGTTACGTATTTTTGAAGTGATCTTCCCAACACGGTCTACAGGTTGCCCCATAACCAACAAAAAGTGTATCCAATATGCTCATCTTAATCACCTAAAGTGGTCACAATAATTTCTAATGTGGAATGCCATGAAAAAGTCACTTCCTACAATGATTTACACTGAAAAAATTGGGTGTTCTTAATGAGGTCACTAATCACTCCATAGGTGTCAGGTTAAATATTGATTGTAGTCTGAAAAACCATCATGGGGTCATAAGATGTCCACTATGGGTCATCTGACCGTAATGGGCTAGTTTACCTTAGTTTTTTCAAGGGATCAAGAAAATCAATTGAGAGAAACCCATTTGAGGGTGGAAGCTTTACTCATAAAAGGCGCCCAGAGGCAATAACATGCCCGAAGGCCGGGGGGAGGAGGTGGATCAAGCGCCCCAAAGGCAGGGCAGAGCAAGAGACAAAGGAACGAGGAATGCACACCTACGAGGCAGAATTGAGGCAAGAGAGAGAAAGCGCCAGAGGCGGGGGTGACTGGGTGAGGGACGCCTGAAGGCAGGGGTAGAAAAGACCGTGGAGGTCGCCGAAACAGAGCACCAATCCCTGAGAACAGACCTAAGATCGCATGCTAAGACCACAACTCAAAAAACGCAAAGGCCAACAAAGCAGTGGACCATAAGTTAGACTACAAAGCAAGTCACTCCTAGGTGCACAACCACGACGGTAACCACAACGAAACGCAGAAACAATGCTAGCACACCCTGCTATTCCTTGACAAGATCCATGTAAGGTACAACTACTCAATTCCGCCAGTCACCTAATTCCACTACCCTACTTTTGGCTCCAATTCCATCAAGCTCTTAATGCAAATCCACACACTTTTATGACAATTTCAGAGCATTAATGCCTAAAGAGATAATGTGTCAATTTTTCATTGGTGGAGACTCAAGTGCCAATAGATACATGTTCAATTGGTAATGGGGTGTTTGTGAGACATTTTTGACCCCACTCTATGGGCGGTTTTGTAATTTCAGGCAGCCCACTTCAAAAAATCATAGAAACTAGAGTTTTGATTGGAAAATTATAATTTCACTTGGGTTGGACTTGTGAAACAAGCACACATCTCTGAAAAACATATCCCCTCTCAGAGTTGGCCTCAAGATAGCCAGATTGCAAATCAGGGTGGTAAAGGGTAGTTCCACCTTAAATGGAATTGAAAGCCTCCTGTAAATTGAGATTGATAATTAGGGAGTTAACCCCTGAAGGTTTTTGACTATGTTTTCACCAAAACCGCTCCAGAACTGCCATTTCTAATACTAGTGCCAAATTTTAGAAAAAAAACATTTTTGGACACTTGTAGCCGTATGATCTTGTAGTAAACTTGTTTAAGAAGATGTGGAAAAAATTTCAGAATTTTTCACTAAGTGGATTGCAAGATAATAGCGTTTGAATTGACAAAAATCCTTTTTTTGTCCCTGCAAAAAAACGGGCAGCTGCCCTCCACAAGGTCACATTTATATGAAAAATGTCCAAAATGATGGTTACTCTTTGGATTTATTCTTCAAGGGAAGTTGGCTACGTGCTTGAAAATTTTTAGATCATTTGGAATTGTACAACATATAGGAAAAAAATAGGAAATAGGAAAAGGTAGAGAATGATTCAAAGCACTAAATTGTCAAGAATTTATTTATCAAATTGAAAAATGCCAATCCCAACGATTGTAATGTTGTAATAAACAATCTACACCCAATGTTTTTATTTTTTTTCAAAAATATTGAAAATCGAGTTAAATAAAGGACTTCAAAGTTTATTTTAGAGTAGAGATTCCATAACTACCCTCATACTAAGAATCCTCATAACTTTTGACTCATTGATCGGAATGGACTGATTCAAAGCCTCCCACGTACATATAAATCTAAAGAACCAATTTCAAATTTTAGTTTTTTTTAAAAGCGATTTTTAAAGAATTGTTTTTTTGCTGCCCCAGCTGCTGGCCGAACAATGAAAATGACATATCATGCAATAACTTTTTAACCATGTAGTCAAAAGTTACGAAAATTATTGGACCTTAAAGCTACTCCTTGGGCACATCTTATGTGAAAATTTCAAAGAAAAAAAAGAAAAATTCCGGTCATAGTGAGCTGCCCAAAATCGCTATGTTGTCAAAAAACGGTGTTTGGTCCTTTAGGGGTTAAGACCTGGATCTGAAACAACGATTCCACAGTCGGTGGGGGTTGGGACCGACCGCCTTCTTGACTAGCTTGGTCATTCGTGTTGGTGTGGTCCTGGTCTTTGTAGTGGTCTTCAAAGTCTTCCATTTATGATTGCTCTTGGTTGATGTATGTTGCTGCTTGTATCGAGGCTCACGCCTGGGTTCCTGAGTATCTCGGTAGTTGGGGACCGGCGTGCTGAAGCTGGGTTCTAGGAGCTGGTTCGCCAGAGCGTCATCAGGCCAAGTGTGATTTGGTGAAGCAATTGATAAGAAAATCAGTTGCTCCATCTCTTTGCCATCTCCAGTTGATGTTCAATAAGGTAGCTACGCATAATGTGCCATTGACCTTAAACTGCCATCTTTACTCTGTGTACATCTCCAAAATCAATTTTGTACCTATGTGAAAAAAATGCTTTTAGAACCAAACTTTGCTCCTTAATAACTTTTGCATACAATATCCAAATGCCATGTTCTCTGGTGCATTGGAACCTCCTTTCACTTGCCAACAAGAACATATGAAAATTTGGTCAGTCTAATAGTAGTAACTAGAGTCAGTAGTAAAAAGTGATGGTTTTGGATGTACCCACCTTACTTCAATGGCATGATTTGCATTTGTAAACTACAAGCTTTGTTAGCAGTTTTGTCAGTCAAGCAGCTAGGCATTGTCAAACCTTGGAATTCTTTTTGACCGTTAAATGTGCTGTACATGAATGCAAGAATTTTTCCTACTTAAGAATTTTGTAAAGAATGAAAATCACATTATTTTTTTAACCTTTATTTTTCCTAAATTTTCAACTCTATTCTTCATGATAAAAAAATTTCAATTCAAAATCCATTGTTCATAATTTTCAAGTGAAAAATATTTAAAGTCTCATAAACTAGTTTGTCACTGTTGAATACAATTATCTTGAAATCTATGTGTTTAAAGTATTTGAAATTTTTCCACACATTCTCATATTAGTTCAATACAAGATCCTACAATTAGATATGCAAAAGAAATATAATTTTTAAATTTTTTCTCTTTGGACTAAAAATGGCAGCTTTGAATGGTTTTTGATCAAAACAAGGCCTTGGGACTTTAGGATTTATAGACTAGATGTTCAAATTTTGAACAACAGATGAATGCAAATACCTCCCAAGTGTAAAAAAAATACATTTTTTCACTATTCCATTCTTTTGAAGATTATAAACTTGTGTTAGTTTTTAGCATTTTGTATGGTGTAGATTTTGAAGACTTTGCTTTGCAAATATTCTATAATTCAAAGAATCTTGGTAGGTCTAGCTTCAAAAGTAGCTTTGTTTAGTTCAAAAAATGAACCTTCAAAACCAACTCAAAAATAAATAAATAAATAAAAATGTTCAAAAATTGCTATGATTAGAATTTAAGAAATTGAACTTGAAGGAGATAAATTATTGTGAAAATCTCAAATATTCAATCCGCAATTGACTTTAGAATGAATTTCCAATTTTTGACTTCAAATTTTATTGAGAAATATTGATCTGGATACAAGTTGATCTTATTGTGTGGATATGATCAATGGATCATATTTTACAAGTATTGTTCAAGAATCATCATTATACTCTTCTTTGAAATTGTATTATCTAATATTTCTTCACAATTTTGGAAATTCAGACTCCCATAGCCCTAAAATAAAGGATTAATAGTTGGATTGAGGGATGTGTAGAGAGATCTCATCATCCCAAACATAAATTATGTAGCCACTATAGGCTATTCATGAATTTTTATTTAATCATTTTTTTAAGTGAATGGAATTTCCACTCCAAAACAAATGATGTGAAACATAGAAGCCATGCACCCCAAGAGGCACACTCGGACAGTCGCCCCCCTCACTCATCCCTGATTTTATGCCTAGGGAAAACACATGACCTTTTTATTTACCACGCATGATAGAATTTGGAAATTTTTGAATTCTTATTTGCAACCCGAGGCCCCAAGTTAGGTATGATTATGTAGAAAATAGATTAATGACGCACAAAATACGGGGGTCTTTTTTCTAACATGCACCCCTAGGAAAAAAGGGCGGGGACTGTGGGAGGACAAGCGTGGGGGGCGGTTCACCCAGGCCACCATCAAGACAAACCTTCACGGAGGGCCTTCATTTTGCCAAATAACAGTAACTAAGGTAGTCTACTCTAAAAGCGAGCGGGCTCTAAAACCGAACATGGCACAGAGGTACATTTTGCTTTCTTCAATGTATCAACGGTGTACATTTCAGGAGGTGGTCGGTTTTAGTGACCACTGCGTTTTTACTTCAAAATTTTGTAACTAATTCCACGAAGGTTCAAAAAATATGAAACGACTTGGGTTAGATGCCAATTTCATTTTTCTTCCTCTAAAAATTAACTGAAAATTGTTTCAAGGAGTTTAGGTTCCCCGAAAAGGCAAACAGCTCTTAAATGGTCGCTTTAAGAGCAGATTACCTTAAGCTTTGTCTTCCCTGAATTTTGAATGACCCAGGATGTCTGTGTTTGCAGTTCCTGCATCCCTGGGCATCAAAAAGGTGACTTTAGGGTTTTAAAATCACAGTTCTTCTGTGGATGCTTTGTGGAATGGGTGTTGAAAGAGAACAACCTCAAGTTTCCTATGGACTAACTTAGTCTTATTAGACTTTGAGGACCCCAGGTGGTCCAGAAGAGAAGAGAACAGTTCTTAACAAGAGAATCATAGGCAGTTAGGCACCCATGAAATGATAAGCAACAGGAGAGATGCTTCCCTTCAGTTTCTCTCTTTATCTCACTTAAAGGACAGGCTAGTGACCATGGAAATCATCCCTTTTTGGTATTGTGTGACATCATCTACTTTTGGAAAAAACAAAACAATCATTGGAGGTCAAGCTAATGTGCAAGACTTCTTTCATATTCACACAAAATTTCAAAGATGAATAGTTGCACTTGTATCATATGTAGAAGGATTCCCTGTCATTCATCGGACAAAAATTGGTTGCGGTATCCTTTAAGGATTATGCCATGACCAAGGCCTCTTTTTATGGGCAAAATAGTGCTAGATTGCATTAGGAAAATAATGATTTGACTAAAAAATGGCGACAAACTGTGAAGTTTTTTTTCCAGAAGACTTCAAACTTACAAAAAAAATCTTGGATGCAATTGCCAGATTGTAGATGAAAACAAAATGATGGATATGTGGTGTGTTTTAACCCCTAAAGTCCCATTGTCCCCTTGGGGGACAAAATGGATTTTGGGCAAGCTCCTATGGTCTCAATATTTGTTGTGATTTTTGAATTTTTTTTGTGAAGATAGAAAAACATATAAGCTTTCCAACAATATAATTTCCATTTCAATCAGAGCCTAGGAGCAAAAATTATGGCACAAAAGCCCCTTTTGTAGTTTGGCGGGCAGAAAAAACCTTCAATAAATTTAAAAAGTAAAAAACTAATTAATTTTTTGCATAGAATATACTTTTATGTACATGGGAAGCTTTGATTTATTCCATTTGGATTTGTTATGTGAAAGTTATAGACAATCTTGTTTTGGGGGCAATCAAAGCATGTTCGTGAAAAAATAACTTGTAGGATTCATTTCTGACCTCACTTTTCACATTTTTTCAAGAAAAAAGGTTTCACAAGGTTAAGATCTCTTGCTTGAAAAATCTCACCATTGATATTAGTGTATTTCAATTCCATCTTAGAGCTATTAACAATTTAGATTTTCCTTCAATTTTGAACCTACTTCTACTTAATAATTTTTTTAATGAGTGAAAACTATTTTTTTTAATTTTTTAATTTTTATAATAAATTCCTAGACTCTCAACTCAAATTTTTATCATATAAAATTAGAAATTCAAAATCAGTAGAGCAAAAGTTATAAGTTACAAAGGCTCAAAGTCAAAAAATGTGGTTGAGCAAGGTGCAAAACAAACTTGTTTCCTTCACTTTAAATGCAAATATTTTGCAAAAAAATTCCATACATTTTTATATTAATCTAATATAAGATTCTACAATTAGAAATGGTAGTTTTGAATGTTTTTTTATGGAAAAGAAGCCTTGAGATTTTAGGGATTAACGTGATATTTTCTATCCATATGTAGATGAATGTTGAAATTTGAAACACCACTATAAACTTTTGTATTGCCACTTTGGTACTCTTAAAAAAATGGAAAACGGACACACACACACGCGGCCATGACTCAAGTGGGAGAGACAAGAAACAAAAGATTGAAGTATCAACTCCCCAATTGCCATTTCAACAAGGGCATTTGCATTGGATAGTACAATGTAATTGTATCTTGAGGAAGGAATACGGTGTCTATTGTACCTGTAAAAGCCCATTGATTGCAAAGCATGAAGAATGCGATGGACAAAACAATCACTACAAGAACCTTGTGTATTTGTTAATGCAATTTTAGGTGATATCTACTTGTTTTTAATACCACACAAAATGTTACATTTGGCATTATGCACAAGAAGAAAATGAGGATTTTTGAGACTATAAAGAACAATTGGTTTTGAGTTGCATAGGACATTTTGAGATTGGTGCTAATTTAGAGACCCGCAATAGTTGTGGACGAATCACATGTGGAATTGTAGTCGCAAAATCGAAGGATCAGTTTCTCATGCAACAACTTGCTTGGAACTTTGTTGATGAACTCTTCTAACGTAGTTGCTTATGTGATATTTGTTGCCGTGTGAGGTCGGTCACTCAATCATTGAGTTGTGCAACTTCTTGGCGATTCATTTGCGACTAATCTGTGACTTCAATGTGACTCATTTGTGACTTCATTGCAACTTGTTTGTGACTTGTAGATTTCAAAAATTTGAATATTGATATTTAATAGATTTCACTAGTTTAAAAAACTTTTACAATATCTTGGATTTTAAATTATTTTTAGATTTCTATAAATTGTAAATATTTAAAAATTGTAAACAATTATAAATTATAGAATTTATTCACTATAGAAATCTACAAAATGTATAAATCTTGGAATTCTATTAACAAAATTCATTACACAAGAGTACTACAATTTACAAGTTTTATATATCCAATCTAAGGTACTCTTGACAGTTGATATGGGACAATTACGAGGACAATTATTATAAGAGAATTGGGAAACAATTGAGAAACAACTTTGAAACAACTAGGAATTGACTAGGAATCGACTAAAAAACAACTATTGTCATTTTACAATTGCATTCGTTTTCCAGTCGTTTCCTAGTTGTGATTTTTTGCGACTATAGATAGACATGGTGGATTCGGGATTTCACAAAGTATAGATTTGTCCATGTCAACAACTATGATGAATATTGGATGGAGAATAGTTTACATTCATTCTAATTTTGAACTCTATTAATTTTCATAATACTACATTTCATTGTATGGCTCCTTTGCAACTAAAACAATGTACAAATGATGTAAATCAATGACATCAGAATTTGGTGCAAATAGAGAGGGCTATCGTCAAAGGATAGTTGCATAGGACACTTAGTTACTTATTAATCCGTTGTGGCATACAAGTTTTTCTTCTAGTAATTGTCAACCTAATGACAAGTGGATGTCAACTAAAATTGTGTAAAAAAACACACACAATTCTTTTATAGTGATTACTTATTATAATCCTTTTCCAAGATACAATTGATTAGGAGGGGTTGCGGTAGGGAGTCTTTCTTCTCCCAATTCACTTAAAAATTGCACGTGGAATCAAGAAGAATAGATAACCATGAAAACTTCACCAAACTTGCTAAAGAATATTGTACTTGGCCAAAGGTGTGAGTAGTTTTCTTCTCATTTCTTGAAAGTCACAAAAGCTATTGTGTACTAGTAGAAAATATGTCAGTAAGTGTGGGTCTAGAGCTTACTATTGAATTTTTTCTTAGTGTAAGCTCAAGGAGTGCACCAATTACACCATTATATTTGTTACTACCAATTCCATTTTTCTTAAAAATTTCAAATTATTTTTAACATTTTTGTAATTGCTATGATTTTTACAAAGATTTTGTTTTTAATCTTTTAAAATTTTAATTGGATTTTTTTAATTATATAAAATGAGATAAAAATTTACTACATGTAAAAAGTATCAATTTTTTTTAAATGTGTGTTTTAATGTAGAAATCTATTAGAGTTTGACCAAGCCAGGATACAAAATGTTCATTAAAGATTAACTTGTATGAATCCACTATCCCTTAGTCAATAAGGAGACCAAAATGGTCCATTAGTGGATTACATGGAATGCACTGCATGTCTGCATATAACCATTAATTCTTAAAGGCCTAACAACTTTTTGTCAAAGGAAGTTTAGGATGTATTTGAATTTTTTAATATATTACTTTGTCTGATATGTATGGAATTATTTTTGGAAATGATTGATTTTTGGAATTTTAGATTGTAAAATTTTTGGATGATCATTATTAAAAGCAAAAAACACATTCTTTTAGAGAAAAAAATTATAAAAAAGATGAAAAATGCTTTTTACACACTCCAAATTCCTCCCCTCCTCCCCCTTCCCCTCCTTTTAAAATTGTATTGGAATCTAAGGCAAATGTAGTTTTTTTAAATAAAATAAATAAATAAAAATAAAAATCTCTCAAATTTGTAAACATTTTCAAACAAAAGGTGTAGAAAGCCTAAATTGCCCAAATTGAATCTTACAAGATTAATTATATATAAATTTATTTTTTGAAATTTAACAATTGGTAATTATTAGCATAATATTTGGAACATTTAAAAAAAAATTGGAATCAATCTAATTATTTTTTGTTTTTAATCACGCCTAATTGAACATTGTATTTTTTGAATTGCTAAAAATAGAAATATGAATTTTTTTCCCTCCAAATCTAGTTTGTTTGTGCAGAGTTACCCGCTAAAGGACCAAAGACCATTTTTTTGGCAACATATTGATTTTAGGCAACTCCCTACAAATGAAATTTTTGTTTTTTTTCTTTGAAATTTTCACAATACATGTGCTCAAGGAGTATAGCTTTAACCCTTTAACGGCCAGGTCGATGACTAATTTTCATCAATAGCAGTCACCGTCTCTCCGTAGCTTAGGGAGCTTGCTCTAATGAAATTGCGTCAGCTTGACACTTTCTCGTAACCTGTCATCGACCTGGTCGTTAAAGGGTTAAGACCAAACAATTTTCATAACTCTTGACTACATGGTTAAAAAGTTATCGTATGATATGTAATTTTCATTGCTTGGCCGACAGCTCCAATTTTTCTTAAATCACTTTTCAAGAAATTTAAATTTGAAATCGATTTTTTATATTTATTTATAAATGGAAAGCTTTGAATCATTATATTTTGATTAATAAGATGAAAGTTATGAGGAGTTTTAGTTTGTGGGTAGTTTTGAAATTTCTATTTAAAAATAAACTTTGAAGTCTTTTATTGAACTCAATTTTCAATGAAATTGAAAGAAAATAAAAATATTGAGTGTAGATAGTTTATTAAAACATTAAAACCATTGGATTGGCATTTTTCAATTTTATAACAAAATTCTTGACGATTTAGCATTTAAAGCATTTTCTACTTCTTTCTACTTTTTTCCTATATGTTGTACAATAGGATTCCAAATGATTTGAAAATTTTCAAGCATATATCCAACTTTCCTTGAAGAATGAATCCAAAGAGTAACCATCATTTTGGACATTTTATTATACAAATGTGACCTTGTAAAGTACAGCTACCTGATTTTTTGTAGGGACTAAAAAAGGATTTTTGTCAATTCAAACGTTAATATCTTGTAGGAAATTTCTGAAATTTTCTACATCTTTTCAAACCAGGGTACCACAAGATCCTACCATTACATGTGTCCAAAAATGTTATTTTTCAAAAATTTAGTACTTGTATTAGAAATGATAGTTTTGAAGCGTTTCTAATGAAAATATAGTCTTTGACTTTGAGGGGGTTAAGACTATAAGTGTTCAAGAAAATATTTTTGTCCCATTCTTACTATTCCATTCATTGAAAAAAAATAATGTTTGTTCTTTTTTTTCTATTAGATTACATTATCTAAATAAATTTTAAATACTTCCCACATTGAAATTTTAAATATAAAAAAATGCACCAAATATGTCAACTTGTTATTAAACAAAATTATACTTTACAAAAAATTGAGATTTGTTTCATCCTACTGAGAATTTGACCATGTAGATTGCGAGATATTTGCATTTGAAGTGAAGGAAACAAGTCTTTTTACACCCTTAGTTACTCAACTAGATTTTTTGGCTTTAAATCTTCTAAACTTAAAATTTTTGCACTATTGGTTTTGATTTTCTAATTTTTTGTATTGAAGAATTTAGTTGAAAATTTAGTAAACAAAGTGCAACTAAAAAACACTTGAATTTTATTCATTAAAAATTGTCAAGTAGAAGTAGGTTCAAGATTGAAGGGAAAACTAAACTATTAGTAAGTCTAAAGTGGAATTAAAACACAACAATTGCAATAGTGAGATCATTCTAGTAAACAAACTTAACATTGTCTAACAAATTTTTTGCAAAAATTGAAAAATTTGCATTCAAAATTAATTCTATTACTTATTTTTCCAAGAAGATGATTAGATTGCTTAAAAAACAAGATAGTCCATAACTTTCTCATCAATATTCTAAATAGTATGACTCAAAGCTTTATATATAGAAAAAAATATAATCTTTGAAAAAAAATTAATTAATTTTAAAATTTTAATATATATATATTTTTGTACTACCCCTTAAGTTGCTTTTTGGACTTAGGGTGGCATAACTTTTGCTCTTGGGTATTGAAATAAAAATCATATCCTCATAAAGCTAATTTGATATCCTATCTTCTAAAAGAAATTTCAAAATTCATGTAAAAAATTGAAATCACACATTCCTATCCAAAATCCCAAGAGTCCCCTGCAAGGATTTTGGGACTTTAGGTGTTAATTTTGAACAACACATTCAATGCTCTTAGCTAATAAAATTTATATAAAATTTGATCCTCATTTGGATTCTATTATTTACACACTATGATTTATGGAATGGATGAATTTAACAACTACACTATGTTAATTACACCTCAATGTGTACAAAAAAGCAATTAAGCATTATTCCTATTATTAAATTTTCTAATTTTTGGTTAAATCTTGTTGGAAGTCAGAAGAATATATTTTGATTATCTTTTTATGCATTTATTGGACACCAAATGAATAAATCCTCATGGATTTTAATTGTGTTGAAAATAGGTGTTTATAGAATTGACTCTAAACCTTCATGATTAAAGGGAGTACATTTTAGGGATCACAATTAGGTGTATCTGCCTTAATGGATCATTTTATGACAGAATCAACAATGATAGCGAGAGTGGAAAAAATTCCTTACTTTTGCAAATGCCCTTATTTATTTTGTTTTGTCTTTGTAGGCATAAATTGACTTCCTTCCACTATGAAATATGAATAGAAAGTAGAATCAAGAATTGAAAGCAAAACTGCTTAGTACCTTCAAAACTATTCGATTGTAAGTAAACAAAGGTCCCTCATGGGAAACAAAATAAGGTGGGTACACCCAAAATTGCACCTTGTCTAAAACTACCATTATCACTCTATATCAGGGCTTTTTTTTTTCGTTTTTCTGAAATGAATGAAAAGGCGAATTTCAGTTTAGTGTGGCAGTTGCAGTGGCGACTTCCTTTCATGGGCTACAGGTTTTCAGTGGCGAATGCTTGAAATTTGGAGTGCATTAGTTGGCGAATTTTGTGTGGGACTTAGATTTCTGAAGGCGAATTTTGTATGGGACTTGTGGTTTTTTAGGCGAATCCTTTTCAAATAGTGGGGTGTTTTGGGCGAATTATGCAATGCCTGCAAGTATATTTTGGCGATATGGATGGAATTATGAGTTGGATTTAGGCTACATTTCTAAAATCTTAAGGAAAACGTGGATAGGGTAGCGCACTTGACCTGCAACCACATAAACCCACTCCAATGCTGAAGTCAATACAGATGTTATCTAAAAAACAAAAAGCTGATGACTATGGACACCAACAGTCTAGCAAAGCTCCGTTTTTTAATGAACTCAATAACCATTTGGGATCACATTGGAAGACTTGACGAACATGTAAGAAATGAACATAACTTCATAATTCAGCCACCAAAGAAAAGGTACAAACGCACTGAGTTCACCAGAGGATAATGAACACTCCATTGTTATCAGCTTTCAGTCAAGAAACTAGAGACCTACACCCCACCCATACCTTTCCGATGCTTCTATGAGTATGAATCTGAAGTCCTAACAAAGCAAACACACAGAGCACAACATACATCTCAAATATGGCCAAGTCTAAGGAATTGCTGGAAAGTTCTACCCAACGTCACAGTAGGAAAGACCGCAGACCTGCACCCCACCCAAACCCCCTCCGATGCTCAAATCAGTATGTTTCAAATTGTAAGTACAAGCAAAAAAGGGAGTTAGATAGAGGAATTCATACCTTGGAGACATGTCTTGTAGTAGGAGAGCTACGTACCAACCAAAGCATTCAACGGTACAACTTGCGGCCAATGTAGCAAAACTCCGATGCTGAAGTCAGAATTGCTAGTTTGCTACCACTTGCCTTTCCCAGCTACCCCAGTCACCCAAAAATGACATTGTTAAATGAAATGGACCAATAGTAAGCATAATAAAGTTGGATTTCCAAAGACAAATCCATGCAGTGCAATAGGAAACAAATAGCATAACATAGCGGTAGAATTTAAAATCTACTTTCCTCTGACTATACTCCAGCAAACTTCCTCAGGCATACCTTACTAGTACTGCACCTGCCACTTACTTACTTGAACTGCTACCATACACCTTCCCCAGCTACCTAATTACTTGCCATATATCGGCCTCTTCCACCTGTAGTATACCAGTCATCAAACACTTTCTGGTAAGGAAAGTTCCCTATCGTGTAAATTTTCTGTGAGTACATACCAACTACCACCTGAATGTGTTCTTCTAAGTTGTTGCGAACCTTGGACTTCAAGAAGCCAACACTTGAGAACAGACGCTCATCTTCCACAGAACCCAGAACATGTACCATAGCCATTTCGGCTAGCTTCAAGTACTCCCCAATGTTTTGGGTTAAGTTGTTGTTGCTGTCTAAAACGCGCCAAATTTTAGTAAGCGGATTCACATCAAACGGTGGCAACATAGCTGGCCGACTGTTCGTCTTCATGCACGTTTTGAAAAGTGCACGCTGCAATATGAGGAGATCTCGGTCGATCAAAGGAGGTATGACCATTTTCTTTTCGCCCTCACCCACAATCTTGTTGTGACCGTAGGCATCCATGAGGATGCGTAAGTGTTTATCAAATGTGTCCTCGGCATCTGAAGCACACCAGTACTGTGGGTATAGAACACCCAGGGCATTCATGACATGGTGAGCCGGAAAGCGTGCATCTAGTTCCTGCACTAGCATTTTGGCAGCACCTGCAACCACTAGAAAGCACTAGTCAGTATGTGAAGAGCTCATACAATGCCATCCTTTGCATCGCACATACTAAAGGAAGAAAATAACAAACAACAAACAAAATTTCAAACACAATATGGGAAAGAAAACTCACTAGTACATTCTTCTTTCACTTTGTTGAGCACAGACGTCCACACTTGGCGATCCACTAGGGATCCTCTGTGTTCCGCATGAATTTGCTCTCCATGGCAAACAAAAGTGAGAACAACAGAATTGTTGTTCAAGTCAGTTATCCACTTGATGTGGATTTGTTCGTGAGAACAGTCCAAGAGATTCTTGAAGCTCCAAAACTCATCGGAGTTGTAGCAAGTGGCCTTGTCCTCATACATTCGATACAAGTCAGCCTGGCAAACCTTCACGGCAGCAACAAAGTCGCATATGTAGACGTCCCTCTTTTGGGCAAAATTAACCAAAGTATCAATCGCCTCAAGCAAGGGAAGGATGGCACACATTCCTAGTAGAGTGAAGGGATCTAGAAGCAGCACAAGACAACCCTGCAATGACAAAGGAGTCCATTTAGATCTATTGCAACCAAATACCCTAAAACAACATTTATCATTCATAATTAAAAAGCACCTACAAATTACAAATGAAATTAGATTGCGGAACTCACCTCAGCCTTCACGTTTTCACGAAGGTCAGCCGTCATCTTGTATATGAGAGTCTTGTATTCCGACAAGAGTCTGCGAAGTGGCTCTATCAAACTCACCCAGCGTGTCTGGACGTTTCTAAGCATCTTGAGACCCTTGGTCTCTGTTAACTCTGCTAGTTGCTTGAATTCCGAGAAACGCTTCGGGCTCTTGCAGAAGTAAGCATACGTCACGTTGAGTAGCTTCTCAATGTCACCAAAAATGGCTAGACTGGACAACGCTTTGAAAGCTAAATTGCAACGGTGAGCCACATAGTGGACACCGTTCAGAAAGGGAGCATGTTTCTCTTTTATCTGTTGAGTAACTCCAGATCTTGTCCCTTGAAGGGTTGAAGTACCATCGGCTCCAAAACTGATCACTTTCTTGGCTAAGGAGAGTGAGTCTATCCCACCTCCAGTAGTAATTGAAGAAATGATCAGGTCAGTTAGGTTTTCGGCAGTTGCTGAACCCACAACTCGCTGCAAGGACACCAACAAAGGAAGCCTAACCCAGTCTTGCACAATGTAGCAATGAATAGACAAATAGCTGCTATTGTCGACAGCCGTGACCTCATCAACGGTCACTGCCAGAAAAGTAGCATTCTGAATGAGCCTCTTAGTCTCCTCTAAAACTTGCTTGTACATGTAACTTGCCATAATCCAGCCGGAGCTGTCACACCAGTGTGCGAATGGGAGATTAGGCACGTCAAGAATTTTGTACAGAGCAAGACGAGACTCAAATTCAAGCATTGGACGACCATCTGACAAAAGTTGGAACAAAGTGGCGAACTGAACCCGTTTTTTCTGCGACTCCAAGGTGCTGCACGAATTCATTTGCTCCAGGACCGTGGCTGGAGACTTTGCAGCATAGAGCCGCAAGTTCTTCCGGTGTCTACAATTTGTAGCCACGTAACTCTCACCAGCCTTGACCTTGTATTGAGGCATATTTTTTTTCGCAATGCGTTTGCCGTCATGCTTGAACAAGGTGTCAGATTTCGGCGCCATGATGCACGGTTTCCGTTCAAAAGCAGAGCAAACTTTGCATTTTACCATTTGCAAGATTCCGTCACTGGCCATCATCCCCTCAGCCCACGGGAGTTTTGCTGCCCACATAGTCTGAAACTTACGGTGACGATCGTAACGCTTCTGGTCCCTCGACCTCTGGTTACGTGCCGTGCAACATCGCTTCCGCGGAGGCGACTCAAAGTCGGAGTCAGTATCAGACCCCTGAGAGTCATTGGCAATTTCCACCAACTTGGAGTTATCAAAGTCGGAAGAGGAGCCCGAAATTGTTATCAGTGGAGACTTTGCCCCCAACACAATTGTGTCCCCCGATCTGGAAGAGGAACCCGGCGTCACGGCCGTGTCAAGGGAGACAGAGCTATTCATCATCCCGACCAACAACTCCTGCACATCATCGTCACTTGGGTGCTCGGGCTCTGAATTTGGCTCCGCGCCTGGTACATCCGGCATTGCTCCATCTAAGACAAACGCGAGAGGCTGTCCACCGCCACCACCACGAGTCGATCTAAAATACGACCTCATCGTCTTCTTCCGCGCTTCGACCTTCTGGAGTTCAATTTGTTTTCCCTTCCGGACCAATTCCTTGCGTGCCACCTCAAGCGCCTCTTTCGCTGCTCATTCTGCCTTCTTTCTCGCAATGGATGCTGCGCGAATTGCCTTGGCAACAACGTCCTGCTCAGGGTCTTCATGAGGAGAGTCCATGATACAGAAACTTGGAAACAATAAAAGCAGAGGAGATGCAGGACTACGAGATCACTCCGTCCCAAAACGAAACCCTGGCCAGCACTCAAAGAACTACAACACGACAGATTAGATTGCAAAAACTCCTGCAAAACCACGTCCCTCACTCGCAATTTCAAGTGAATAGAACTCAGGGTCCCAACATCAAGATACACAACCGCCATTGTCGATTACTGAAGCACTGGAACTTAAGAATTAACGACAATCATTAAAATTCAAAGGAAATCAATTGAGCACTCCCCTTTGTACAAGCCTACTCTCCTATTGCTCAACTGGCGAAACCTACACAACCAAGAACAACCACTTTGGCGAAACGAATTGAAGATGAACAAAATTCAATGGCGAAGAGAGTGGGGCAATCAATGCACAACAAGAATTCAATGGCGATCGGAGTGGAGAGATCAGCGCACGGAGGACGCAGCGATGGCGCGAAGTGGCGAACTGGCCCTGCGAAGTGGAGGTAATTGCCCAAAACCCTAGCGAAAAAACCTAAGTAGGACCCCATCATTGTCGCTGAGGTGGCTCCTGTCAATTTCTGTCAGCCGCCGTGGTGGCGAAAAGCACATCAAAATCTCCTTTTTCTGTAAGGGACATTTCGCCAGGTGCCAGTCACTGGTGCAAACTGGCACTACAGTGCCAAAAAAAAAAGCGCTGCTCTATATACATCTCCAAAATCAATATGTGTCTATGCTAAAGAAATGATTTTAGAACAAGAAGGCTTTGACTCTTCATAACTTTTGCATACACAAACGTCACATTCTTTTGTGCGTTAAAACTTCTTTTCATTGTCATTTGCCAACAACAAGGAAATATGAAAACTTGAGTAGTCGCTAGTCTAACAATAATAATTGTGCATTAATAAACACAAAGTGCTGTTTTGGGGGTATCCCTACCTTGGCCAAGGAGGATTGACCCCTGGTTGCCCATCCAAGAGTAAATGTAAAAACTACCCTCTATTTTGTGCCGCATAAATTTTAAAGTTTTTCACCTCCCTTTACTAATTTAGGGCCTCTGATTGCAAATATGAATTCAGAATTTGCAAACTTTATTGTGGGTGATAAATAAGGGGGTAAGACACGGGGCACTAAGGGGGGCAATCCTCCCTGGCCCCCTACCTTATTAGCCTAAGCGAAAGCAAATTGCTTGAGCGAACTTGACGCTCGTGTAAATGGCCCTCAAGTCAATCTTCAGGTTTCTAATGTCACCGGAGTCCCATCCTTTCTTTTCTCGGCCCTAGAGTGCAAATGCCACAACCTGCTCAACGTAGACGCCATCTTTTTCTTCTGCTGGCGGCACCGGCGAGGTTTGACCCACGCAGGAAGGCGAGAAACGCGTCCTCCACCGATAATTCTGCCTTCAGCAAGTGCTCTGCTCCCTGGCAACAGTGCAACACCTTCTCATCAGTCCTCACCATGGCACCAACGTGTCAACGATTTCATTATTAGAAAATCCCTCTTCGAGTCGTAGTCCACTTTCTCTAACTTACAGCTGCCCCTGGAAACGAGACCTCTTGACAAATGAAAAGCCCTGGGGCATGATTGAATCGGATCCGCTGATTAGTCAATCACGACTATCTTTAGGGGTTGACGAAAACGGTCTGCAACGCAAACAACCCTTTCCACACTGGCTCCGAAGAGCGGGCAGTCAAAAGCTCCAAGCCCCAGATCGGCGGTCCCACTGCCGCCGCAACAAGCTCGCTCGGATTAGCGTGTAAACGCCGAGACCCGAAGCGAAATTCTTCCACGAAATTAATAGCTCTGGGGTCTACCTGGGCTCACAAATGGGCCAGTGCATAAGATCCGAGATGCGGGAAGCCAAAGCTCAAATCGAGAACGGAACATTCACGAAAGAGGGGTAGTGAACTAGGTTCACTGAAAGTAGTGGAGCGCGCTGGACTAGTTTCTGTTGCAGATTTGCGTACTGGTACCTGCGCACATTGTGTAGTGTCTGCCGATTTGTGTAATAGTCTGTGTATAGATTTGCGTAGTAGTGTCGATCTGTGTGGATTTGGATTCGGTTCTGTGTGGGTTTGGGTGATGGAGTACGCGAGGACGGAATCCATGGGTCCGCGCATCGACCTGAACCTGCCTCCTCAGCTGGTGCAAGAGCTCACGGACTCGTTCCGCTTCTTCGACCAGAACGGCGACGGCCGCATCAGCAAGGAAGAGCTGGGCGCGGTGGTGCGTTCCCTGGGGCAGAAGGTTAGCGACGTCGAGATCGAGCAGCTGATGCGCGAGGTGGACGGGAACGGCGACGGATTCATCGACTTCCAAGAGTTCATGGACATGAACACGCGGGCGATGGTCCAGTCCCCGCGGCCCGTGGAAGACCTCGAGCTGGGGTCGAGTGCCGGGGACGCGGCCATGTTGCAGTCGGCGTTCAATGTCTTCGATTTGGACAAGAATGGCTTCATCTCCGCAGAGGAGCTGCACAGCGTGCTGGTGGGCTTCGGCGATGAGACGGTGTCGGTGGAGGATTGCCGAAGTATGATTCAGTGCGTAGACGATGACGGAGACCAGATGGTCAACTTTCGGGAATTCAAGGCACTCATGAACTTGGGATCGTTTCTATTCTGAAACTGCCCTGGAAACTGCTGAAGATTTGGTATCAAGCGCACGTCAATTAATCAGACGCTATCTGTTCGGATTTGTTGCGGATTGGAACAATATGCTTCCCGCTGATCAAGGACTTCCGTGATCGACCGACCTGTAAATTTTGTCCGAAAGTTTGATGGTTAGAATGGCGGATTCTCAGAGCACCGAAAATGTGGCATTCTGAGCTAAGTAGAGGGTGCTACAACGTAACTCCCGGTGTTCTGAGAACGTCCCCCATCTAGGAATGGGTGAGATGATTAGGACAATATCTAAATATGATTACCATTGATTTAGTAGGCGATTTATGCCGACGTGCTCTACGTAGTGCTCAATACCCTGAAAACTAATACTTGAGGTGACTAGAACTTCGAAAACTAATTAAACGGATATTTCGTTGAAATGGCAATATTCCACAAACTTGGCACTTTTAGGTTTAGATCATGTGGTCTGAGATGTAAACTCCTAGACTTTAGACCATGTGGTCTGAAATCTATACTAGTCCTAGAAAATGAATGAAAAAATGGCGGAAGAATATTGCCATTTTAACGAAATATCCGATACTAGGATTTCTAGTGCTCAATTGGGTTTGGAAGTGATCAACTGAGACCTCGGAGATTTAAATAGGATGGACCCTATCGATGTGCGGTTCAGTTGACTTTCAGTTGGGGAACTCTAGCTATCAGTCGGGCGATACAAATGATCTGCTCCAGTTCCTTGAAACTCAGCCTTTACTTTGGACACCGATTTCGTGGAATTTTGTCATTTTGAATTTTGACGTATACAGTACGAGGTTTTGCTGAGTTTTGGAGAAATATATGCCGATCCCGGAGGCCGACCACTGCCATGAATCAGTGGGAGTATGTTGCGCGTTTGGTGTTGAAGACTTACGGGTAGGTGAGGTTTTGGAGGGGACGCTTCGGCAAGCATTGTGCTGTAGAATGCGCTGCAAAGTGAAGAGTTGACATCTTTTGCCACTGCCATTCAATGCTTCATATTCTTAGGTTCTAAAAGTGCACCAGACGTCAATTTCGTTAAATTGGTGATACTCCACAAAATGTGACATATATTTTTACAAAGGTCTAATTTCACGTCATAAAGTAGGACTTGTATAGATTTTGATTTCGCCTAGCATCTTGATCTGTGCCTAAGTGATGGAATATTGCCAATTAACTAGATTGATGTTACCATCTTAGTGCTCATCTAATATTGTATGAATTAAAGAAACATAATATGATTTGGATTCAGTTCACATGGCTGAGAATGATGTCCTATTTCTTCTTAGTTCTTGCCACATATATAATCCAGGAGTTGGAGCTGTCGTCACGTGTCAAGGAGTTATTCAAATGATTGTTGTTAAGGGTTAACTTTCTTTCTTGAACTGAAACTTTATGCATTTAGAGAGGTGTAATAATGGCCACCTAACAAATAGGAACTTCTAACACTACTTCTCAAAAAATGTGCTTCAAACTGGATCCACCTACAAACTCCATAATATATTGACAGTTATGTTTTAAGAGAGGATGCACTAAGAGAGGTTCTACCTAGTGTAAAGGCCTTTATAATGTTTGGTGAGGAATTTTGGATGGCTTTAAATTAAGAGAAAAATGATTTAGAGGATTGCTAAAGGAATTGAAAGAGCGTGTGGAGAGTTGAAAGTGAAAAATCTGGGTCAAGGATATATGGCCATCCATATTTCACATTTGGACCCAAACTTTTGGTGTGGAAGCACTCTCACATAAGTTCCACGTAAATGGGTTTAGGGTTTTCATCTGGATGGAAAAAAAAATCAGTTCGAATTTCAATGTAAAGCCTATAGGCTTGGTTCAGAGCCTAATATAAATGATCTAGTACTCTTAGTGTTGCTTGATTCTTAGTGTTGCTTGAAGCTAACAATTGGCATTGCATATGAAATAAATAGATATGTTGACTTAATTTGACAAAGATAGTGTGAAATATTAGTAAAGATGAACCATTGAAGGGAGATCTTGTCTAATCAACATTTCAAAGACATAAAAGTTCTTATAAAGAAGATTTTTGTCGACTATTCTTGATATTGGATACTTTGGATTGTTTCAAAATAAAGAGGCATCATAGTTTTATCTTTTTAATAACCTCACTTCGTGTAAATTGGCAAAATTCAACAATCTAATCATTTTCAGGATGTGGGCTGGGGAACATGAATCATAGCAATCTGAGCTCTTAGAACATAAATTCATAGTTTTCAGAGCTTCATTTGTACAGATGAATGTCACAATTTCTGACATGAAGAATGAGAAGAATTGCCCAGCATCTCTTCTCATTCTTCATGAAATTGGATTGCCTAGTTTTTGTAATTAGAGCTTTAATTTGTGCAGAAGAGTGCCACAATTTTGGGGCCCAAACTATTGTGAAATTGCGTTAATTTGACAGTATTGACAACCTTGAAACCTTGGTCTATACCAGTTTTAGTTGACAGTTTTGTTCACTTGAATGCCACAATTTTGGAGTTTTGAATAACACCAAGTGAACACTGATAATGAAAATGATTATTCATATGCGAAGAGAAGATTCCTCCACGATCCATGATTTTACAAACATATTGATTATTGAACTTGAAAAAAAAACAATGAGACTTTTTTGAGTTCAAATGTTGTACAACCCTAATCTCAATGAGGTCTTAGCTTAATATCTACAGGTGACAGTCTGACAGGCATTTGTTCAGTCAAGAAGTGGAGCTCAATTTTAAGCCATAACTACTGCACTCTTTTTAATTTCTATTTTGACACACAGTTTCCTAAGATCATAACATGCCCATCAAAGCTTTGGTAGCTAGGTAACCCAAATCCAGCGCTCATAATTTCAGATGATGCACCTCAAATTGTAGAATTTTCCATAACCAGGCTCTGGTTTAGGGGTTCCCTAGTGCATCATCAAAGGCTTAATGAAACGCCACTCTGTTTATGGATGGTAAACCTCCTCACCCGTCACCATATCTTCCAACTTGACTTTGCCAGCAAGTTCCGTATGCCACTCAAACTTGGACCCCATCTTGTGGTGACCGCCTCCACCACTGTATGAGAATTTGCGTCGGCACTCTGTTGCCGAGGTTCTCGAAGAGCATGCAGCTTGCCATCCACTTCGGTGACAGTGATGCGCCGGTAATCACAGCAGTCATCGGAACTGACACTCAATTTCATAGCGTTGTGATCCGCGCTGTCCGCTTCCAGCACAAAGTCCTGGAAGGTCCAGTTTACATCCACTTGGATCTTGTATTCACCACCCGCTTTCAAGCTCACCAGCCAATGGGTTCCCACGTTGATGATCAGCAGATATTTCGTTTGGTTCAGGATGACCGTTGTGACTTTGGTGGCCATCTCAACTAGCTCTCGATTCACCTCAAAACCGCCAAGTTGATATATCCCAAGAATCCTAGCCTCTTGCTGCAAGAAATTCTGCCAATGGTGAAGAATTTCGGTGGATTTGAAGTTTGGGTTGCAGTTGGATTGCAGTAAACAACTAGAACTTGAATACCCTGGTAGGTCGTTCTAGAAAATGGAATGGAATACGAAATGACTGAGTGCAATTGATATGAGTGCAAGGAGAGAGCAATCGTATGCACGTGGGCTAAATTAATTGATCAAGGAGAGGAATGATATGTTGTAGAGAAGGTGCACAACTTGTAATTGAAGCTACTGCACTTGTGAAGAGTATGCTCGACGACACTCGAGTTGTCGGCAACTCGGAAACGTTTCTAAGTTATGTTGGCAGCTGCCAGTCCGGAACGGTCGAGTCTATAGTAGTGCAACAAGCCTCTTTCGGAGGCTCTTGTTTTATCTCTTGAGAAAACGCAGGAACCTTTTTATTTGCTACGCAAATTTTTCTTTTTGCAAATTTTTAGTTCATATTTGCAATCAGAGGCCCCAAATTAGCTAGCATAGGTGTTAACATAAAAATGATTATGGCACAAAACAGGGGTGCTTTTTTTTTACATTCACCCTTGGTTGGACCTCTGCAAGAGGCTCGTTGCACTACTATAGACTTGACCTTCCAGAACGCCTTGTCCCACACTTGGTAAGTCAGAGCCACACACGGCAAATTGCTATGCAGGGTGTATCATTTACAACATCATGAACGCCACACTCTAAACAACTCTCTAAATATATTACTATCTAATATATTACTATCTTTTGGTTGGTATTAAATTAGAGCATGTGATTGCTATCAATGGAAGCACAGACAAAACCTCTAGAAGTAGACACAATAAAATTTGGATTTGAATATTGGACAACTGAAATAGAGCCCATTGGAAAAAAATATAAAAGACAAAAAAAAAATTGCTTCATAACAAATCATGCTTTTGAACAAAAAATATCCATTGAAATGGCAATGCAAATTTATGGGAAAAAAATGACTAATAGGAGTGAATCATTTTCTAGAAAGTCAAATATATGTATTTACACAAACATGAGAGATTCATTTTTTCCTCTCTTTTATTTTGAATTTCTGTTTATGCATCTATAAATAACATAACTATTGAATCTTGGCCTTTAATTTCTAAAACTTCTTTGATGTTTAAAGGTCAAAACAAGCTCAAAATACTCTTTGGTAGAGAAAGGCTAAAATCTTCATCTATTTTATACAAGTGTATCTCCTTAAATTTAAGAGTACAAATCACTATTGATTTCAAGATTATAAAGCTTAACCCCTAAAGGACCAAACACCGTTTTTTGACAACATAGCGATTTTGGGCAGCTCACTATGACCGGAATTTTTCTTTTTTTTCTTTGAAATTTTCACATAAGATGTTCCCGAGGAGTAGCTTGAAGGTCCAACAATTTTCGTAACTTTTGACTTCATGGTTAAAAAGTTATTGCATGATATGTCATTTTCATTGTTCGGCGGGCAGCTGGGGCAGCAAAAAAAACTTCTTTAAAAGTCACTTTTAAAAAATAAAAAAATTTGAAATTGGTTCTTTAGATTTATATGTACGTGGGAGGCTTTGAATCATTCCATTCCAATCAATGAGTCAAAAGTTATGAGGATTCTTAGTTTGAGGGTAGTTATGGAATCTCTACTCCAAAATAAACTTTGAAGTCCTTTATTTAACTCGATTTTCAATATTTTTGAAAAAAAATAAAAACATTGGATGTAGATTGTTTATTACAACATTAAAATCATTGGGATTGGCATTTTTCAATTTCATAAATAAATTCTTGACAATTTAGTGCTTTGAATCATTCTCTACCTCTTCCTATTTACTATTTTTTTCCTATATGTTGTACAATTCCAAATGATCTGAAAATTTTCAAGCATGTAGCCAACTTGCCTTGAAGAATAAAACCAAAGAGTAACCATCATTTTGGACATTTTTTTATACAAATGTGACCTTGTGGAGGGCAGCTGCCCGTTTTTTTGCAGGGACAAAAAAAGGATTTTTGTCAATTCAAACGCTATTATCTTGCAATCCACTTGGTGGAAAATTCTGAAATTTTTTTCGCATCTTCTTAAACAAGTTTACTACAAGATCCTACGGCTACAAGTGTCCAAAAATGTTTTTTTTCTAAAATTTGGCACTAGTATTAGAAATGGCAGTTCTGGAGCGGTTTGGGTGAAAACATAGTCAAAAACCTTTAGGGGTTAAGCTTCATAAACTAGTTTTTTCTATCCCTTCCCAAGGGTGAAATTTGTCTTTCAATGTTTTTAGAAAAAAAACATTTGCACCCCATTTCTTGTGCATTTTAATCCACATATTGAAAATTGGTTTGAAAACACATGAATAAAAATTTAACAAAAATAAATTCTCCTTTTCTTCCAAAAATTGATTACTAAATGGAAGGTGGTAATGATGAAGATAAACCTAAATTTCAAATAATTTGGAATGAAATTAAACAATGAATTTTTTAAAATTTTATAAACATCTATATTTTTAAATGCCCACTTTGACATTGAAATCACAAAAGTCCTTATAACTTCGATAATATTTTTTGGAATGACTTGAAATAGAGTTTTACAGGTAGACGATGATGACTAGAAGCTATCTTACAAACTTTAACCCCTAAATGCCCAAGGCCTGTTTTAAGCTGCTTGGAATTTGCTCTAAATTGAACAATATGTCAATATTTTGATAAGCTGTATCAATTTTTTTTGAATTGTAACCGTACAAATTCAAACTAGACATGTTAGAGATTTCATAGGAAAAGAAAATACAACAATATCACTTATAGAGTGAAAGATTATAATGTTTGACCATGAGGGTGTTAAAACTGCACAAATCTTTCAATCCCCTTTTCACAAGTCAAATCTAAAAAGTTGGTGACCAAAAAAATATGATGTTAAAGGGCCTAACATGTATAACCCCAATCAATTTATGGCTTCTTAAAATCTACTCTATAACTTTTTTAAATGAATTTTGAATGTGATTTTTTCTCCAATATCTAGTGTATTTGAGGCTCATTTCCAAGAGCTCTCAACACTACGGGAAGTCAAGATTGCAATAGGTACCCTTGCACAAAATCTTGAGTAGAAAAATCACTATCATTTATTTTCAAGATCAGATTTTTAATGCTAAAACTAGACTTCAAGAAGAACTTTCCAAAAATATAAACTACTAAAAATAGCAACTTGGTTAGGTTTTATTTAACTTCAAAGTTTTGCCAACACCAGATTTGGGTGCCTCAGGCATTTAGGGGTTAAAACAAAATTTTCCAAAATTTAAAGTTAGAAGTGCCTCTGCAAGTTCTCAAGATGCTCAAAGTGGACTCTTAGAATTTTAGGAGTTAAAGCATCCTTAACCCCTAAGTGCTCTAGTGTCTATATTTTGAATGTTGAATAGAGTGCTATTAGATGTTGTTTCTTTTGAGTAACTTTTCAATCATCTAACAAAATTCCTTGAACATTCAATTACAAATTTATTTTATCTCCAATCTCATATTGAATACGACACATTCAATGCTAGATTATGGCAAGCAATTTTTAGAATGGTTGCGAAGGTTTAAAAAAAAATTCAAAATACATAAATGTATCAAAAAAATGAAATTGAAACTAGTAGTATTCATGCATTTGAAAAATATTAAATACAAAATTTTCCAAAAATAACAATCCACTACAAAATTAGCTAAAAAAGGTTCATTTTCTATAACACAAGCCTTGTTTTTTGAATGTTACGAAGTTTATCTTGATCAACTCCAATACAAATAATGCCACATTTTGTGAGTTGGCTAAACTAGAATGTCAAACCTATAGAGAAAACTTGTAGTTGGCAATAATTTTAAATGCATATGATAATCGGTTGCACGCTTTTGCTTTCATTATTAACCCTATAAAGATGTTGCAGTCAAAAATTGGTCAATGAATCACTTTCTAGGAAATTGTAGAAATGAAGAATGCACCTATTGGTCCAAAAACAGATCATTTTTGGCAAATGAGTATTTTTTGGTGATACATCTTGTCCTTTAAGAATTAAGGTGTAAGAGTTTATATGCCCCCAAAATAGGTCACAAAATTAGAGTATCTTGGGACCTTGATTCTTTCTAGCATATGCATTTTAAAACCAAAACATTGGCATCACATTGAAAGTTGCTACAACTAATGAAATAACTAGAACTATTTAGATTGTTTTGAAGTTGTTAGTATCTTGAGTAGTATCTTCAAGGCTAAACTACACTAAACACGTGCAATTACAATATTTGCATTTTGATGATGTGTGAAGATTATTTCTTTTAATTTGGTTGACCTAAATAGACATCCATTTGATTCTTGATTGATTTTTATTGTAAACATAGAAGACAAAGAAGATTCCTTTTTTATTTATAAAATTTGCCTAATGATCTAATTAAAAAGTGTTAGAGGTAGTGTTTCAAAGAATCAAGTGAGATGACAAATTTAATTTCATGTCATTTTCTACTTTTTGAAAACTTATAGAATTAGACATGTACAATGCAATTTTTATGGTTTACTTTGTAAAAACTTTCACTGACAATTCGTTTCTGAGCTACTAGGATTTGAATATTATGTATCAAAAGGTAATAGTAGATCAATCCAATGAGTTCTATTTTCTCCTTCATGATCATACACTTTTACTAATCAAACTTGGGGTGTATACTTCAAAAAGATTCTGTATGGTTCAAGCTAGTCAAACCTAAATCCAACCGCTTTGAATGTTGTAGCTATTTTGCAAATACTTGCAATATATGTTCAGTTCCCAAGTTCATATTTCCAACACTCTTTAATGCAAACTGCAAATTGATATTTAGGATAATAGATGAATCAATCACTTAAATGACATTGAATGAGTATATTTTTACAAACTATGAATGTAAACATTTGTAAACTACACTTTTATCCATGTATGGTGAGAATAGTTCAACCCACTTTCTTTGAGCCTACTTGACATTTCTAAAATCCAAGAATGCTTTAAAACCTCCGATGCACTCAAACGCTCGTTGACATTATATGTCAACATTTTTTGTATGAGATCTTTTGCACCCTTCGAGATGTGTGGCCATGGATCTTTAGCAAACAAGTCATGGCACTTCATGATCTCTTTATATATATCCGCAAGTGTGCAACCATTGAAAGGAGCACGTCCCGCTAAGAGAGCATATAGTACCACCCCAAGGCTCCAAATGTCTACTTTGGGTCCATGGGCACGTTCCATGACTTCGGGAGCTATGTATGGCGGAGTCCCAACGGCATCCGTTAGCACCTCATCGTGCTTAAAGAATTGGGCCAATCCAAAATCAATCACTTTGAGTGCCGAACCTTTGTCTTTGGTTTGAAACAACAAATTTTCAAGCTTCAAGTCCCTATGGACAATGCCACAGCTATGCCAAGCCTCCATAGCACTAGCAATTTCCTTGATCATTTGAGCGGCTATTGGCTCGTCAAAAGTACCATATTCATCCATATGATCATAAACCGTCTCTCCTTCACATAGCTCCATCACTATGTGGACATGATCATCATCTTCAAAAACATCTTTGAACGCCACTATATTTGGATGTTCCTTAAGACTGATCAACCTTAGGATGTCAATTTCACGTTGTACCAATTTACATTTTTCTTGTGAGATGGGGTTGTGCTTAGGTAGGCATTTGCATGCATAGTGTTTGCCAGTTGCAATTTCGGTGCACAAATATATCGTGCCCAAACTACTTTCTCCCAATTGCTTGCCTTTAGTATATAAGTTCATCATTTTGATTGTCTTCATTTTGAATCTAAGCAACAATTGACAAGGCCCTGGAAGCAAGACATAAGAATATTAGATGCAAAGCCTTGATATTTATTGAGCTACCCATCTTTTACTTGGATCTATTTTCCATCTATCTTTTGCTTTGACCTAGTTTCCATCAAGAAGACACTGGGCTAAGTAAGTATTAAACCTTGTGTCTTCTTTTATTTGTCAATACTTACTTAGACCTTTGATATAGGTTTTATTTAACTTTTTTGCTTTAATCTAGCTAAAACTTAACCTTTAATTCCATCAATGATATTTCTATTAGAAAGGGGTTACCTGGATTGAATTATGAAACTCCAAAATTAGTGGCAAAGAGTTGTCGAACTAGGCTGCCCACAACTTGCAGACGTGCTTCAAGTGCAGAGTCCCATCCATCCCGAGGGATTTCAAGAAAAGTGGCTGTGGCTGTGGCTGCAACTGAACTGCTTCAATAAAACTTTAGTTAGTGATTCTGGTAGACTGGTACGCTTGGGATGCATTCCTTTGGGTTGCAACATCAAGACTAAGTTAAGTGGACTGATTATGCTTCCCAATGCTCGTCATTCATTATGAGCTGGTTGTGGCTATTTTGTTTGAATCAGAAAGAGTGTCTGACTGAGCTTCTGCTGTTTCATACCATTCTAATTCTAATTCTAATTGCTTGGAATCTGTCTCCTATTACTCGGTGACTTATGTTGCACAAAATACGGTCACGGTTTTGCTCTGTGCCAAGTTTGGAAGCTGGATTGAAGTACTACTGCCTTGCAAAAATTACAACTGAACCTAGAAACCAATTTGAAAACAAGAACGTGCGTGCAACTGAAGACTTGCCTTGCCTTCAGAGAGTACTGAAAATGCTGGCTAGCTTATGTACGGAATTGTGCTCAATTTATTTCTAGGGGAAAAGATTAGCTTTTTGCCTTGACTGCAATGGTGAGGTGATGCTAAACTTGGATAAAATATGCTTAGAGCTCAACACTTGATCAAAAATACTTATGCAATTGTAACTTCATGAAAGTTTCCTTAGAGAAAAGCAATTTACAACAAAGCAAAGGAACACAAGGCCAATGATCAAATGAAGATCTTTTGTTTGCTAGGGGATTTTATAAGGATACTCAAGAGCCTCGGTGGTTAGACCCAAGGAAACCAAGCCTCGATAGTCAAACTCAAGGAAACCAAGCCTCGGTAGTTAGACTTAGGGTACCAAGGTTTAGATACCTAATATCTAGAATTGTATTATATAATACAATATAAATCAAATGAGTTTGAAGTTTGAAGGGAAAAAAACAAAGACAAAAAACACACAAAAATATATCTTGTGACCAATTTACCTAGAATATGTCCAATTAAATATTACCGATATAATTGTGGTATGAAAACACACTTTTAAAAGGCCTTCATTTACTAAGTGCATGAGATAGGAGTGCATTATTGGTTTGAAGGTAGTAAATAATGTGATTCTCTTTTGTAACATCAAGAGCATACATACAAGTCTTTGTTATGCTAGTAAAAAAATTGATTTCTACTATTATTATGAATCAAAGTTTATTTTTATAACAACTTTTATGTTTACTTTTACTTTGCAGATTTAATCCCCTCCAAAAAAATTGATATTTTTCCATTGCAATACAATCATTGATGGTTGTGCATAGCAATTTGAAACCCTTGTAAATAAAAATCTAATCATTTTTAATG
Organism: Antitrichia curtipendula; assembly: GCA_951230915.1. Taxonomy (NCBI): domain Eukaryota; kingdom Viridiplantae; phylum Streptophyta; class Bryopsida; order Hypnales; family Leucodontaceae; genus Antitrichia; species Antitrichia curtipendula. The sequence continues at coordinate 2,239,306 of OX579640.1, forward strand.
ACCAATTTCAAAATGAATACTCCACATTTAATGCTTGAATAATGATAAACAATTCTTAGAGTGGTGAGTTGCCAAGGTTTTCAAATTCTTTTTCAAAATAAATAAATAAATATGAAATTTAAGCTAGTAGTGTTCACACATTTGATAGATTTAAAGTATAAATAATACCCTTCAAAACTAATAAGCAACTACAACATTGGCTATATATAGTTCATTTTCTACAGCATAGCTTGCTTTGAAGGTAAAGGCTACACAAACTTCCTCACATTCAATCTAAGGTATCCACCCAAGTGGCTACACCTTGAAGCATGAACACTTTAAAAGTTTGTTGATTTAATTGTGACTCATTCAAGAAGTTATTTTCATCGCATTTTGACAATATCATGTTTTTGTGAGTTGTTGAAACTAGAAGTTTAAATCTATAGGAAAAAACGGCATTGAGAAGTTGACGTTCATAAGAAGAAATAAAAAGGAGATGGCATTGGACCATAGAAAGAAGAACATATTCAATTGAAAGGAAGTGTCATTGAGAGACAAAAAAGCAGAATAAGGTAGTGACAATCTTTGCTTTGCTAAAATTATCTTTTTTGCATGGAAGCAAATGACCATTTTTGACTACTATAATTATGTCATTTTGACTCTAAAATCTTGGTGCCATCAAATTTTTGTATAGCAATTGGTCAACTTTCGATTTAGGCTCAATTTTCTTAGACTATAGTTGTTCTCGGTGCAAAACCTCCCTTGCCCTATTATTTAGAGAGTACTATTAGTGAGGATGCAAAATTAATGTCACTTCAATATATTATTATTTAAAATTTTATAACAAAAACATTTCAGTTATTATTAATTTTAAAATAGTTTAACTTTGATAAATTAGTGTCACATGCCCTAAAAGGACAAATTAGTGTCGTTCTTTGCGCCTTTCTTCTAAAACCAACATTGGTCAGCTTTATGCACTCTAATTCAATTCCGTTCCCTATCCACCCCAATTTTACATTTCGGCCCCAAAATCTTGGACTGCTGTAGAGAGGGTGCAATTGGGAGAGGCTCTAGAAGCAATGAATGTGCTTATCTTATTATGCACCCCTAATGTTGTCTGAGCTGCTGCTACCGATTTTCTGGGTCTGTTTTACCGAGAAACTTTACAAACACACCACCTTCAGTTGGTTTGTAAGAATATTGAGCAGTGAATGTTTCTTTTGAAATCCTTGATTTCAACTGTAAGTTTTGTATTAACCCTTAAACAATAGGGTCACAGCCTTGAAAATCATCTGTTTTGTCACCGTGTGAACTGTTGGATTAACCCCTAAAGTCCCATTGTCCCCTCAGGGGACAAAATGGATTTCGGGCAGGCTCCTACGGTCTCAGTATTTTTTGTGATTTTCTGAGTTTCTTTTGTGAAGATAGAGAATTACGTTAGCTTTCCGAAAATGTAATTTTTATTTCAATTAGTGCCCGAAGTTATGGCACAAAAACCCCAAATTTTAGTTCGGCGGGCAAAAAAAAATCCTCAAAAAAACTTTAAATTAAAAATTTTATAAATTTGTTTCATATAGATTGTATTTTAATTTAGATGGAAAGCTTTGGTTCATTCCATTTGGATTTGTTATGCAAAAGTTATGGTCAATCTTATTTTTCTGGCAATTAGAGCATCTTTTTGAAAAAATAACTTATAGGACTCATTTCTGAACTCAATTTTAACAATTTAAATTTTAAAAAAGTTTCAAAAGGTCAAGATTTTTTGCTAGAGCTATCTCACTGCTAGGATTAGTATATTTTAATTCTATCTTAGAGCTATTAATGATTTAATTTTTCCTTCAATCTTGAACCTACTTCTACTTAACAATTTTTTAATGAGTGAAATCTAAGTGTTTCTTTTTAAACTTTTTTATTTTTAGATTCTCAACTCAATTCTTCATCATATAAAATTAGAAATTCAAAACCATTAGAGCAAAAGTTTTAAGTTAAAATGGTTCAAAGCCCCAAAATGTAGTTGAGCAAGGTGCAAAACAACTAGATTCCTTCACTTTAAATGCAAATATCTTGCAATCTATATGGTTAAAATTTCTGAAATTTCTTCTACACATTTTTATACTAGTCTAGTACAAGATCCTACGGTAAAATATGCAAAAAAATAAAAACATTAATTTTTTTTTTGCTCTTTGCTCTAAAAATGGCAATTTTGAGTGGTTTTTGATGGAAAAATGGCCTTGGGACTTTAGAGGTTAAAATAATGCAAAAGCACTCATTGGAAGACAAACTATTGTAGATTATCTTACCTTTTCACATAAAAGTGGGAGGATGAATAGTTGCACTTTTGTTCTACAAGGAGAGATTCTTTGTCATTCATCGGCCAAAAAACATCCTCGGCGGCGTTTACGGATTAATTGCCCATTTCTCCTTTAGCTTGCTTGTCTCTTCTCATGATTGGATCATTCTCTTGCAGCTTGCAGTCCTGGTGGTCTTTCAAATTTGAATTCTCAGTAAGTGTAGTCCTCTAAGTTAGTCATGGATGTGACAATGTGTGCCGTCTTTTGAGTGGATAGTGATACAAAGATAGTTTTCAATAAGTTTCAATTAGTTTTTATTACCCTCTTATACATTTTACAGATCTACTCTACTCAACAATCGATATGAGTTAATGTTTGAAAACATTTTCGTATATGTCTATTGTATACATACACATATACATATCCCGGGGAGATCACTT